>JAJJWW010018278.1:0-112254 GCA_023531295.1 Papaver armeniacum
AATGGACAGTGGTAGTTCGGTCGATTACATTCTGGCACTTTCAAGAGGATCGTTGTCGATGGCGTCCCGATCCGTCGGCTCTTATCAATTACGGCCAATGCAGTGGCATGGTACCAAAGGAGAAGTCATTCAGAGTCTCGGACGAAAGGTTCTCGACACAACGGCCACCTTTTGCGTAGAAAATGAGTGTACCATCGTCTGAAGTCTGGGACGACCTTGAGTCGCCGGGAATCAGAGTCGCCTCGACTACCGTAGTGCTTATGCTGTACGCCGGGTAGTATAGGTGTCGCTCGGCGACCAGCGGCAAGACCGTGTGCGGAGATAGACATCAGGAACCGAGGAAGGCAGTGAGAACGCCAAGAAGAAAGTCTAAAAAGGAAATGGAGCGGAGAGGGTGGAAAAGGTAATGTCACAAGCCCATCGCCGCTCACGAAGCGGCGAGGCCAATCTTATAGCAATCACGAGAGGCGACGCAGTCGGCGAGCCAAGCTCATTCCCCATTACCAGACCAGCAGGCAAGTCATCGGGCAGGAGGAGCCGAGTTGGTGAAGATAGGGTCACAGCTTAACTTGAACGAACAGTCGGTAATTAACCATACGAAGGAGCACATGGATGTATTCTTGGCAAATGCACGACAGAGAATCGTGTGTTTGCTCTCACACCATCTAATACAAAGGATAGACCCCAAGTTCAAATCAGACAGATGAGAATAATCTTTGAGCTACAGCCGTGATGGAGAGTGGCATTGAAAGAAACATCGAGGAATCATCAAAGACGATATGTAATGGATATCTAATATGGTGATAGTCCCCAAAAGGTAGGGGGCGTCGAGTTCTGCCTGCGTCGACAGCGATTGTGAACAAGGCATGCCCAAAGGACATTCCTCTCCCAATAAACATTGGTGGAATCCATTATCGGGATATAGAGCGATATGTCTCGTAGACGGGTACTGGTGTAACCGTCCACGGCACTGAAGATGAGAACGCCACATCTTTTCACGCCAGAGGACTGTGTTGCTGGAAATGCCATTAGGGCTGAGAAATATGTTTTACCATATGAGGCTGGTGGAGAGACATGTTTGAAGAGAATAAAATACACGTACCGTAAATATCGTGGACGACATACGGTCAAGGTAAAGTGACCCCGATATACATATTGACATTAGAGACATCTTCGATTCCATGAGAAGTACAAGATGAAGGCGAATGCGTCCCGATGCCTTAAAGATCACCTCGAGCAAGTTTCAGGACCATAATCAGACAAAGGGATCGAGCGGATCGAATGATGGCGTAATGAAATGCCATCACAACGATTAGAGGGACGTGCAACGGGCGGGAAGAACAGCGCTAGGACGTTCATCTCGATCGGCAAGTGCAAGTTCTTCGGGGACATTAAGGAAGGAAAGTTTAAATGGGCCAAAGTGTGAGGAGCATTCCGAAAATCAACGACATGGCAAGCCTGCGATTTTTACCAGGACGGGCACAAGACATGCCCCAACAACGTATCTCAGAAGTCGGTCAGCCATCGGCGCCGTGTTGGTGAAAACGAGGAGGGGAAAGCGAGAGAAAGCGTTATATTCTGCATAAGACCATGAACACAGCGGAAAGAGCCCACACACAGAATCGTAGCTCGTGCAGCGTTAGTATTTTGCAACACAGGCTCGATTTGTTCAAACTCACAAGATCGAGTGCCTGAGTCTCAAGAGTCGATTGCTTAGCAATCTGCGGCTAGGTAGTGGATCTGAATGGGCCCTTTCGTCTGTGATTCGATATCTTTTTTTGTAGTAAGGAACGGTGGCAGACAGTGTAAGGCGGAATTTTTTTTTTTTTTGAGACTGCCTCATTGTGAGACGAAGTAGAACATCCCGAATGGAGAAGATCGAAGACTCCGATTACTCGAGACTGCGGCCGGTCGATGGGGAGTGTGATCAAACAGTCAAATCAATAAAGAGACGGATCGGGTTGGAGTAGTCACGACATGAGGAGCAAGAAATAGTCACAGCTCATGAGCTTGAGTTTAAAGCAACCAACAATGTCCACGGGAGTGACGATAATACACCCTACGCTTGATCGTGAAGATGGGCGTCCGCCCAGTCTGATGACAAAGCATTCACGGTGATTGTGCGCGAATCGAACAATACTTATAGCAGAAGCCTTGTTGGGAAATCTGGAGTCACCCAATTACGCACAGACCAAATGCAAGCATCAAATTCCATTATGCACGAGAAGAACAGTATTAGTGGATGCCCTGGCATATGTAACTTCCATGTTGGCCAGGACTCAAGCATTGAGGGTATTAGAATCATAGGATCTAATGCCTTCGATGCAGGAAACGTGGATATCGGCGCACAAGTCGCGGCAACCACTACAGTCAATGCAGGCGATGATTGGAGGAAACCGATCCATGAATACCTCGAGAAACGGAGAGATTTGCCCAAGAGAGGGGAGACACAGATCCAACAGATCAAAGAACAAAGCGCAGTACGAACTTAGGATGTGTATCACGAAAATCATGCCTAGGACCATTGCTAAGGAGGAGTGCACGGAGTAGGAGGAGGGCGGATGATCATAGTGCCAGCAGAAGTGCGAAACACGACTCGGAAGGACGCATTTAGCGACATTGGCTCATGAGATATGACCATACACACATGAATGAGACTGGCTCTGGCCGTTGTGAGTGCGAGGGGGCAGGAAGATCGTCGTGTTTGTAACAGTGGCTCCGTCGGTAATTTCCTGGCCCTTCGCTAAATGGGAATCGCGTACGTTGGACCCATGCACGTCGGATCGGGGACAAGGTATTTAATTGTAGCCTGAACGTAACTTTCACCAGAAGTGGAGTTGAGGCGCGCTCATGGCACATACGGGACAGGATGTTTCGGTTCATGCGGGAACACATCATGCCGCTTGGGATTAGAGGCGACAATCGTCTCGTGACGGAAACGATTGCAAGCGAAACATCTATTTATTCGACACCAGCATCCGAAAAGGCAGTCCCACTTCTGCCCCAAAGCAATGGACGGTGAGATCACAAACAAGACTATAGATAACATGAAGAGAAGAAACTTGACGAGGAATATGGGAATGGTGTGAAGAGCTCTAGTCTTATGGGCCTCGGAATGACTGAGGGAGCAACTGGACTGTCACCTTCATGTTATCGGGACAGCCATCACGCCTCGGAGCGACGTGATACACGAGGACACGAGCGTGGAGAGGCGAAACATCTCGGCGGACCTTATCTTGTCAGCCCTCGACGATCAGAAGCAGAGGGTGACCTGTAAAAAATGGAAATGAAAATTACATTGGATCAGAATACAGGCAGATAGAAATGCAAGAGAATTCCAACCAGGGGTGATGAAAGTGCTAACCTACAGCTATGTTACAATGGGCGGTAAACTTGCACCACGATGGGGAGGACCTACACGATAGTTGAGAAGGTGGAAGGGCATACCAGAATCTCTGTGAGCGGACGGAGCACACAGACCGACCATGGAGCGACACGATAAAGCTCTGTCAACAAATCGGAAGTGAATATCTTGTCATCTATTTATTGAAGACGTGGGAGTTGGAAATATGACAAGTGCGTCACGAATAGTCGTTTTGAGGAACCGGGCGATGGCATTGTGCGAGTGCGGGGGCGACACCTGTAATTTGTCGAACTCGAACGTGGCATTGTGCAGTAAGAGGGGTAGTCCCAGAGGCACGTGGTTAAACAGGTGGCTGATTGTGGAGGCATGAGTATAAACGATCGACGATCCCCGACATTGCTCTCACCATGATGGCCGTCTTGCCCGAAGATTAATAAATAACCGGTGTCGATCCCAGCAAAACCTGCACGTGACCCACTTCCCTTCACTAGATCTCGAAGAAGACGGTGATGGACCTCGAGTGGAAGGAACTGTCGGGCCGTGACCACCAATGATGTTCGCAATCAATTGACTAACCTATCTATGAGGCGTACATAACAAGGCTCGACAGCAGAAACCACACACGAGCAGCTGGCATAAATAAGGATAATAACATCGAGTATAATAGTGTCGTGCTTGAAGAAGCGAACAAATGGCTTTTATTAAAGTTTACGAAGGCAAAAAAAAAAAGGTGAGTAAACGAATTACAGCACAGGAGAAGGGCAAGATAGCACCTTAAAAAAGAAACATGATCACTCTTTGGAGGAGTAGAACGTTTGTCTTCTTGGCGACAGCGTCAGCTCAGCTTGCTTTATCCACGACACCGCCTTCTTTGTACAGCTTTGACCTTGGGCGATCTCTCATCCTTGAACTTCGCCTTCGGCAGCAAGATCCCCGCGCTAGGCTGGCTGCAGTGCCCACTTGGCGATGGCGCGCTCGATCGAGCAGATGAGCTCCTCCCCTTTAACGGACTGTGATCTCTTCTTCAACGGGCTGCCTTCTGCTCGTGAAGAGACATGAGCGATGCGATCCACAACAGCATTAAAAACATGGAAAGCACACACAAGGCACACCCCGCCCATGAGGCGATTACTGCAATATGGACTCTCGGACACAGACTACCTCGAGAAGATATCTTCGAAGAAAGTTCTGAATATCGCTATTCATTAAACTGTGGTGGTGTATGTGATATCCATTCCTCCCTACTGTCAAAGTGGGCAGCCTACAAACTTAGGCAATTGAGCACGGAGCAATCCCAACTCCTCACAGAAACACTGAGTCCTTAAGCCTCTCGAGGACTCTGCAGCTACACTCTCGACATCTCTCACACAAGATACGGGACGTCGCATACAAATGCGAACGCACAGTGTGCGTCATTGTTCCTCTAAGTTGTCGTGATAATGTTTTCTCGACGTATCACCTTGGAAATGAGTGGTCGCATCAGTTTATCAATTCCTGGGAACATACTCGAACATCGGTTTCCCCAAGTCCATAGCATCATATTAACTATTCTCTGTTGACAGCAAGTTGAAACGTCTCGTTCTATATTTAAGCCTCTTCTTGGACGATACCTTGTGCGACGTCGGCCTCGCAATAGAGGATTCGGCTAAGTCTTAAACTTGGGATATTTGGCCTCTGAGAATCCAATCATAACTAGTTGGAGAGTAAAGAAACGATCTTGTGCGCTTGGGTTTCCAGCTGGCTCCCCTTCTCAACCCTCGAGGCAGTTGGTTCAGCTCTGCTTTGATAAGACGAAGATCCTCCCTCGGCCTCCAGAAGCGTTGGATGGCGACGTTGACGGCGGCGGTTGACATCCGTGACACCAGCATGGCGTCGGCCTAACGAAAACAGAATGCAACACCCAGAGCAGTTTAACTCACCCCGGAGATCAAGGTGCTGGACTTCCTGCGAGCGCGTGACACGGCCTTCTCTCTTCATGGGACGGAGGAGCACGAATCGGGAGATAAGTGCCTTCGCGAGAGTTACATGGGGCCGAGATGAGTGAAGGAGTGCCTGCGATTAGGGACCGGAAGTGGGGTCGGTTGACCAGAAACGACAACATTCTCCGTCTTGGTCGATCAAGTGCAGCCTTTCCCACCACACCTACTTCTCGCGTCGGCCAGGCTCCCCCTCATTGCCGGGCATCCACCATCTCGTATTAATCAGACCTTGTCCTTCGAGACACAGCACCTTTACACAGTGCCATGGCGGAACAATCCTTCACCGGCCATAGAGGGGAACATTCTTCTCCGGGCGGACACATCTCCTTACATGGATTCTTTGCCCCTTCTGACCCACCTCTGGCCACGACCCAGATAAGTGGAACGCGACAAAGCGACCTCCCAAGGGAAATGTGACAAAGGTAGTCGATCCTCGGGATGCCTCTGATCTTAACGAAGCTTACAGAGCGGCCTTGTCGGCCTCAGCAAGCAAAAAGCGGACGGTGATCATGCAGGCAACAGAAAGTAATGAGAACGACGCATGTACGTTAAATAAAAAATAATAAGTATATTTGTTACCTTCCTTATCCTCCTCGCTCACCGTGATCATCCCTCTTGGGTGAGCAACGAAAGCCTGGAAGAATACCAGGACAGTACGAAAAACACAAACAAACATCACCAGCAAATCGCTTAGGGCGATCAATCAAACTAGAAACGGAAGAAATGTAATAGATCAACATTGACTACCGAAAAGGATAGAATTCGCGGGAGGAGGTTCGCCATTGATGAAGGGAACAGGAAATAGCAGGAACCGGTCCCAAGCCGTGTCATTAGTATGACGGGCGTGCCATTGAACCTCTTTCTGGATCTTCATCCAAGTCCTCTAACTGTGGAAAGTTTTATGTGATGAGGTAGCGACCAAACTGGCGGATGTCGCCATTAGTAGTGTCCTCCCCGATAATTGCTCAGTAGTGGCAGAATAGTCACTCGCCTGGGAAGTTATGGAGTAGACAGGCCAAGTAGCAATGGCGGGCCTTTCGCCTCGACTCTGCCTTACCTCAAGGCAGGATCGGAAAGTGTTACCATTCCGTTGGGCCAGGCACGGCGGACGGATCTTAGAAAGGGCACCATGCGGAGCAGGCGTAGGATCATATAGACGCAGCCCGAGCTCCCAGTGCCCCGGTGACAATGGTCGCCTGGTGAATGAGAAATCTGAGAAACATCCTCCTTCCGAGAACACCTACGCTTTGTGAGCACGACATCATACCTGCACCGTGGTCGTTCATCTTTCGGTTGATGAACATATTGCTCATCTGTTAAGTCCTTGGATCTCTCTTGTCGGCCTACAAGAAAGCGAAGATGAGTTGTGGAAGATAGAATCTAGGTATGATAATCCTTGGAAGGATCTCGAACATGAATCAATGATGTAGTCTTCGTCGGAAAACAACCACACCTTCTTTTTGTCATTTGAGAGTTGAAGATGCCATAAAAACTAATGAGAAAAACGGCGGGAGAAGCGAAACATGGCAGAGCCAGGAGGTTGCGGCGCGCGGAGACGGAGAACGACGGATAGCAGGAGAAGAGGAGAGATTTGTCGAGGAAATGGCAGAGCGGCAAAGAAGAGATGGAGGAAGGAGCAGAGAGTTGCGGAAGGATGGAGGAGGAATGAAGTTGCGAGAGGATGAAAAGTGAAGTTGCGAGAGAGGAAGAGTAAGGAACGAGGTTTGGTCGGACATAAACCCCTCCTGTAGTAGCAGGAGGAGTGTGAGCCGGTTCTCTGATAAAGCTAGCAAGGCAGTGGGGGCATTTTGTGCGCAGGCGCGTGGCGGGGACGTGGGAACGGGCGATTCTTCCCCACGTGTTGACACGAGTGAAGAGGGCATAGTAGTGTAAATAATCCACGGGGACGGAGTGGAATGATCGTAAACCATGGCGTACAAGCATGCATCTGATGCGGATCCCTCTCGAATGCGGGCGCAAGAAAAGAGGACGAGACAGCTCGAAAGTCGTGAAAAGGAAGGAACGATGCGATGGACCGAGTCTTGAGCAATAAATGCGAGAGTTGAGTAAAAGATAAGAAAGGCTATTCGGTCGAGGGGGGAAGGATCCCAGGCGGCATCGATCATCCACCCTCACCCAGTGGGCGACATCGGAAGTGAGATAGCGAAGAAGACATCCCACTCGGCAGCCGCGCCCAGCGTCAGGCCGAACAAAATGGAGTGTCAATTTGAGACATGCAGTGATCACGAGAGGAACATCGAGCTCGCGGGCCTAACATCGTAGTGCGGGTGTCTCCTTGTAACTATAAATACAAGACCATGTAGAGGTAGAACTCAAGTAAGTAGTGAGAGAAGAGAGCATACTCATAGCATTGAGAGAAACATCCGTCTTACATAACCTTGAATCCAGTAATAGATCATCCTTTAATCCCCATGGACGTAGGTATGCGAACCACGCTATCTCGTGTTTCTCTACTTTCCTTGTTTTGCTTCTGCGTGCATGTAGTACCTTTGGATGTGTAAGTAGGATTTTCTACATCTACAATCTCGATATAGATCTCACCTATTTGAGTCTCAGGTCACGATTAACTTTCTTAACCAGAACCTCAAATTCCTCGACCTCTCTTAATCAATTCTCCGGCTCCATTCACCAATCTTTCGGAATTGAAACCTCTTAAATCATTGACTTACTGTCTAGAAGCAAACTCACAAAGGTTCAGTTCCCGAAACTTGGGCTTCTGGTCCTCTGCTCCTCAATTGTTCTTGTCTAATCCAATGGAACAATTCCAAAGTCTTTAGTGCTCTGGATTGCTTCTGGAAGGATTGACTTGTCGTGGAACAACTTTGATGGGGATGCTTAACCTCTTCAATGCAAACCATCATGCCATAAAATATTAATTCTATGTCTAATATCATCAAATACTGAATTACCATGAAGTGTCATTGAAAATTACCTTTATCTTCCGCACGCGCTTCTACATTTCTCTGAACCGCTATGAAAGGAAGACGATTACAAGTGAAAAACACCTAATAACCAAATCTTCACAATTCCTGACATAAGGAAAACTTGGGAAAATTGGAAATATGCCCTAAAATCCAGTGTCATCTTAGATATAGTCCTGAAATTTCAGCTGGAATATACCCTGATCTAACAGTTTCTGTCCAAGTAAGTTAAAAAGTCAATTTATCACGCATTGACCGGTCAAAATATCAGGATATGAGATCTCGTAGGAAGACTGAGATTACAAGTTTAACCTTAAATCAATTAACATAAAATCACTCTTCCTCCCCACCACACCGCACCACTAACTCTCTGTGTCAAGAATTCTTCTTCTTCACTGCTTGTCCCGTCTCCACCTCCACCTCCACCACTGTCAGTGGGTTTTCGGTATCATTGAATTCAAATACATATTTTGGGTTTCCAAAATTAGGTTACTGTTTGTGAATGATTTTCATCAAAAAAACTAGGGTATTGAATTAGTACCGTTTCTGTTTGTGGTATGGATCATTGGTGTAAATCTAGGGTTTGGGATGATAATAAATGGGAGAAATTAAAAGGTTGAGGTTGGATTAGTACTTGTTTAGAGTTTTCTGAATTGTAGATGGTGATAACTATATTGATCATCTGAAGTTGTTATGGCGTACATCTTCATTAAAAATCAAATTGAAAGGTAAGTGATGCAGATCAATCGGTCTTATGAAGTGGGTTTGTTTCAATTTTGAATTCGGTTTAAAAATCTTGTCTTAATTTGGAGATCAATATGTTTACTTTACTTAGGCTTTAGGTTGTGAATATATAATTTGATGTTTCGGTGGTAGTAACGGCGGTGATTGATGGGTTAATTGACAATGTTCTTGTATTTTATTTTATGTTCTGAACCCTGAGCTGTTAATCTTTGCTTTAATTTTACTTTCCAATCTTCATCATCTCACTGGACTTGTGTTCCTCTGTTTTGGTTTTTAATCTTGTTCCAGTGGAATTTTATGTTTATAGAGCACTGCAAAATCGATGGAATCACTTTTAACTTCAAATTCAGTGAACTTCATGAATCTTAGTTTTTGATCAAATCAGATCATCGTGAAGAATACAAATTTCATAACAAGAAAGTTTACAGTCACTTTTTAATTTGTTGGGGGATAAATTTGTCTTTCTATCACACGTGTAATCTCACATGTGTGTGATATTGACTAGTTAACCCAAGCTGATGAAAGTTGACTACTGCATATCCGTGAATTGGAATTCGTGGGACATATCCCCAAGATGACAATGATTTTGGGGCATATTCTTATTTTCCGAAAACTTTTCTAATCATCAACTACAATATACCATTTCACCATTAACAACAAGATTCACGATGGTCCATCTCTATAAGTGATCCATGTACTCTAACTACTTCTTGCAAACAAAGAAGCCCATGCAATGGTCACAGCATCCAGATTGCACATCACCATTATACTTCATCCTACTTCATTTAAACAAAAACCATACTCAAACCTGAGGAACCATCAAGAGCATCATTAATGCAGTAACCCTCAGACATAGATCTAGTACTAAGAGATCACATAGAAACAGGGAAGAAAAACAAGAAAACGTCCACGGTCCTATGACCATAATATTACAAGACATTTTTGCACTTCAAGCTTCTTATCTAGAAAATCAAATGTGATTAAATAACCCAAAGATAATCCTTCCATTATATCAGATTACATACTGTACAATAGAAAAATGGGTAAAAAGAAAAAAGAATCAACTCGGAAGACTCTGGAGATTAACGATGATTGAATATACTTGTATCTAAAGCATATAAGGAAGGATAATAAACATTCAATATATTCTCCTCCAGAGGAAAGTGTTGAAAACAATATAAGGGATTTGTTTGAAAACAATATATAGAGATAAAGGTTTTTTCCACATATACACCTATATGTCGTACTGCATACTGGTATTTAAGCATATATATAAGGTTACGGTTTACTCAAATAACTATGCCATGTCTAGTGAGTCGAACCCCACAGCTATGTTGTTAAAACCGATAAGCGCTCTTCCATTTTAGCAAAGACAACAAAGAAAAAAATGTACCTGACAGCCTGCTTTACGCATTTAACCCTAAAATTATGATAATAAGTCCTGTACTTTTGTTTCCTTTCCGAGCCCTCGTCATCCTCTTTGCAACTATCCTAAACTCATGTTACATTGATATCATACACAACAAACCATTCATATACTAGACTGGTTTTAGCAAAACCGTAACCATTCTTGTGTATAAGAATTATTTATGGGATTTGTAGTTGCAGAAATCCTACACTACACCCCTCACTAGAATTTACACAACTAAGACATTTGAAGATGAACAACCATGATTTTATTGATTAATTCTTTGAGTGTTTACAAGATATAATGGAAAAGAGCTAAAGAAATTACAATCACCACAAACTTTCTCTCTCCTAATGACTTGCCTAACAATTCAAAAAGATCCTCCAATAACAGACTTTCTCGACTCTTTATATAGGTAGTACACAATGGATTTAAGCTGTCCTTTATTTTCGGGAATGACTTCATAAAATATCAAAGTATACAAATATATAATCTCACAACTCTTCTAAATCTCGCTAAGTCTTCACATCTTTCTCGTGTTTTAGCTGTAGATTACTCGATTCATTGCGTCATTCATATTATTCGTTTGCGACACTTTCGAATCAAGTTCATGATCTCGCGAAGTATTGATGTCGCGATATTACGATCCTACATCTTGCCTCTTCTCATGTCTTCTGCAAGAAGAGAATGTCATGAGAATTAGTATTTAAAATGTCAGCAACTGTTCATATTTAACTGTTCACCATCCCTGCACTTTTGCCAATGAATTTATTACACATGCTTTTCTTCCTTTTTCTTGACACGTCTCTTTCCAACCATTTTTCTTTGACCTTTCCTGTCCCCTCTCGCATTAAATGCATTTATCTTCTCGAGAATTCTTCTCTATATATAGTTTTCTCACCCTCCTCTTCTTCTTTTTTACTTTCTCTCGCAATTTTTTCTTGATTCTCTTCCTCCCACTTACGTTTAGCTCTTGTAAATCTTGTTTTCTTCTTTCTCTTGATCTTCAATTCTCTAATCATTTCCCCATATTCTCGATAATGGGCTCCACCTGGTCGTAGATACGAAACCCTTTTGGGTGAGACTCAAAAGAATTTACAAGAGAAAGGTTTCACCTTGTCTACTATTCCCAAATCGAAATCTTCATCATTTCTTTCACAGTTGCTTGATCGATCATTGTGATGATCGGAAAATCATAATCTCGCCAGCTCAACTCGTAGGTCTTCCCATTTTCCTCTCTACAATCCCCGAAGACTGCCCTTGTTCTAGTGAAATTCTTGCTCTTAAAGTAGAAATTTTCTCGCGATCTATTTATCAATTAAGTGGTGATTGCACTATTTAATGCTTGAATTTATCGTGGCGCTCGGTAAGGGATCTCTATACGATAACGCCGTGAGATCTAAATTCGCAAACTTAGAGATAGCATTTGAAAAGTACTCGTGAGGAAACTTTTTTTTGAAAAAATTACAAAGTGATAAAATGAAGAATGATAAATCTCATTTGGGTGCTCGATTAAAAAGAAAAGAGAACGTTCAAATTTATAAGATACTCATGTTAGATATTGATTGGCACTCGGGCAAGAACAATGTTCCTCGCTATTCTAAAGATGAGAAATGGTGTGTCTTTCCGCTATTTTTGAACGGACCTTACATTTTCGTGTTCAAATTAATACTCCCCTGCACGTAATCCATGAATTATCATCCTTGGGTATTTAATTGAGAAAGCAAAAGAGGTATATTTTTCATAATTTTCATTCGCTGCGATGTTTCTTTTATATTTACTCAACCTTATAAATTTTCGGATCACTCAAATTGAGAAAAAGTTATGAAAAAATCCAAAGCTGAAGTACTTTGGCAATACTTAAGCTTTCAAATCGGATGAAGTAAGAAATATTTTCTCTTATTCACAATATTATTGCCTCTATTTCTTATCTTCATTCGGTGGTATGTAGGTTGGTGTTGAAGCTGTCAGGCGAGGAAAGAAACTTCAAAAGTTACGAAAAAGAACAAAAGAAAGGGTAAAAGCCTATTCAAGAAAAATCTGTACTCCACCTTCTAAAAACAAAAGACCCATTCTTATTTCGCCAAGTCTCACCTCAGTGAAAGTTCCGATGAAGAAGACAATGATGACATTTCTACCGCGAAGAGAAGATCATCCATCTCCCAGATCTCCTATGACGTTATTGTCTAATATCTTTCGGACTCCATCACCAGGGGGCTTGGAGATGACCGCCTCTACGGTATATGCAGCTCTCGCAAGTATATGTGATGCTTCTTTCTTTGGAGGGTAATGAGTCTCTTGTGGGATCTTGACTCCCGGCTTCTTGAATGCACTCCCAGTGCCTTGGTATGTTTATATTTCTTTATTCCTTCATAATTTTTAATTTTAAGTCATATGTTAATGGTTTCTTTATCTTTTCTTTTATAGTGGAAGAGCTTCCTTTATTTGTTGCCTCGAGATCTTGAGAAGAGGCGCAATAACTTTGAAAAGAAAAATCTTGACTTCACAAAAGACTGAGGAAGTAGAAATTGAAGTTGCGACATCTCGCAAGAAGAATGAAAATGAGACTGCCGCCTTTCGCGTAAAGAATTCAGCACCAGTTGATCTTCTACCCGGAAGAATAAAATATCTACCCTTCAAAGTGCTTCAAAGAACTTTATGGTATAAAACTCTCCTCTTTTCTTCGTTTCTACTTTGTCATTTATTTTTCTTTGCCTCGACTTTATCATTTTATGAGACATTTATAATCTTTCTGATTTTGAAGCCATCCTTCTCCATTCATTTCCTGAGTCTATGGATGATGATGCTCTTCTCACGCTCATCTCAACGAATATTTAAGTAGTTCGTCAAACAAAAATTAACTCTCTTTCATTAAATGAACTTCAAACCAAATTTCGTCTCTTAAATTGGGCATAGATCTAGTTTAGAGTTTAGCCAACCGACAAACGTTTATATCTTAGTTTCCCACGAGAATAATATTCTAAGGAAGAAAATTAATAGCCTTATAGATGACAAAAAGGATCGCATTGCTAATCAAGGTGCACAAGCATTAGCGAAATTCCAAAAACTCTTCTTGAAGTCCAAATTAACGAGATGAATCTCTTCGCCAAAATGCCATACTTAATGATAAATCTCGCTGGGGTGCTCGATTGAAAAGAAAAAAGAGAACGTTCGACGATAAGATACTCACTGTTAGATATTGATTGGCACTTTAGCAAGAACAATGTTCCTCGCTATTCTAAAGATGAGAAATGGTAGTGTGTCTTTCCGCTATTTTTGAACGGACCTTACATTTGAGTTCCAAAAGTATACTCCTGCGATCTCGTAAATTATCATCCTTGAATGAAGAACGAGTTAACAACCTTCTATTAAATCATATCTTTAACCAAGGCGTATGCTGATGCATGGGCCGGAAGCTAACACCTAAAATTACTGCATTATCTAGAACTTTGTGACCCAAGCGAATTCATCATCACTATTTATGACAAGAAGTGAACGGATTTTTATTTTCGCTCATTAAGTATGGCATTTTTGGCGTAGTGAGTGGTGTAGTGTGAGGGGATTTCCTGCCTTTCTGTGATTATAGGTTATCTTACAACCTGTCGAGACCAAGAAACACCCGATCATTGAAAGTAACAAAGAACCTAAGAATCCTGAATATAAGAATAAGAATAAAAAATCGAAAAATCAAATCCTCAACTTAAGTCAATATTGCTAGAAAGTCGTTCCCTATCTCACTATAGACTTAATTTGGTCATTTGATTTTTTATATTTTTACTCAATTTTTTAATAGGGATGTTGACTTATCTTAATTCCCTTGTGAGTTTAGCAGCGGTTTTTATTTTAATGGGAAATAAACTAGTGGGACATTCGTGATGTGCAAACACACCGATTAATAGAAATAGGGATATGCACTTTGAAATCAAGCATTACAACCTTCAAGTGACTAGCTGCACGATAGTAGGTTTCTCCCGGTATGACTAAAAGCTCTAATATGAATGTCATGGATTATATTTGGTGCTTTGAACATGATCTTTGAACCCTGGCGGTAAAACAAGGAGGCCTCCCCTTTCAATAAGAATGATAAACATACTATTATAACCATACGAAAGATTCAACAAACATGCAAGAAAAGATTAAATTGAAAGGTCACTAAATGCTGATTGGAATCTTTAATTTCTAGTGGATAAACTAACACCCTTAGTAGCCGGTGGGTTCGGACCATATCCTTATATTTCCTTATGCATAAACCAAGGCATGAACACTAAATGACTTTTAAGTTCTATAATACATGGCAAAAAGAACAATCATCTCGCCCAAATACCAACGCCATGGCAAACTCTGTGGAGAATCCTACATTCTCTTGTCCAAGACTTCATTATCTCAGAGTTCAACTATTAGATTGGAGAAAAATTATCTTCGGTCATCCTTCAAAATAAATTAAAAAAACCTTAAACCAATTAGAGAATGTAAATTCAAGATAAAATGATAAGTAAAAAAATTATATGATACTCAATAAGCAATAACAAACAATAATCTAGAAGACAACATGGTGGGCTTAGAGAAAAATACACTAAATAGTTTAGGTAAATCACCCTTCAAGGAGAAATGGAGTACAATAGAATACCTTAAAAGTGAAATGACATAATAACTTTTGACGAAAGAAACACATGTAAAGCTTTGATTATTTTTAGAAACTTTTACTACGAGACTATTGACAATTCCTAAACCATGAACCGCTTTTTAATAACATAAAAATTGTCATTTCGATGAAAAAGCTCTTCCTTCTAGGCATTCCTTTCTAAAATCGAGATACTTTGAAGTTCTTAAAAAATGAAACCTAATAAGTCTCCAGGACACGATGGATTTCCAGAAACTTCTTTAAACAATTGGGACACTCAGGGAAAACAAGTAAATGCAACAACTCCAAAATTTCTTCAAAGGTGGAATAATACATCAGAAATCAATAAGACCTTTCTTTTTATTCCTAAAGTAAACATCCAAAAACCTAGCCAATTTAGACCTAGGTTTGGCGCAATACTACATACAAAATTATAGCCAAATTCATAGGCTAATATAACTAAACCATTTTTGCATAAAATCATATCTCCATTCCGCATCATGATCTTAGACAAAATTTCAGACAACATCATCATAATTCACACTTTCAAAAAAGAAAAGACCTAGAATCGAGGATTTGGAGCAAAAATAGACATGTCCAAAGCTTGACAGTATAATCGAGATTTCTTCTCTCAAAGCCAATTATCAATTCTTTTGAGGACTTTCTTCAAAAATTCGCTTCAATAATCAATTTTGCACGTAATTTAACTGCATTAAATGCATCTCCATTACATTCATAGTTATTCTTTTGAACGGCTTACCAGTGAATTTTCAATCCCCTAAGGGGTCTTAGATAAAGAACATCTACCCTTTTATCTTTTTCATCATCGTAGGAAATTTTTCTCACCGCTCAGTAAATTTATAACATAACAAAGCTTGCTTCATGGAGTGAAACTTTCCCCAAAGTAAAACCATCTCACACCTTTTTCAGGCACATGATTGTTTCTTGTTTGTTAAAGTTTCTGATCTAAATGAATGTAATAACCTTCAAAATTAAACCATTGATATTTTCAGTAGAACCTGGACTGACTTGAAAAGCGGTACAAACAACCTTACCCAATATTTCGTTAGCAATCGTATGGACTAACTCTAATATACTTTTAAAGAATCAACTAGGTCGGACTCAATCTTAATAAAAAGTATATCAAGGAGTTAATATCTCTATCTCTCGATTTGATCTATACTCCAAACAAATAGAAATATGTGAGCCTTTATCAAATACAAAGAGATATAAACTTGGATGGTACCAAGACCAATATCAAGTGTCGGTCGATGTAAATCAACAACCAAAGGTTGGATATTCTAATTGATTGATGTAAACCAACACGGTGATATTTCAATTATATAACTTGAAATATAATGCTAATGTGTAATCTAACACATAATGTGGTTTTGTTAACGAGGAAGCACAAATGCAAAACCCGATTCCAGTCCAGATGAACACTCACATCAGATAAGTAGCCATACAGACACTATTTCCTACTACAAACCAACTTCGGCCTCGACCGTAGTTAGAACCTAATCAATCCCACACGATTCAAGGTCTGGTTGCGCTCCTTGATCTCTCGATCCCGCCAGGATACACTTGATTCCCTTAGCTGATCTCACCCACAACTAAGAGTTGCTTTGACCCAAAGTCGAAGACTTTAATAAACAAGTCCATCACACAGAAAAGTCTACGATAATAAATAAATCATCTCCACGAGAAACCTATGAGTTTTTGTTAAGGTCTTTTATAAATCAAGGTGAACATGAAACTAATTGATAACTAACTTATCATTCAAGAGCGGCCTAGTAGTATCAATCACCTACAATAATATTAATCGTATGGTAGCGAAACAAGATATTGTGGAATCAGCAACGATGAGGCGAAGGCGTTTGTGATTTCTTTTTTATATTTTACTTATTGGAATATAATCTCAACTCAATTATTCAATTGAACCGTGCGATAGAAAATGGCAGAGATGGACGTCAACTACGCTACAAGTAGTTTTTATGTCAAAATCCCAATGAAATCTTTAGATCGTTAACTTTCCAGGGTATCGAAGAAACCAAGGTTAAAGGAGAATCGACTACTAGAAAAAACCAACTAGTATCACACAAGAGGTGTGGGGATTAGTTTTCCGGTTGCTAGAGTTCCCCTTATATAATTTTCAAATCGTGGTTTAATCTAAGCTACTTCCTGGTAACAAAGCATTCCAATATTCATAGCTAGATGAAACCCCGATTAAATACAAGCTAATATATTTCAACCGTTAGATGAAACTAAGCTTGTCACACACAAATGAAATGTATTTCATTTAGGTTTGAGTAATAGTACCTAAACGTGTACACTTAGTTGGTTCACAACAGTTAACCAATGTTTATCCATATGATCACTTTCATATTTAAGTATTCATCTTTCATAGCTAGTTGAATGATTCAAGCCCCAGTTTTAAGAGTCAGTTGTTCAATTGCTTGAGTTTTTATTCATAGAGCAATTGAAACAAAATCGGTTTGATTCATTTGAATCATTTCATGAACAATATAGCCACGGTTTGCAAAGATTGCATTCTCTTATAATTTATTATTTTAAGTTCCATTAGCTTACCTGATTTGATAAAATAACCACTTTGGGTACGCGTGACAGCATGTGTACCTTTAGCTACCATTTGAGTTTACAAACTCGCTGTAAATTTCGGTTCGAAAACTTTCGGCACGCAAATACCTAAGGTGACCGGTTTAACAGATTGCTAACTACAAACTCGATAGAAATTTTAGGTTGGAAAACTTCCGCCAAATCACAGACTCCAAACCGTCTCTTCATCAATCTGGATTGCACACATATGCACGCACTGGGTTTCTATTACATGCATTTATACAATTAATATGAGAACACACTATATATGTATATCCATAGATGGTAATCCCAATCTCTACATTTCAATCATTGAAACATTCTTCTATAATGTTATAATAATCGTTATTCCACGACTATCAATATCAAAGCTATTTTCAAAGATTGAAACGTCATCATGACTTTAAATCACGGGTAAAGATGAAAAGTGGTTAAAGCTTAAAAGCTTACCAACACATATTGAGAAAAATAGGCGAGTAACCTCATTTCGAAATAACAAATGTATGTATGAAAACTATCGTACTTATACGACTTTTTTTGTCTCGTGGAGTAGGAGATAGAGTAGACTTTTGAGGACGGATGAGTTTCAAGTCTCCACATACCTTTTAGTCGGATGAAGTTCCACTTTTGGTTCCTCGAGTAGTTCTTCGTGCTGCGTAAATAATCGCCATGGAGTGCGGATCTCAACTACACTTAACCATTCTGTTAATGGTGGATTTTTCATTTTAAGGTTCAAAAATCAGAAACAGAAAAATTTTGCTTTGACATCTTGTAAAAGATAAGGCCGTGATAAGTGTTGGATACTCCTCACTTAATCTACCTGTAATGGAGGCGTGTGGCAAACAATCCCATTCTCGATAATACATGAAATTACATCCGGGTTGGAGCATGTAGCAGCAATCCCATATACCTGTGAATTTCTAGCATTATTAATTAATGCGCTTGACCTTGTATTTCTTGTACTCCGTGCTCGGTGCAAGATGATGAGCCGAGTGTTGCTCTTCTGTGAGCAAACACCTAACCTCCGAGCATTATGATGAAACCATGTGAAATAAATTCGTGAGATAGTGACTCTAGAATGTGTTATACAAGACGATTGAGGCCTCTCGGTGTATTTACTAGCTAGATTGAGCATCACGGATTGATCGTATCAGTCCAGGATATGATCACAACATCCAACTCCACAAGCATGATTGGATGGCCGGATCAATTCCATCACCCCAGGTATAGGTCCTCCACTGCCGAATCAACGCGGACCCGATGGTTGACCTCCCTCCAAGTGGCCTAGCTTACAAACGCCCAAAACCATAGCAAGATGGGCGAAAAGCCTAAAATTAGGGGTTCGGCAGATTACATGTGTGCGAAAGCAGTCTCAACCATCTATCTTCGCAGTACCGATGGAGGTGTGTAGATGTAAATTCAAGGCTAGGAGCATGTCAACACAATCATAGTGGGGTCTGCACATACATGACTAATGGTCACAGACCAACCATGGTTGGTTATCAATTGTCTGATGAAGCATTGACGTGGCATGAAACCCAAAATTAGAGTTTTGAGCATCACGGCGTCCATCTTCTCCTACGAATGGAGGGTCCAAGATTAGATTACAGTCCGTCATTGCAGATGACCACCGGGACCCATCATCCTCACCGACGTCGGCCAAGGCATATCACGCCTGGTCATTCCAAGATCTTGCCAGAAACTAGAGCGTGGTCGCACTTCCCAAATCGCGAAATCGGTCTCGACCCAGCTAATCAGGGCCGAGGAAGTTTGGATGGTCGAGATCACGTTTTCATGGGATATTGGTATAGGCGTGAACACCCGACTACCACCTTCACACCAGCATCAATCGGCCAAGACAGGCCAAGATTGGTCATCGTGGAACGTCTTTGTGATGGGCATGACGCGCGGTCTTCGCGGCGTGGTTTTTTCTATCATAAATTGATCAACACCACCAACTTCACCGGATGAATTGAGTGGCCCGGATAAATACTTCGTGAGGTAATGGGTATAGGCGCTGCAATCGCTGTGTGTCTACCCACATGCACTGGTTTACCTTGTCAAATTATATCCCATGCTTGTTTATTCAAATTGAAGAGTGATGCTTGAGCACCTCTTCAAACCCTAATTCGTGCTTGATTACAGCTAGAACAGTGTTCCCAAAGAACATCTCGTCGGTCACCAACTTCACAGCTTGGTTATACAACCCCTGTCGGGGAGTTAATTGGTCAAGTGAGGCGTCATGGTAATCACCACCCATCACTCTACCACACCAGGACGCAGCATCGCATAAAATACACATGATACTTCGCAGTATCCAACTTCTAATAATGCGGTTATTCGGTTGCAAGATTACATGCTACCTTTCGGGACCCACGATCCACACATTCAGAGACATCAATCATGTCACAAAATGGGGATACCTCTTTGGGTATTGTCACAGTTTCAGCGTCAGGTAATCCTCACAAGAACGTGTTAGGAAGTTATGGCCGGTTAGCGGTGGACGGGGAGAAGTGGGCAAGACTGATCGTGGAACACCGACACACAACCTTACCTTACTCCCATCCTCCCACTCCTCCACTTCCAACGAGACGTGAATAGGTTCCAACACTTGTATAAATAGGTTCTCCTCCCTATTTCCACCAACAAGAGCAGTACAGGACAAGAAACGAAACCCAGTGTTGCACAAGACAAGGAATCGATAAGAAGCCATCCTGTAGGTTGCTTAACCTTCACAAGTCATAAGCAAGCAACACCTTCACAATCTCAACACCTTTCGCTTCCCTCCTAAGATCAACCCCATCTCATTCACTTCAGGAGTAAAACAAGTCCGGGAACGCCATTTCTTGGTTTAGGCCTAGGACTTGCACAGATTGATTTTCAGAATGCAAGCACTCACCGTGCTATGTATTTGTTTAGGGTTTAGATTCATTCCTCATCCACACACCAATTACCAAATCCCGCAGAAGAAGTTTTCACCTATAAACACTATCCTAGACCCCAGACTTCTAGTCAGTGGCAAACTGTAAATCAAGACATAGGTAGTTTTGATCACTACTAATGACAAACATGCTTTGAGATAGCAATGCATGCGAGTTCGACTCTGAGTAGTTGTTTCAACAATCTCCCCCTTTGTACTCCTTAGTGACAAAACTATCAATACATATGGATTACAAAATAGATAAAACTTTCGTAGCTTCTCGTCCACATGCTTGATCTCCTTGGTGCTTCAACATTGATCGAAAACTTCGTCTTTTCCAAGTACTCCCATGATTCCATAGATGTTCGATTCAGCATCATAGTTGTTGAAGTCTCGTAGCCATAACAATGAGAAAACAAAAGCTCTTGATCATTGTTATACAGTGTCATAGTATTATTGCACATCATCAAAGTTCTCATATCACAACTTCGACAACAATACTATGGTGATATGTATCACTCCCCCTTAGTCAATACTTCGTCTCAACATGAAAACCACTCCCCTTACATAATGATCCGAAAACCATATGTATTTGTAGTGTGAACTACATATTAATTCTCCCCCTTTTTTGTCAATAAAATTGACAAAGGTACGAAAACGGGATCCTAATGATATTTCCATGGAGACACTTCAAGACCAAAGAAAAGTACATATCAACTTTGTTTAGATGCAATCATAAAGCCGAAGCTAAATGTATTCATCACGGACTTTATAAAGATACAAGATAACTCCTCAAATATTCCACAACCGCACTCCCCACAAAGATATGGCAATTAATTAAGCACAAGTTCAAAAGAACTCTCCCCATTTTATGTCATTCCCGAAAGAACAACAAGAGTGACCTTACTTTTACGAGAAAAGAAGGATTTCAAGATAGCACTAAGATACTTAGAAGATACATCTACTTATAAACAAATGTGGAAAAATACTTTACACTTCAAGAAGTTCCAAACTCAATTGCCCAAAGGATCTAGATAAGAGCAGGGGCAAGAGTTATGGAAGACTAATGTACCAGAACGACACCAATAGACTGCAGTAGGTGTTGAAACGTAGCAGTATCTAATGGTTTGGTGAGAATATCAGCCAATTGTTGTTCCGAAGGCACAAATTCCATATTAATGATACCATTTTCATAAAGATCTCGGATAAAATGATACCTTATGTCAATGTGCTTAGTCCTTGAGTGCTCAACTGGATTTTCTGTTATGCGAATTGCACTGGTGTTGTCGCATAAAATTCTCATTATTCCAGTATTGATTCCATAATCAAAAAGCATTTGTTTCATCTATAGAACTTGAGGACAACATGAGCCTGCAGCGATGTATTCTGCTTCACATGTTGAGAGGGATTGTGAATTTTGTTTCTTGCTATGCCAAGCTACAAGATTCAGTCCTACATAGTAGAAACCCCCTGACGTACTTTTTCTATCTTCCACACATCCTGCCCAATCTGCATCTGAATAGGCAGTAAGATCAATGTTAGTATCAAAAGTGTAAGATAGACCATACCCTGCAGTGTGATTAATATAACGTATAATTCTTTTTGTATCTGCAAGATGAGATTCTTTTGGATTTGCCTGGAACCTAGCACAGCAACCTACACTGAAAGCAATATCAGGTCGAGTAGCTGTACGATATAAGAGGCTTCCTATGATAGATCGATAGAGTTTTTGATCCATATTTACACCTTTATCATCTCGATGCAGTTTACCAGTGGTAGGCATAGGAGTTATTTTAGGAGTGGACTTATCAAGGCCAAATCTTGAGACAAGATCCTTAGCATATTTTTCTTGAGATAAGTAAATTCCATCCATGTAGGATCAGAATATCGCGACATCAATACCTCGCGAGATTAATAAATGACGACATTGCGAGAGAGTCGCAGGGAAGTAAAATAAATGACGCAATGAATGACGACAGCCAGAACACGAGGAAGATAAGAAGACTCGACGAAATTTAGGAGTGTCGCGAAATTGTATACTTGTACACTTGCGATATCTCGCAAGCCATTCTCGAAAATAAAGGACAGACTTAGTCGTCATCCACTGTGTACTACCCTATATAAAGGGTTGAGTCGATCTGTTGTGGGAGAGTTCTTTTGAATTGTTAAGCAAGTCTTTAGGAGAGAGAAAGTTTAAGAGTGATTGTAATTCTACTACTCATTTCTATTTCATATTGTAAAGATTCAAGTATTCAATCAATAGAAATCATAATCATTCATCTTAAAATGACTTAATTGTGTACATTCTAGGGGGGGTGTAGTGTAGGATTTCCTGCAACTACATAATAGTGTAGGATTTCCTGCAACTACATAATGGCGCTAGAAACAGGGATTGAGTAGAGATCAACCTTGTGAATTGAAAGAATCAGGAGTAACAAGAAAGAAATTTCGTATAATTTTCAACAACTTACTAAAATTGAGAAATGGCTAGAAGAAGGAATGCATCATAACAACCAACAATTGTAAGAAGAAGCGGGAGATTAGCTGGAGAAAGGAGAAATGAAGTAGGTGAACCATCAAGAATAAACGCAAGAGATAGAGAAGAAGGTCAAATTCAACCACCAATTCAACCAGCACCGAATAGAGTAATAGATTATGATAGGGTGAGTGTGCATACATGGAGATCAGATTCTATGGAAGAAAGAGAAGAAGTGCAACAATTGATAAATAACGGACAAGAGGAGAGAAATCGAGAAGAGATGGGAGAAACAACTCATAGAAATGAAGAAGTCGCAGCATTAGAAGCATTGAGGCAAACAATACATGAAGAAAGGCGATTAGAAGCGGAAGAACGTGCAAATTTAACAAGACAAAACCATGAGTTAAGAATGGAAAATATGAGGTTGCAGAATAGGAGGTCGAAAAGTAATACCAGGTCAAGATCAGGATCGGTTAGAGATGATATGAGGAGAATATTACCTGTAGAAAATGTTAATGAAGAAAATCTAGAAAGAGAGCCAAATCTCGGTGAAGGATGCTGCGAAAGAAGGGAAATGGTGTGTATTCCACGTCCCGAGATTTTACTGAATGTCCAAAATGACTGAAATCAAGGAAATAGGCAGCGAGAATGGTCCAATTGATGAAGAAAATCAGGAAGAAGAATACTGCATGGGAGAGAAACACAGAGGAAACAAAAGGAGATTGAAGATGACATCGAAAAGCATTATATTGAACAAGCGCGTCTAGCTTGCGAAAGGGAAAGATTAAGAGTAGAAATGGAAGAACGAATTGGAGGAAGCAATCTGCTGGTAACAACTGCGATAATCGAAAGAAGTAGCAAAAATTTAACAATGGAAATATCAATGAAGAATATGTGAAAGAATACAAAGGAGAACCGATGTAGACAACCAAGAAAGAGAAAATGATAGATACAATGGTGTGCGAATTCATGAACCGAGATGAAGGAGAAAATCGCGAGAGAAAGAAATAAGAAAATCTTTGAACAAGAAAATCAAGGTAGACATGAACGATGAGGAGAGAGGCGCAAAAGCTAAAAAGACTAATAGAATGTCGAACAATAGAAGGGGAGGAGAAGAAGACAATTGGATGAGGCCATCGAAGAAGCCGCGAAAACTACTTTACACTAGAGGTGCGGTTAGGAATACCCCCAAAGTGCATTTACCCGCATTAACTTGACATTTTTGATGGAACAACTTCATGCAATACAACACATCAAAGCGTATGTGAGATGTATCTTTGCAATGGGAAAATCATGATGCCATATTATGCAAATATTTGCATCAAGTTTAACAGAGAAGCGCTGAAATGGTTTGAGGGTTTACCAAGAAACACAATCACATCATTCAATCATTTACAAGCTATATTCTTAGGGCATATATAAGCAACAATTCCTACATGACCGGGGAATTGAAGATGTATTTGGGATGAAACAAAAGAGTTGGCGAAAGTTTGAGACACTTAACTGCGGGTGGAAGACAATGTGTAGCGAAATGGCTGGACGAGTGGATGAAAGATATCTTATTCTATCATTCATAAACGCTATGTTGTTCTAAACCAATTTGTTATATATTCAAATTTTGAGTCAAGAATACAATTACAATAGACCGGTTGCGAGAACTTCAGGAGGAATATATTGCTCACAGAGGAAAGACAAAATGAGATGGAATCATACCCAGTTGCGAATACAAATCCAAATCTTTGCAATGCAAGCTTATTACCCAAATTGATAAATACAAGAGCGAGCACTTCGCAAGGGCAACAAGAAAGGATAATAGATGATGGACAAATAAATATAGTAGCTATGGGAAGTCGTGATCAAGAAAGAATATGAAAGAGAAAGGAAGCTATTACAACCGTAGCGGCAATAACAAAATTCAAGGCTTGATCATCCGCAAAAACTTATGGAGGTCGAAGACGGGAATTATCATGGAGGCAAGCAAAGTCACGTAAAGTAGTATGGGAAGAAATCAAAATGCCACCCATTAAATACTAGCGTGGAAAAATATGTAAAGCTATACTTTGATGGAAAACATACGCACCATGGAATATGGGGAATGAGCCACCACCAAGTGATAGAAGTCACGGGGATTCATTCTTACCACCGCCATGGACACCTAACAAATGACTGCAGTAAATATAAAAAGAATCATCCTCGTAATGATTGACCCGGGGAAAGCTGCAATCATTTTCTAAAAAGTGAAGAAGGTTCAGCCATTACCACCACCGCCGAAAATGCACGGGACAAATTCAAGAAAGGGGAAAGAAACATTCGTAATAAGTTGGAACAAAAGCCAAAAATTTGTTTTGCAACTCCATTATACATTCATACCGAGCAATTGAAGATTTTCATGATAATGTTCTCGGTAGGGTTTTTTGCGAGGGATGTCTTGATGATAGAGAAGTGATGAACATCGCAAGGCGTCTAGGTTAAAAGAATGGCAAATGCAAATTATTTCTTTCCACCTAAGAGATTCTCAAGGCGAGAGGCGCATGATAACCCATTGGTCGTAAAATTGGAAATTAATCCAAAACCTGTAGATGGCGAAGATGATGAAGCAGAAAATTCTGGGCGATCAATAGAATATTAATTGATACGGGGAGCTTAATAAACATTCTTTTTTTACCATACTTACAAGACTATGGGTGGGAAGGATGAAGAGTTGATACCTTCGACATACAAAATATACGGTTTCAATGGCACGTGAATAAAGCCTAAAGGAGAAGTTCGTATGAGAATACCCTTGCAAGGATTATCAACTAAATTTTGTTCGTGTGATCGATGTGGAGTCCCCTTATAATGCATTGTCCGAGGAAGGCCATGGTTGCACGAAATTCTGGGCACAATTTGGTGTTGTAATAGTTACTTATTAATTAAATCATAAAACATGAACGGTATTGATATTTTTATTTGTGAACCAAAATGTGTTTTGTTTACGGTGGCTTTAAAATGAGGCTAAATCAATCTGTTAGATTTTCCTAATAATTTTTATAAGTATTCCAGTTGCGATAAAAATATTAATTTGAGCATAAATTAAAATTATTGAAATGAATTACTTAAAGAGCTTGGGCTTAGTAGTCAAGCCGGCTATGGCCCATCGACGTATCACTTCGGGTTTTCGGGCATGGATCCAGGAAGGATCAGGGCCCAAAATCGGAATGTTACAACAAGGTACAAGCTTCCATACGTCTTCTCTTTGGAATTGATTTAACTCTTCATGCATTGCATTCACCCATAATGGATCGCTAAGAGCTTCATCAATATTCCTTGGTTCACATGTGAAAGATAACAACCAAGAATTGCATAAATTTTGAAGTTTTCCTCTAGTCTTTGCAAGAGAATATCTTCCTCCAATGATATTGTTTGAATCATGGTTTCTTTTGAACCCGGAGAGGTGTCGTTGAGGACACGTTCTTGTTCAACGGGCATAGTCCCGATTCAGGTGTTTTCTCCTCGTCACTGTAGAAATATCGGGATGCGCAGGATCGTAGGTACAACTTAAACCGAATCAGGAACTTCTTTGACTTTCTCAATTGTCTCGGTTGGAGGAAGGTCGGCGGGAAAATCATGATGAAAGTCGCTAATATCATCAATGATAACGTTCGCGGATTCCATCATTACTTGGGTTATGAGATTGAATACTCGAAAACCACGACTATCGGATGCATAGCCCCGAAAAAGATACCTTACGTCGCTTTTAGTATCAAATTTCCCTCTGCTGTTCTCGATCTTTTAGGATGTAGCACTTACTTCCGAACACTCTAAGATATTGTAAGTTGGGTTTTCTACCATACCACAACTCCTTATGAGTGTTTATGGTTTTGTGACCGTAGATAGACACGGTTGATCAAGTAACATTTGTGAAAACAGCTCTTCTCCCCAAAATCTTAGGTAAGTTTTGTTATGGAGCATAACCTGGCCATTTCTGAATATTCATATTCTTTCTTTCGCAACTCCATTGTCTTGAGAGTAATAGGTGGTAGTATTGTTGAATAATCCCGGTTGTCTGAGAATCCAAATACTTTGGTGTCTTTGAATTCGGTGCCACGATCGCTTCTAATTTTCTTTAGTTTGCGACCTTGTTCATTCTCGGGATCCTATTAACAATAATCTTAAATTCACCAAGGGTTTTATTCTATGAGCTAATAAAGCTACCTAAGTGAATTTGGTGTAGTCATCTACCATAACTAAAGCATACTTCTTTACTCCAACAAGTAGATTATTGAATCTACCAAGAGATCCATATGAATTAAATCAAGTGGAGCCTTAGTGAGAATATCTCGAGATGACTTATGAGTGAAGTTTACCCTTTGACAGGCACCCACATACACCATCAATCTTTGCATTGATTTTGGGAATGCCTAACAAGTTCTTTGTTAATCATCTAGTTAAAGACGATAATTGATGTGACCAAACGTTCATGTTAAAGATGTGTAGATTCCACCTGTAGTCAAATTGCAATAATTACTAAACTCGGGTATCAAGGAGATAACAGTTATTTTTACCACGAGTTCCTTGAAAAATTACTTACAGTTTTGCACAATGTCACATCCATTTTGCATTGAAGACAACTCCATGGACTTTGTCAAATTTGACTTATAGAAAGAATATTTGTAGTCATACCTTTGACGTATACTACATCATGGATTGGGAACAGGAAGCTTGATGTTGCCCTTCTTGCTAATGTTGCAACAACTCCCATCACCAAAGGTAGCGGGTCACCTCCTTGAAGTCACTTGTGGAGACAAACCACGAGGTCACGACTATATGTCGGCTACAACCACTTTGCCAAGAAACCATTGGAAGGGTGATGTTGATTTTAAGGAAAAATCTCCCATACTAACACTACTTTCTGTTTAGGATTTTTGTTAGTTTTGTACACCTTTTAGATAAGTAAACAGTCGTTCAAATTTCTTGTGGAGATTGCTCGCAACCTTTATACTTTTCTGAAAACGTGTACATGTATGTTGATTGTGATTGTGAGACTCATAAAACATACAAGGGCCAACATCATGAATATTATTTGAGAAGTTCTTCCTTCTATCAAGTTTCTCAAAGCATAAACTATGTTTAATACTTGACTTGATATGATTCTTTAGACAGAATCATTTACGCAGTTATTCATCCATACTGGTATTCTTTATAGCACGTCAAATCCTTATGCTTGAAATTTAAAAAGAAGATCACGGTTGATCCGATTTGTTCATCCAACTTCCTTTTGGATAAAAACAAGGATTTAGAACATTCCCTAAGATTGTGGTTTATCCCTCGGTGAAGCGTTATAGGACTTTTATCAGTCCATCCAGTCGGATCACCACAAACATAGACTTTTGAGGCCTTAACCATGTTTGTCACCTACGATACCAATTGAAAAAGCGAGGGTACAACAACCTCACCCAATATTTCAATTAGCAATATGTATGGACTAACTCTAATATACTTTTTAAGAGAATCAACTAGACAAATCGGACTAATCTTAATAAAAAGTATATCAAGGAGTTAATATCTTTATCTCGATTTGATATTACTCAAGCAAAATGGAAATCATGGTCTTTATCAAATACTAGAGAGATAAACTGGACGGTACCAAAGACCAATATCAAGTAAATCAATGCAAATCAACAAACAAAGGTTGGATATTCTAATTGATTGATCTTAACGCACAACCTGTGATATTTCAATTATATGAAATATAATGCGGAATAGAAATAACACGAGACACCAGAAGTTTTTGTTAATGAGGAAACCGCAAATGCAGAAAACCCCGGGACCTAGTCGATTAAACACCACCTTTGTATTAAGCCGCTACGGACACTGGGCTACTACAAACTAACCGGCCTGGGGCTGAGTTGAACCTAATCAATCTGTGTTGATTCAAGGTACGGGGCGCTCCTTACGTCTCGATCTCAAATAGGATACTACACACTTGATTCCCTTAGCTGATCTCACCCACAACTAAGAGTTGCTACGACCCAAAGTCGAAGACTTTAATAAATAAATCAGAGCCACAGCAAAAGTCTACGATAATAGATAAATCTGTCTCCACATGGATAAATGATGTTGTCGTATGCGTCAAAAATAATTTCACTTTCCTAAAGTATATGATAAGAAAGAGTTCGTTTCCACAGAGGCGATTGTAGTTATTACGTATTCAATTTCTCAAAGTAACCAAGTGGGGGATTTCTTATTTTATATAGCAAAAAAGCAAATTAAAAGCAAAGTAAATTGTAGAAAAGTAATCAATGGAGAAAGATATTGGTCAAGGAATTCATCTTCAATCTTAGACATGTGCTTGCATATATGATTAGAATTACGATTTAATCTCTTATATCATCAAAAGCCTAGAGAATCAAGAGAGCAAGATAATCTATTAATTTCTAAGTTCATCAACACACATTAGAGTCTGCGTATGTGAATTCTACCTAAAGAATAACCTAACGCCTTGCGCTAATTAAGTTCATTCCTAGGAGCATTAAGTTTCGTAAATAGGCTAATCAATGCAATTGTCAAGCGTTGCGCATAACAATTCGGACAATGGTCAAACTCTACATATGATTATGAGAGTGTATCACTCCAAACCGTAAACATATCATGCTACTCGTATTCGTGGTTGTAAGCTTGATGAAAACCCTAAAATAGCTATGGACTAGGATGCAAGTTCAATTAATTGGCCACTTAACTAATCAAACATCATATCCTATCCACAATACATCAATCATGTGATCATAAAAACAGAGAGAATTGAACGATAATCAAGAGAGAAAACTAATACATAAACAAACACGAGTTTTAGAAATAAGACTACATCTTAAACCAATAATGAATAAATTAGCTACTCATAGCTATGGAGTTCATCACAAAAATATAAGTTGAATAAAGAAGAAGATGAACAAAAGCAAACCCTAGAAGCGTAAACAAAGCGGCTCTCAAGTTTCCCCCAAGAAAAAACGTCATTGGTTGTAGAATTTTTCTTTTATAGCTTTTCCTTTCTTAAAAATTAGGTCAAGTCTCAAAGTCCAGTAGATAAAAATCCACCAAGCCCATAGAGAGAGAAACCCATGTAGAAAATAAGTCCAAAAATACTTCTAAGGAAAAGCGGTATTATGGTGGAAATCGGCGTAGAGAGGTGGGCGGGAAACGGCTTCCGGGGTACTAGTAAAGATGGGGTCACTTATCAACGAAGTCGACCTAATCATTGGGTCAACTCGTCAGTCAATCAGAGTGAACTCGGTCAATCAAGTCGAACGAGTCGTTGGCTAAATGAATCGAATAAGTTAGACATGAGTCGACAGTCGAATGAGGCCGGCTAGGCTAACTCATCTGAATGAAGATCAGGCCAAAGTTTGTTCATCTTGCATACCCCCTTTGTCTTGTGTTGTGCAACCATTGCACATCACCAATGCCCATTGACCATGACGGCCAAGCTCATCAGCATTTTTACCAACCTGCACATTCATCTATTGTAAACACTCCACTTGCCAATGCGAGTCGGCTCAGCGTTGTCCATCCTTTGCCACCATAAATACTCCATCAGTCCATGCCATCTCCCATCGAGCTAATCCGGCAACAACAATATCATTCCACACCAAAATCGTTCTTATTGCCTCAAAACCACAATCGCCGAGTACCAGCTCGCACCCATTTGCTTCGAGTTCATCTTAAGCCATCAATTATTTCGTAACCCCGTGAACAGCCTTAAATCCATTCTCTTCACTCGATGCTTTGTGTTCAAACCGCACAAGAAACACCAATGGCTCCTGCAGCTGCGTTGCACACGGCCTCCTATTCTCGCACTTCACGTCCTCGCAATGCCACCGGACTACGCAATTCCCTGCAATACACCGACTCTTGCCAATTCCATGTTGTTTCTCTTGCGGCCTCTGCAACATCCATTTTCTTTGGCGAAACACTCGTTTACGCATACACTTGCATTCAAGACCATCGTCGGCCGAGCTTCACACAATTTCTTCATTACCCGGCATCTCGGAACTCATCCAGGAAGCTGAGTTCCTTCTCGAAACACAACAACAACCAATTCGGCTACCCACCGAGACAATAGAAAATTGAACTCTACAAAGACTCGGCTTACGCCCAAACACTTACACCCGCAGACTTGCAAACCGGCATCGATTCTCCCGCAAATTCGGTTCACTTCCAAACAACTACAAATGCTTTTGGCTCAGCTCCACTAATACTAGTCGGCTTGCACTACCCATCTTAGTCTTCAAGATGCTCGGCATCATCTTGGGTAACTCAACAGCTCCATCACTGCAATAACATCCTCTCCTCTGCCATTTTAGATCCAACACAAACCCGTTGTTTCATTATTCTCGGCCACCAACAAACCCATTCCATCGATTCATTACTACATCAATTTCATCACCGTGGATATTACGTAAGTGAATCAAAACCCTAGCCAATTCTCAATAAAAGAACTTCTTGACCTTGCCGCTGGAAACCTAATTTCACAACCTCAAAGTCGAATCAAACCTAAAAGCAACAAGAACAACCCCATCAACCTCATATTCATAATCTCAACATCAGCAGGTTCTTCTTCTCAACGACCCAACAACCACAAATCCATCGTTCAGAGATAACCCGGATTCGAAGCTTCGAACCCATCGATTTCGAGAACCCCGCTCAAACATGCGTGGTTACACTTCCCAAATGTGCAAACCGATCTCGACCACTCAACTTCACCCAGGACGCTGCAGTAACAGGTGGGTGGCTTAGATCACGTTTTCATGGGACGGTGAGACATGGGCGTGAACATCAGCCTACCATCTTCACGCCAAACCAACCGGCCAAGACCGACCAAGTCGGGTCATCTGGAAAACACGCCGGAAAAGGGTATGGTGCGCGACTCCTTGCGGCATCAAACTCCTATCGCAAATCAATCTCGACCACTCAACTTTACCGGTCAAATTGAGTGGCTTAGATCGCACCTTCTTGGGAAAATGAAGTATGGACGTGCACACCGGCGTGTTGTCTACACACATGCCCGATCGGTCCTCTTCAAAACCCTTCCCATGCTTGGTTTCGACCAAGCTGAAGAGTGATGCTTGCGCACCTCTTTTAAAACCCTAATTTCATCAACGGTCGCGAGATGGGAGTCTCAAACATCATCTCATCCGTCCGACCTCACCAGCTTGGTTATACAACCACAGTGGGAGTTATTTGGTTAGTGAGGAGTCATTACCCATCACTTTACCACACCGTAATGCACGACTGCATAAAATACACACGATACTTCACAAGTATCGACTTTACGAATAACGCGGTTATTCAATTCGGCGATACATGCTATCTTCCGTGGATCCACGATCCACATTCCAGGACATCAATCATGTCACAAGGCGGGGATACATCTTTGGGGTATTGGTGGCGGCTTACGGCGTGCGGCGTGCAACGCGCCATCACAAGAACGTGTTAGGAAGTCGGGGACGGTTAGAGATGAACAGGAAAAGTGGGCAAGACTGGTCGTGTGTGTTACAGAGCACACAACTCCACTACTCTATCATTCCACTACCTCCACTTCCCACGAGAAACGTGAATGAGGCTCAATGATTTGTATAAATAGGTTCTCCGCCCTATTTTCCAACAACAAGGAATAACAGAGAACAACACAAGTTCAGACGACAGAAACCAAGTGTTAATACAAAACCGTATTCAAACACCTAGAGCCTGCTTGCATCTACCGTAAGCTTGCTCATCTTTCTGTTACAAGTCATAAGCAAGCCAACACCTTCACAATCTCAACACCTTCTTCGCTTCCCTCCCTAAGATCGACCCCATCTCCTTCACTTTGTGACCGAAACAAGTCTGGAACGGCCATTTCTTGGTTTAGGCCGGACTTGCATAGATTGATCTCTCGAATCTACATACACTCAGCTTCAGTGCATTTGTTGAAGGTTTAGATTCATTCCTCATCCACACCCCAAATTCTTCAGTTTTCATCAACAAATCTTCGTGATTTCTTCATCTCCAAATCTTCTGTAACTAGGCAATTGCAACGTCTTCATATTCTTCAGTGATTCCTTGTTCATCGAATCCTAATTCAGCCATGAACCCAGCTTCTTCCATTCAAATCGACCATCAGAGTCATCTCTTGCTTCTGAGTTCATCTCATTCTTAGTCCCAATTTGAACTTTTCAAACCATAATTACTCTCCCAGGAATCAGTGGAACTCACTGCTCCTCTCTAATTTCTCGATCTCTATCGATCGAATAGCCGCATGACCGTTCTTCACTTCTCACGGATTTCAGGTGAATGAGAGAAATATCTCTCATCAAATTCAGGGTTGTAATGACAGGGCTGGATAATGACAACCCAAACACCCAGATAAGGGCCACCCCAATGGATACCCTATAACAGGTGGCTACCCCTTAACATCAGTTGACTAATACTCCTTTGAGAAATTTGCCCCTTAACCTTGACTCGACTCTCAATAGTATCCGCCTGTGAAATGACCTTTTTGCCCTTTTTAACTCAATTTGGATAGTTTCTTCTTTTCGTCCGTGCGACTCCAGAGTACCTAATAACTCAAAAGAAAACATTAGATACATAGTTTACAAGAGAAATAGCAAAGAAAGCATAAACAATAGATATAAAATTAGGTGTTTTAGACACCTATCAGATTCCCCCACACTTAGACTTTGCTAGTCCTCGAGCAAATCAAACAAAACAATTCTAAAGAATACATACAACTCCGTGTCGTCGAGGCTACGGTCACTTTTAGCATAAATAACAAGCCTTTAAACCACTAGGTGTCCCTAATGGACGAGTTATAGTCTCGTGAGGGTTTACTAGAGATATACCCACAAAACCTATTTTTCCAACTTACTAGTTCTCCGTAATGATAGCCTCCAATGCGCTAAGAAGACGTAGAGATTCTGCACACTAGTCATAAGAAGTTAGACACATAAATGAACACAATCTCATCCTTAAAAGTTGAGAGAGAAATAACCATCCCTTCTCGACAAAAATTCGGGTTCGGAGTGATCGAAAGTCTCGACTACGCCTCACAAGAAAGGGTTTTATGATATTGCTCTCAATAATAAACAACTTTTATGGGTCACACATGTGTCCAGGTTGGAATGAAGAGAGAATCCTGCGACACGTTGAATGGTAGGAAGGTAAAAACCCTCCGAAGTATTTTGAAAACCCACATCTTTTATAATTTTTTGAAAACCCATTTTTCTGACGATCTCTTCGAAAGGAAATCAAACACTTAACGAAGGTGGGAATATGCTTACTTACCTCGTTATCCGTTCGGCGTGCATCTAGCACCACTCTCACAGCATCCATAGAAACGTCTTCGGTCTTCTATCGGTGTCTTCATCTCCGTCTTCGGTCTTCAACTCTTGAACTTCGTAGAATCTCGACAATATGATTCTTTCCTCTAATTCCTTGTCGCTTGAAACTTCATTATAGATATTCCTTCTTTCCCTTGGCTTTATTGAAAGAATACAAAACTAAAAACAAACTATACAAACCCAAAATTTAAATTTTTTTCTTTTCTTTTTTTTTTTTTTTTTTGAGAAAAAGAAATAAAACAAATACAAAATAAAAACGAAATAAAACAATAAAACTAGTAATGAACCTAAAGATTTTCTCTTGTCTCTTTTTTTTCCATTTTTTTTTCATTTTTCATTTTTCATTTTTTTTTTCTGAGACAAGAGAAAAATAAAATACAAATAAGATAAATAAAAACGTAAGTACAAAGGCCATGGTGTAAGTACTTTACCGCTTGAATCTTCACAACTTATATGTCTTGATATCATAAACTTCTCGAACTCTCATCCTTGATAATTTTCACTCTTGTACAATAGTCTTCAACTTATAAAAATTATGCTCCTTGTTTTGTTGCTTTACTTGAATATGAAATCTGCTCAATTCTGTACCGTTGCTTGTAAACCTCAAACGTGTTCAACTTTCCTTCAAATTTGTGATGCTCCTCTTGTTGATGATGATGGTGTTTCTATGGACCTGTTGGTGTATAGAGAGATAAGGTGGATGGTGATAACTGCGAACAAGATTACAAGTGGTATGTAAGTTAGCAATTCGATGTCACCATCATGGTTGAAAAAAATAGCACTCAAGAGATCAAAATAGTGCTTCTAGTGGTGGGAGGTTGGACATCTCACCATTACGCCGGAATTTACGTACGGTGACACACACTCTAAAAGCACAAATTTAGACAGGTACAAAGAATTGAAGGTCGGTGCCTCACATTATGTAACATGGTAGTCTCCACTATAGGGGATCACAGCTCTAATACCGAATTCAGATCTGCACCTTATTTGCCATTTGTCATGGTTAAATCCAACTTTAACTCTCATACAATTAAGAAACCCGATCATGTTCTCTGTCATCTCTAAGTTCGAGTCACTCTTATGAGATTCTCGATGTAATCTTAGCGACATGTATATTATGTGACTCTAAACTAACTACAAGTTGGAGTTTTCTTATTCACTAATGTACACAAAAGTTGAAAAAGTTGAAAAATTTACAAAGTAAACCACTCCCCCACACTTAAACTTTACATTGTCCTCAATGTAATTGAATCTTCCAAAGAAAGTCAAGGTGGGAAATCCTAACGGAAAAATGACAAAAAATCAGAAAAAGTAAAAATATGACAAGAAAATAAAATAAAAGACAAGAGATACAAAACCGATGGGTTGCCTCCCATTTAGCGCTTGGTTTAAAGTCGTCAGCCCGACTATCTCCTTGCTTTCTATGACTCCTCCAGAGGGAGTACTTCCACAAGATTAACTCCTTCCACGACATCCGAAGAGAAGTTCTCATAATATGGTTTCAACCGGTGCCCATTCACTTTAAGTTCATTTCCGTAGCTAAACTACGAATTTCCCTTTGCACCATGAGAAAACACATTAGTAACAATAAAAGGTCCAATCCAACGTGACCTTAATTTACCTGGAAATAATTGCAAGCGAGAATTAAACAAAAGCACTTTCTGCCCAATGCAAAATTGTTTCTTTGTAATCATATTATAGCCCTTGGAATGCCAAACCTTGCAAATATATTAGCTTGCACGAAATCTGAAACAACTTTAGAATCATTAGTTGGGGTGGCCTTAGCTTCCACCCATTTCGAGACATAATCCTGACAAGCAAAATATAATAATTCCCACTAGAATTGACAAAAGGGCCCATAAAATTAATTCCCCATACATCAAAAACCTCAACAAATTGAATAATAGTTTGCGGCATTTGATTTCGAGCACCTAGATTGCCTGTTCTTTGGCACCTATCACATGTGGTACAAAATGCATGTGCATCCTTAAACAAAGTTGGACAAAAGAAACCACATTCTAGTACCTTGAGAGCGGTTCTCTTACTCCCAAAGTGTCCTCCACAAGCATATGAGTGGCAAAAAGACAAGATAGAATTAAATTCAATTTCGGGAACACACCTACGTATTACTTGGTCACTACAATGTTTCCATAAGTATGGATCATCCCATATCTATTGGTTTCCTAACTTCTTAAGTTTGTCCCTCTCAGCACGAGACAAGTTCTTTGGGATTTGTTTAGACACTAAGTAATTAACAATATCAGCGTACCATGGTTCTCCAAAGGCAATTGAGAATAATTGCTCATCCGGGAAACTTTCTCGCAATGGGATAGTCTCCTTGTCCACAGCAAGACGACTCAAGTGATCCGCAACGGTGTTCTCAATTCCTTTCTTGTCTTTGATTTCAATATCAAACTCTTGCAAGAGTAATATCCATCGTATGAGCCTCGGTTTCGCCTCTTTCTTTGTAAGCAAGTATCTAAGTCTTTGCATGATCAGAAAAGACAACAACTTTTGTACCAATTAGATAAGAGCAAAACTTTTCCAAAGCAAAAACAATGGCTAATAACTCTTTTTCAGTGGTTGTGTAGTTTTGTTGGGCCTCATTTAATGTTCTAGAAGCATAATAAATGGCATGAGGTATCTTCCCCACTTTTGACCCAAGCACCGCACCAACCGCATAGTCACTTGCATCACACATGAGCTCAAAAGTCTTGCTCCAATCCGGTGGTTTAATGATAGGGGCTGAAATCAAAAGTTCTTTCAAACGATTGAATGCCGCCATACATTTCTCATCAAAGTTAAAAACCACATCTTTTTGCAATAAGTTACAAAGTGGTGATGCTATCTTGGAAAAATCCTTGATGAATCTACGATAGAAACCTGCATGACCAAGAAAATAACGTATCTCCCTCACCGTAGTGGGAGGGGTTAGAGCACGAATAAGGTCTATCTTAGATTTATCAACTTCCAAGCCTTTAGAAGATATTATATGGCCTAAAACTATGCCATGAGTTACCATGAAATGGCACTTCTCCCAATTTAGCACAAGATTTGTTTCAACACATCGTTCAAGGATTAGTGATAAATTGTTCAAGCAAAGGTCAAATGAATCACCAAAGACACTAAAATCGTCCATGAACACTTCGATTATGTTTTCAACATATTCCGAAAAGATACTTACCATACACCTTTGAAAGGTAGATGGAGCATTGCACAAGCCAAAAGGCATCCTTCTATAAGAAAAAGTACCGAAAGGACAAGTGAAAGTGGTTTTCTCTTGGTCCTACGACGCTATCACAATCTGATTATAACCTGAATAGCCATCAAGAAATTAATAGTAAGAGTGTCCAGCTAAACGTTCAAGCATTTGATCAATAAAAGGCAATGGAAAGTGATCTTTTCTAGTAGTGGCATTCAATTTTCTATAATCAATACAAACCCTCCAACCGGTTTGCACACGAGTTGGGACAAGTTCGTTCTTATCATTCTCCACCACTGTCACACCTGATTTCTGTGGTACTACTTGTACCGGGCTTACCCACTTGCTATCGGATATGGGGTAGATAACACCCACGTCCAAAAGCTTGAGTATCTCCTTTTTCACAACTTCCATCATGGGAGGATTCAAACGACGTTGCGCTTCCCTTGTAGGCTTTGTATCATCCTCCACACGAATCTTATGCATACAAATGGCAGGGCTTATACCCTTGATATCGGCGATTGTCCATCCTATGGACGTCTTGTATGTCCTTAGCACCCTTAGAAGTTTTTGCTCCTGTAATTCATTAAGCTCGTTAGAAACAATCACGGGTAAGTCTTCATTGTCACCCAAGTACAAGTACTTTAAGTGACTTGGAAGAGGTTTCAATTCTAAACTTGGAGATTTAACAATAGATGGCACAAGTTTTTCATTATTGCAAGGTAAAGAAGCATATGAAATATTCTTAATTGCTGATTTTTCCGGTAATGAGTCAAGAGAACCAATGGTTTCTTTAATCTCATCACTATACTCCAAACCGTTATTAATAGGTGTAGTGAGCACGGTTTCCAAAGTATCAACACCATTCAACTCAAACATTTGTTGCGCCAATGTGTCCATCACATCAATGGAGAAACAAGAGTGGACATCACTAGGATATCTCATCGTCTCGAAAATGTTGAAACGTATTATTTCTCCATCAAACTCCATAGTTAGCATTCCCTTGTCCACATCAATAATGGTTTTCGCCGTTTTCATGAAGGGACGCCCAAGTAGCAATGGAAGAGACGAGTCCGGTGAACCTTCATCCATCTCTAACACGCAAAAGTCATCTGGAAATACAAGTTGATTAACCTGCACAAGAACATCCTCAACAATACCCATGGGGTAGACATTAGAACGATCGGCTAATTGCAACACAATTCCAGACTTTTTAAGAGGACCAAGATCAAGTGAATTATACATAGACGCAGGCATGACATTAACGGATGCACCTAATTCCAACATAGCTTTATTAAATGTGGTGTTACCAATTGTGACGGGAATGTCAAAGCTACCGGGATCCTTGCACTTAAGTGGGAGTTTGTGTTGTAAGATTGTCGAAGCATTCTCCCCACACTAAGCACTTCATTAACTTTGAGCCTTTGTTTATTGGTACACAATTCCTTCAACACCTTTGCATACTTTGGAACTTGCTTGATTGCATCTATGAGAGGTATGTTCACATGGATCTTCTTGAGAATGTCTAAAATCTCCTTTTCTAGTTCCGCCTTCTTAGAATTTGCAAATCTGCGAGGGAAAGGTAAAGGAGGAACATAAGTAGAAACCGGAGTTTTAGAGTTAGAAATAGGTACCTCAGAAGTTTGGGGAGAATCCTCGATTTTCTCCTCCAAAACAGGTTCCTTTGGTGTTTCCACCTTACCCGAATCAGCAACTTCGGGTTGCACAAGTTGTGTACCACTTCTCAACGTAATTGCATTAACACCCTCTTTTGGGTTGATAGGTTGAGAAGGGAGTTTCCCACCATTTTGTGCCTTCAATTGGTTCAACTCAATAGCCATAGAACCAACTTGAGTTTGCAAATCCTTAACCGTACTCTCCGTTCTTTACATAAAAGATTTCAGCAACTCTTCCATATTGGGCCCCATTTGAGGTTGTTGTTGTTGTTGAAATTGTTGTCTCGGCTGGAATTGTTGTTGTTGAGGTTGAAATCCACTCGGGTTGTTGAAACTAGGTTGTTGAATCGCTCCTTGCTTATTGGCATAGCTAAAATTGGGGTGATCTCTCCATCCCGGATTGTAAGTGTTAGAGTAGGGATCATACCGTCTTTGTTGATTTGTAAAGATCGCATTAGCTTGCTCGTCTTCATAAGCTTGAGAGGAACTTGGTATCACCGCGGCTGCAACTTGTTGAAGAATTGCGTTCATGTTACCCATTTGTTGACAAAGTTCCTCAACCTCGTTCACCTCATTCACCCTTTTTAGAATCACATCCGAACCAAGGCTCAAGAATTATTGTGAGTTCGCTGCCATATTTTCAATCAACTCTCTAGCTTGTGCCACGGTCTTGTTCACTAATGCACCACCACCCGCAGTGTCGAGGAGATTCCTATCACTTGATTGGATTCCTTCATAGAAGTATCGGATGATCATAGCGTCATTGTGGTGAGGACAGCTTGCCACCAATCTCTTGTAGCGTTCCCAACATTCATATAGGGATTCTCCCACATTTTGCTTCATCCCACAAATATCCTTGCGAATTTGAGTAGCCTTTGATGCAGGAAAATATCTCTCTAAAAAGAGTTTCTTCAACCCATTCCATGTCGTGACACTTCCGGGAGGTAAATAGTACAACCAATCCTTAGCACTATCCATCAAAGAGAACCGGAAAACTTTCAACATTGCACCATCCGCCGCAACATCCGCTGGAAGCATGGCCGTGAAAATGGTGTGGAAGTCCATAAGATGTTTGTTTGGGTCTTCATTCACCATGCCATGGAACTTTGGTAATTCTCTAAGCAACCCCGGTTTTATCTCAAAAGTAGAGTTCGTTTGAATACACCCCTGTTGTGTATCAAGCCTATGAGAAGCTAACTCCTTGAGTGAACGATTTGCATCACCCATTGCTTCTTCTTTTTCTTCAAAAGGTGGTTCTTGTTCACCTGGAACCTCTTGTTCTAAAACTGCTTCTCCTTGTTGGAAAGTCTCTTCTTCCGTTTCCAACTCTTGTTCTTCCGTTGTATCTTTACTTGGTTGGAGTATTGTGCCTCTTCGAGTAGCTATCCCGCATCGTGGATAATTCCAATCTTTAGAAGCCAGGGATTAGGTACCTGAAAACAATTCTCGCAAACAAGTGAGAAACAAGACAAGAAAACAAGAAGCGAAGATAAAAGCAAAAACAGAAATAAGAAACTAAAAACTTAATAACTAGCCATATGACTCCCGGCGACGGCGCCAAAATTTGATCATTTTGTCGTATGTCGTCAAAAATAATTTCACTTTCCTAAAGTATATGATAAGAAAGAGTTCGTTTCCACAGAGAGGCGATTGTAGTTATTACGTATTCAATTTCTCAAAGTAACCAATTGGGGGGATTTCTTATTTTTATGTAAGCAATAAAAGCAAATTAAAAGCAAAGTAAATTGTAGAAAGTAATCAATGGAGAAAGATATTGGTCAAGGAATTCATCTTCAATCTTAGACATGTGCTTGCATATATGATTAGAATTACGATTTAATCTCTTATATCATAAAAAGCCTAGAGAATCAAGAGAGCAAGATAATCTATTAATTTCCTAAGTTCATTAACACACACATTAGAGCTGCGTATGTGAATTCTACCTAAAGAATAACCTAACGCCTTGCGCTAATTAAGTTCAATTCCTAGGAGCATTAAGTTTCAGAAATAGGCTAATCAATGCAATTGTCATGCGTTGCGCATAACAATTCGGACAATGGTCAAACTCTACATATGATTACGAGAGTGTATCACTACAAACCGTAAACATATCATGCTACTCGTATTCAGGGTTATCGCTTGATGAAAAACCCTAAAATAGCTATGGACTAGGATGCAAGTTCAATTAATTGGCCACTTAACTAATCAAACATCATAATCTTATCACAATACATCAATCATGTGATCATAAAAACAGTAGAGAATTGAACGATAATCAAGAGAGAAAACTAATACATAAAGCAAACACAAGTTTTAGAAATAAGACTACATCCTTAACCAATAATGAATAAATTAGCTACTCATAGCTATGGAGTTCATCACAAAAATATAAGTTGAATAAAGAAGAAGATGAACAAAAGCAAACCCTAGAAGCGTAAACAAAAGCGGCTCTCCAAGTTCCCCCAAGAAAAAAAACGTCTTTCAAAAGTTGTAGAATTCTTCTTTTTATAGCTTTTCCTTTCTTCCAAAATTAGGTCAAGTCTCAAAGTCCATTAGATAAAAATACACCAAGCCCATAAGAGAGAGAAACCCATGTAGAAAATAAGTCCAAAAATACGTCAGGAAAAGCTGGTATTATGGTCGGAAATCGGGTAGGAGAGGTGGCGGAAACGGCTCAGGTGACCGGCAAAGTCCGCCTTGGTCACCGATCAACGAGTCGGGACCGAATCATTGATTCAACTCGTCTAGTCAATCGAGTGAACTCGGTCAATCAGAGTCGAGCAGTCGGTGAGCTAAATGAATCGGAATCGAGTTAGACATGAGTCGAGATAGTCGGGTGGTGACTAGGCTAACTCATCTGAATGAGATCTAGGCCAAAGCTGTTGCTATCTTGCATACCCCTGTCTTGTGTTGCACAACCATTGCACATCACCAATGCCCATTCAGCCACGACAGCTGCTCATCAGCATTTTTACCAACCTGCACATTCATCTACAAACACCTCCACTGCCAATGCAGGTCAGCTCTAGCTCTGTCCATCACTGCCACCATAACTACTCCATCCAGCGTCCATGCCATCTCCCATCGACTCAATCCTGGCAACAACAATATCATTCCCTGCAAATCGTTCTTATTGCCTCAAAACCACAAGCCCCGATGCCAGCTCGCACCCATTTGCTTCGAGTTTATCTCAAGCCATCAATTATTTTTGTAACCCCTGCAACAACTAAATCCATTCTCTGCCTCGAGTCTTGTGTTCAAACGCACAAGAAACACCAACGACTCTGTGGCTCATTGCATGACCTCCTATTCCTGCACTTCCACGGTCTGCAATGCCACCGGACTACGCAATTCCCCTGCAATACACCGGCTCTGCCAATTCCATCTGTTTCTCTTGCACCCTCACATGCAACATCCATTTTCACTTTGGCGAAACACTCATTTCGCATACACTGCATTCAAGACCCATCGGCCGAGCTTCACACAATTTCTTCATTACCATTTGTTTATAGGTGAAAATAGTTTCTGCCGATTTCGGTAAATTCGGTAGGTGAGTGAGAAGCGGTTTAAACCTAAACAAATGTCTTGCACGTGAGCACTTTATAGATTCGAGAGATCAACCCGTACAAGTCCGGCCTAAACCAAGAAATGGCCGTTCTAGACTTGCTTCGGTCACAAAGTGGAGGAGAAGGGTTGATTTGGGGAGGGAAGCAAAGAAAGGTGTTGAGGCGAGAATAGTGCAGGAGAGTAGTGTCTCGACTTGTATCGGAAAGTGAAAGCTTAGGAAGCTCGCAAGAGATGAAAGCTTTTGGATAGCTTGCAAAGTTGCCTTTTACGAGAGTGTTGTATTTTTCTCCGACCGAGACTTGTCGTCTGGTGGAAATAGGTAAGACCTATTTATACAAGTCGAGATTGAAACGTACCACTGGCCTCATGAAGGAAGAGAGTAAAGGGTGAAATAATGGGAGGAGGTGGTAACCGCATGGTGTTTATGGGTGAAAACGTTTTCACCATTATTTCCTCATTTATTTGGTTGCTTTACTCCTTTTCACGCTTTCTTAATGTGAGCGTAGTGTCGCCGCAAGTTTGTGACCGCCAAACCAAAACCCTGGAAAGCATCCCCCAGTTTGTGTTGATATCTCGAGTGTTGGTTGCACCTTGAGTGCAAGTGGCGCTGCTAGTGGCGCGTGTGGCATGTGCCAATGGCATGTGCGGAATGCCTTGGTGGTAGGTTGTACGTTGAGTGTAAGTGGCAATGCCTGCTAGTGACGTGTGTGGCAAGTGCCAATGGCGTGTTCGGCCATTAGGGCCGTGGCACAGTAAGAAAAGCTACTAGCGATGCGTGTTGGCATGTGCCAATGGCATGCTCGGCCATTAGGGCCATGGCACAGTAAGAAAAACTACCGTGAGCGTGTTGGCATGTGCCAATGGCATGCGTGGACAATTTGGGTCGCGCCTTGGTAGAAAAAGCTACCAGCGAGCGTGTTGGCATGTGCCAATGGCATGCGTGGCCAATTTGGGTCGCTCCCTAGTAGAAAAAGCTACCAGCGAGCGTGTTGGCATGTGCCAATGGCATGCGTGGCCAATTTGGGTCGCGCCTTGGTAGAAAAAGCTACCAGCGAGCGTGTTGGCATGTGCCAATGGCATGCGTGGCCAATTTGGGTTGCGCCCTGGTAGAAAAAGCTACCAGCGAGCGTGTTGGCATGTGCCAATGGCATGCGTGGCCAATTTGGGTCGCGCCTTGGTAGAAAAAGCTACCAGTGAACGTGTTGGCATGTGCCAATGGCATGCGTGGCCAATTTGGGCGCGCCACAGTAGAAAAAGCTACCGGTGCGTGTTGGCATGTGCCAATGGCATGCGTGGCCAATTTGGGCGCATACAGTAGAAAAAGCTACGGTGCGTGTTGGCATGTGCCAATGGCATGCGTGGCCAATTTGGGTCGCGCCTTGGTAGAAAAAGCTACTAGCGAGCGTGTTGGCATGTGCCAATGGCATGGCCAATTTGGGCGCGCCCTGGTAGAAAAAGCTACCAGCGAGCGTGTTGGCATGTGCCAATGGCTTGCGTGGCCAATTTGGGTCGCGTCTTGTTAGAAAAAGCTACTGGCGGCGAAATGTTGGCATGTGCCAATGGCATGCGTGGCCAACTTGGGTCGCGCCTTGGTAGGAAAGCTACCAGCGAGCGTGTTGGCATGTGCCAATGGCATGCGTGGCCAATTTGGCCTAGGTTGCATGGTTTGCAAGCCTAGGTGTGGGCGTTACTTTGGCATGGCGCGGCTGTAAGGGTGTTTGGCTTGGCGTGGCGTGATTAGTGTAGCTAGGGCCAAGGCAGAGTGCATTTGGCATGGCACGGCTGGCTCGGGCTAAGTGTGGTGGCATGATTTGCCATTGGCACGGAGGTGCGGCTAGCATGGTTGGCATTCTTTGGCGCGTTTGGTGTGGCTGGCATGATTTGCCATTGGCACAGAGGTGCGGCTTGCTTGGGCTAGGTATGGCTGGCATGATTTGCCATCGACACGGAGGTGCGGCTAGCATGGTTGGCATGCTTCGGCGCGTTTGGTATGGCTGGCATGCTTTGCCATTGGCATAGAGGTGTGGCTAGCTTGGGCTAGGTGTGGCTGGCATGATTTGCCATCGGGACGGAGGTGCGGCTAGCACGGTTGGCATGCTTCGGCGCATTTGGTATGGCTGGCATGCTTTGCCATTGGCATAGAGGTGTGGCTAGCTTGGGCTAGGTGTGGCTGGCATGATTTGCCATCGGCACGGAGGTGCGGCTAGCATGGTTGGCATGTTTTGGCGCATTTGGTGTGATTAGCGTAGTTAGGGCCAAGGCAGAGTGCATTTGGTATGGCGCGGCTAGCTTGGGCTAGGTGTGGCTGGCATGATTTGCCATCTTCACGGAGGTGCGGCTAGCATGGTTGGCATGCTTTGGCGCATTTGGTGTGATTAGCGTAGCTAGGGCCAAGGCAGAGTGCATTTGGCATGGCGCGGCTAGCTTAGGCTAGGTGTGGTAGGCATGATTTGCCATCGGCACGGAGGTGAGTTAGGGTTTCGTTCGTTGTAACCCTAATTTGAAAAAATACCCCCTATTAATTACTGACTACATGCATTAAATGTCCTAATAAATGTGTCACTGGTGACATTAGGTTATTTAGGGTTTTACGACTTTACCCTTCGTTTAAAAACCACCCTCAACATTAAGTCCGCTGCTTAGCTCGGAATAGGAGCTTTGTTGCGAGGTAAGCATAAGATGGTGACAAACTATCAACAACAAACTTGTAAAGAGAATTGAGGAGGCTCGTCTGACCTTTTTATAAATAGGATTTGGAATCCTTGCCTCTGGCAGTTTTGCGCAAATCGGGAGGCTGGCACAATTGGGAAGTTAGCGTCGTCGTGAGAGACAGGAAGCTGGGCGGCATTGAGAAGTTATTGCGAGTTGGGAAGCGAGCGTGCTATTTGGTGGGATCGGCGCAAGGTTGGGAAGGCTGACGTGAACGCGACTTAGGCGGTCTTTGGGAAGCGCGACTTGGTGGGGTCTTTGGGAAGTTGGCGCAATTGGTGGGACCCGGTGCAACTTGGGCGGCATTGGGGTTGGGGCAATTTGGGGAAGGTCTTTGGGAAGGGCGCAATTGGTGGGGCCATTGGGAAGTTGCAACCCGGTGCAACTTGGGCGGTATTGGGAAGTTGGGCGCAATTGGTGGGACCGGTGCAACTTGGGCGGCATTCGGGAAGTTGGGCGTCCTTGTGAGCTCGCACGATTTTTGGTAAAGGGAAATCCTTCCCTATTTCGTAAAGGGAATCTTCACGCCATATATATATAAAAACCCCTTTCTCTCATTTTGCACCTTATTCCTTTCATCCTTTCCTACTAGCGGCGGAGTTACAAAGAAAAACCAGCTTCCAGGTATGTCTTCCAGTACTTCCCTTGTTTCCCTTTTCATGTAGGTGCAAACCCTAAGAGTGGGCATTTTTCTTTATAATCCTTGCAATGATATTGCGCATATAATTTCTTGGCGTGCTTCTTGTAGAAAATATTGTATATATGCACCCAAAGGGAAATACTTGCATATATTATTCGAACCCGTAGGAAAGTGCTCCATATATAACTTTGAACCCAAAGATGGATCTGCGAGACGCACTTGAGCCCGTATAAAATATTGCATATATAATTTTGAACCACTGAAGAAAATCTGCGTGTGCGGTTTTGAACCGTAGAGAATACTTGTATATGAATCCCGAAGAAGAATATGTATATGTGCTTCATATGACTTGAACCCATAGGAAATATTGCATATATGAATTTCGGTCTGAAGGAAATATCTGCGCGTGCGATTTTGAACCCGTAGAAAAATGCTCCATATATAATTTTGAACCCGAAGAAGGATCTGCGAGACGCACTTGAGCCGTATAAAATCACTGCGTATAATTTTGAACCCCTGAAGAAAATCTGCGTGTGCAGTTTTGAACCCGTAGAGAATACACCCTCTCCCCCTTTTTTTTTTTTTTTTGTTGGGTGCGATTATGCGTCGGGGGAGATAATTTCGTCTTTCTTCGTGTGCGAGATATCTCGTTACTAAAATGTTATGAAGAAATCCGACAAGATGTTACACGAACAAAATTTCGCCTCATCGAAGGATGTTCATAGTTCCAAACCAAACACGGATGATGAATTCTTTGCTAGACCCCTCGCCCCTGCTCGGAAGAATCACCCGGGTTTCGTGCCAATTTTGTTAACCGGTGGTGAAGATGAAAAGAAAACACGTTCGGTTCGCCCAGAGAACACCATACGGTTTGTCTTCATAAAGGGGTATACTCTTCTACCAACATTGATTTCAGGATGTGTCAAAGCCCATTGCGTTCTTTTGATAGATGGGTTGAGTTCATGGTGAGTAGGGAGCACATAAATACCAACTTGACTCGAGCGCAGATTATTGATCTTTGTCGAGCTTGATGAAATCTCCATATTAGGAAGGATATCCCGGGCTTGGTTGCTTTCATCTCCAGATGGTGTTCGGACACCCACACGATCATATGTAGATGGGTTGAAATAACTTTCTCTTTGGAGAGTGTGGCTCTCTTGCTGAATCTTCCGATAACAAGGGAATCTTAATATCCGATTGTCGAAGGTGAGGAAAAGATGCGGGAAGACCTTGCCGCTAAGTTGGGAGATTACGCTCGGAAAGACTCCACTGCGAAGTCGAAGGATTCTGTAGGAAAGAGGATGAAAGGTGCTTTTATAGCTGGTGGATATCTCAATGGTTTCCGGATGAGTGGAACCTAAAATGAAAAAGCAGTGATCTTCATGTTGCAGCATTTTTGGCTCTCTGGTTGTCTAGAGACATTTTTGATGACGGTTCGGCAAGAAGGAAATAAGACCAGAGTTGCTAGTGATTCTTTGTGAAGTTAGCAAAAGGTGAAGTTCTTCCCATTGGCAAGCTATTCCTTGGTTCCCTGTATGTGCATACGGATCACCTAGTTGCGAACATGCGAGTTTCGAATGGTTTCATGAAAGTGGATTCATATGTGCACGTTGCTTTCTGCAAGTACGGCTATGGGAGCACTTTGAGAAGTATGCTCCTAAACCGTTGCCTTCGATCCCCGCGAGTTGGGGCGGCTCCCGAATTCTTCGATGGGTGAACAAGCGTCCAAGAGTTGGCATGAGCTTGGTTAGTCTTCTCGGTAAGTCGCATGAAATCAATTTTCGCCCATGGGATACGGTCCATAGGTCGGTGACTCAAATTGACACCTTTGCTTCTGCTCCGCTCATGTCTTTATCTTCTGACGGTAGCTTGAGTGTTGGTGAAAACTTGTTTGTTCAAAGTTGCATGTCAGGCTATATGCCGTCTTTCTTCATGGGGTCTTTCCGAATAGCTGCTTACAATATTGACCGTGCTGCTCGTCACATGGGTTTCGATCAAGGGGTGCCTCTTTCTTACCAGCTGGTGGTTCCTAAGGATTCATTGCATGCCGCCCTCAATGCCAGTGCCCTTGAGCCGGGTATCCGCCTTCCCTTCTTTCAGACGGGAAGAGTAACTTCGACGACTTTTGGCTCTAATAAGTTCTGGTACGATGAGTTCACTATGATCCAAGATTTTGTAAATTACGTGGTGGAGAATGTTCTTTGTAAACCTTCCCCAGCAGTTTTGAAAAAGTATCCAATGTTGAGAGATCCCAAGCGAAAGTTGCACAGTAAGTCGGAAAGTCCCGGGCAAAGGAACAGAGAACGAAGAATCGTCTTTGGCGGGTTACGGACGGTTTCAAAAGATCCTCCGAGCTCTCGTGTCTTTCGGTTCTTCCAATAACCGGTATGTGTCGCCTCCTTGTTGGTTTGTCTCAAAACACGTGAATTTCTGCTGAAAACATGTGTCTTGTTTCTTCCAGAGCTTCGGTAGTGTTAATGCTTTCGCTGCCCTTGCACGTTGCCAGGAGACGGAAATTTCTTCGAAGAATTCCGGCGGCACTGAGCCTACTCATAGCGGTGATGAGTCAGAGAAAGAAGAAAGTTCGACAAGTGAGAGTGCTTCCTCTGGCAGCATTGGTTCTTTTTCGGGAAGTGGTTCGGTGAGTTTCGCGCTTCTTTTCTTTTTTCTTCCGTTTCTTCTTTTGAAAAATGTCTAACTCAAGTTCGCGGGAGGAATCCGGTTCGGAGGACGATTCTGGGGTGGAGCCACACGAAAACTTGCCTTTGGTGACCACCGTGGTGACTTGGAGATGGGAGTTAGCCAATTGCCGGGCACAGATGTGGTTCAAACGGTGGATGATTTCTCGATGGTTGATGCCGTAGACATGGAAGAAGACCCTTTGCAAGTCGTGAGGCCGATTGCGGGCGCCATTTTGATCCCCGTACTTGGTTCCTTATCCGGTCATGTCTTTGGTTGGCGGTTTCAGCGTCTTTGGCTAAGTATGAGGCGTTGTACACGAGAATGCGGGAGAAGTACGGACATATGGCCACAACCAAGAAGGTCACTAGTCGATTTGCGCTGGTTAAGCGTGTGGAAGAGGCTTTATCTTCCATCGAGGATATGCGTGAGGTGGACTGGTCACACCGTTTCGAAGACGTTATTGCCGACTGGGAGCACCATCGCGACGTGTGCGTAGAAAAGGAGTTCAACACTTCGTGGTTTGTCGAAGGCCTTGCTGAGATCCGGAAGTTGAAAGATGCACGACAATCGAAAGCCTTTCCCGAGGAGATTGCACGACGGGAGGTAGAACTCGAAAAGCTTTCTAAGATGTTAACTATGAAGAGAGCGGCTCTTGAAGACGCAAAGTTGACTTTCTCCAAGAAAAGCGGACCTCTGTTGAATGATTTTCCTTGATTGTTTCTGTTAAACTTTCATTTAGGTTCTTTTTTTTTTTTTTTTTTTTTTTGAGACAACATCTTGGATGTCCGGTTCAAAGTTCGAATAGGTTTTGATAGGCAGTGGTAGCTTTTGAGGATATTAGATTATTTCGGGATGAATGGTTTTGATAATATAACTCGATTATGTTTTGTGAAAGGAATATTGCTTTTATGAAAGTGTATGCTAGCAATAGGCACAAGACGCAATAGTATGACGGTTTTACTAAGAACCTAAAAATAGATGGTATATCTTGCCCGAGTCTAATTTTAGTCACTTCATAGGTTTTTGCGAACACGCCCTCTCCAAGTAAAAGGCGACTTTCTTTGTAGCATCGCCGACAAGTCCCCAATCTTGGTAGCATCTTGGCCGAGTCCCGGTTTTCTTGTGTAGTTTTTACAAGCTGGTAACAAGGTTGTCACGGTAGTTGAGTCGGATTGAGTCGCCTTCCCCTACCATCTTGACATCCGGGTCGAAGAACGAGATCGACAGATCGACATTGTAGCCGATAGATCAATCCTCCAGTTGTGGTCGCCAATTGTTTATAGGTGAAAATCGTTTCTGCCGATTTCGGTAAATTCGGTAGGTGAGTGAGAAAGCTGGTTTAAACCCTAAACAAATGTGCTTTGCACGTGAGCACTTTATAGATTCGAGAGATCAATCTGCACAAGTCCGGCCTAAACCAAGAAATGGCCGTTCGGACTTGCTTCGGTCACAAAGTGGAGGAGAAGGGTTGATTTGGGGAGGAAGCAAAGAAAGGTGTTGAGGCGAGAATAGTGCGGGAGAGTAGTGTCTCGACTTGTATCGAAAGTGAAAGCTTAGGAAGCTTGCAAGAGATGAAAGCTTTTTGGATAGCTTGCAAAGTTGCCTTTTACGAGAGTGTTGTATTTTTTTCTCTGACCGAGATTTGTCGTCGGTGGAAATAGGTAAGACCTATTTATACAAGTCGAGATTGAAACGTACCACTGGCCTCATGAAGGAAGAGAGTAAAGGTTGAAATAATGGGAGGAGGTGGTAACCGCATGGTGTTTATGGGTGAAAACGTTTTCACCATTATTTCCTCATTTATTTGTGACTTTATTCCTTTTCACGCTTTCTTAATGTGAGCGTAGTGTATCTTGCAAGTGTGACCGCCAAACCAAAACCCTGGAAAGCATCCCCCAGTTTGTGTTGATATCTCGAGTGTTGGTTGCACCTTGAGTGCAAGTGGCGCTGCTAGTGGCGCATGTGGCATGTGCCAATGGCATGTGTGGAATGCCTTGGTGGTAGGTTGTACGTTGAGTGTAAGTGGCAATGCCTGCTAGTGACGTGTGTGGAAAGTGCCAATGGCGTGTTCGGCCATTTGGGCCGTGGCACAGTAAGAAAAGCTACCGGCGATGCGTGTTGGCATGTGCCAATGGCATGCTCGGCCATTAGGGCCATGGCCTAGTAAGAAAAACTACCGGCGAGCGTGTTGGCATGTGCCAATGGCATGCGTGGCCAATTTGGGTCGCGCCTTGGTAGAAAAAGCTACCAAATGAGCGTGTTGGCATGTGCCAATGGCATGCGTGGCCAATTTGGGTCGCGCCTGGTAGAAAAAGCTACCGGCGAGCGTGTTGGCATGTGCCAATGGCATGCGTGGCCAATTTGGGTCGCGCCTTGGTAGAAAAAGCTACCGGTGAGCGTTTTGGCATGTGCCAATGGCATGCGTGGCCAATTTGGGCCGCGCCACAGTAGAAAAAGCTACCCGGCGGTGCGTGTTGGCATGTGCCAATGGCATGCGTGGCCAATTTGGGCGCGCCACAGTAGAAAAATCTACCAGCGGTGCGTGTTGGCATGTGCCAATGGCATGCGTGGCCAATTTGGGTCGCGCCTAGGTAGAAAAAGCTACCAGCGAGCGTGTTGGCATGTGCCAATGGCATGCGTGGCGAATTTGGGCGCGCCCTGGTAGAAAAAGCTACCAGCGTGCGTGTTGGCATGTGCCAATGGCGTGCGTGGCCAATTTGGGTCGCGCCTTGGTAGAAAAAGCTACCAGCGTGCGTGTTGGCATGTGCCAATGGCATGCGTGGCCAACTTGGGTCGCGCCTTGGTAGGAAAGCTACCGGCGGCGTGTTGGCATGTGCCAATGGCATGCGTGGCCAATTTGGCCTTGGTTGCATGGTTTGCAAGCCTTGGTGTGGGCGCTACTTTGGCATGGCGCGGCTGTAAGGGTGTTTGGCTTGGCGTGGCGTTATTAGTGTAGCTAGGGCCAAGGCAGAGTGCATTTGGCATGGCACGGCTAGCTCGGGCTAAGTGTGGCTGGCATGATTTGCCATTGGCACGGAGGTGCGGCTAGCATGGTTGGCATGCTTTGGCGCGTTTGGTGTGGGTGGCATGATTTGCCATTGGCACAGAGGTGCGGCTAGCTTGGGCTAGGTGCCATCGGCACGGAGGTGCGGCTAGCATGGTTGGCATGCTTCGACGCGTTTGGTATGGCTGGCATGCTTTGCCATTGGCATAGAGGTGTGGCTAGCTTGGGCTAGGTGTGGCTGGCATGATTTTCCATCGGCACGGAGGTGCGGATAGCATGGTTGGCATGCTTCGGCGCGTTTGGTATGGCTGGCATGCTTTGCCATTGGCATAGAGGTGTGGCTAGCTTGGGCTAGGTGTGGCTGGCATGATTTTCCATCGGCACGGAGGTGCGGCTAGCATGGTTGGCATGCTTTGGCGCATTTGGTGTGATTAGCGTAGCTAGGGCCAAGGCAGAGTGCATTTGGCATGGCGCGGCTAGCTTGGGCTAGGTGTGGCTGGCATGATTTGCCATCGGCATGGAGGTGCGGCTAGCATGGTTGGCATGCTTTGGCGCATTTGGTGTGATTAGCGTAGCTAGGGCCAAGGAAGAGTGCATTTGGCATGGCGCGGCTAGCTTGGGCTAGGTGTGGTTGGCATGATTTGCCATCGGCACGGAGGTGAGTTAGGGTTTCGTTCGTTGTAACCCTAATTTGAAAAAATACCCCCTATTAATTACTGACTACATGCATTAAATGTCCTAATAAATGTGTCACTGGTGACATTAGGTTATTTTGGGTTTTACGACTTTACCCTTCGTTTAAAAACCACCATCAACACCAGCATCTCGGGCTCATCCCCAGAACTGCAGTTCCTTCTCAAGCACAACAACAACCAATTCAGCTCTGCCCACTGAGACAATAGCAAATTGAACTCTACAGCAACAGCTCAGCTTCTGCCAAACACCTATCAGCTGCAGACTTGCAAACCAGCATCGATTCTCCCTCTGCCAAATTCAGTTCACTTCCAAACAACTACAGCTGCTCTTTGGCTCAGCTCCACTCCTAATTTCAGTTGCACTACCCATCTTAGTCTTCTCAGCATGCTCAGCATCATCTTGCAACTCCAACAACTCCATCACTGCAATATCATCCTCTCCTCTGCCATTTTAGATCCAACACAAACCCATTGTTTCATTATTCTCAGCTCACCAACAAACCCATTCCATCAGATTCATTACTACATCAATTTCATCACCAGGATATTCTGTAAGTGAATCAAAACCCTAGCCAATTCTCAACAGCAACTTCTTGACCTTGCTTGCTTGTAAACCTAATTTCACAACCTCAAATTCGAATCAAACCCTAAAAGCAACAAGAAAAACCCCATCAACCTCAGATTCATAATCTCAACATCAGCAGGTTCTTCTTCTCAACGACCCAACAGCCACAGATCCATCGTTCAGAGACAACCCCAGTTCAGAAGCTCCGAACCCATCTGATTTCGAGAACCCACTCATATTCAAGTTCCATCTCGCTTTGAATTTCTCCATCTTTGTTACTGAAACAACAACCCTAGCTTCAATTCGTGATTTCTTCATCTCCAAATCTTCTCTGTAACTAGTTTGCAACGTCTTCATGTTCTTCATCGATTCCTTGTTCATCGAATCCTAATTGACCATGAACCCGACTTCTTCCATTCTAATCGACCATCAGAGTCATCTCTTGCTTCTGAGTTCATCTCGTTCTTAGTCCCAATTTGAACTTTTCAAACCATAATTACTCTCCCAGGAATCAGTGGAACTCACTGCTCCTCTCTAATTTCTCGATCTCTCTATCGATCCAACAGCCGCAGCCGTTCTTCACTTCTCTCTGGATTTCAGGTGAATGAGAGAAATATCTGTCATCAAATTCAGGGTTGTAATGACAGGGCTGGATAATGACAACCCAAACACCCAGATAAGGGCCACCCCAATGGATACCCTATACTTGGTGGCTACCCCTTAACATCAGTTGACTAATACTCCTTTGAGAAATTTGCCCCTTAACCTTGACTCGACTCTCAATAGTATCCGCCTGTGAAATGACCTTTTTGCCCTTTTTAACTCAATTTGGATAGTTTCTTCTTCTTTTCGTCCGTGCGACTCCAGAGTACCTAATAACTCAAAAGAAAACATTAGATACATATTTTACAAGAGAAATAGTAAAGAAAGCATAAACAATAGATATAAAATTAGGTGTTTTAGACACCTATCAATAAACCTATGAGTTTTTGTTCCGTCTTTTGATAAATCAAGGTGAACAGGAACTATTTGATAACCCGGACTTATATTCCCGAAGAACATCCTAGTATTATCAATCACCTCATAATAATCTAGATCGTATGGTAGCGAAACTATATATTGCGGAATCACAAACGATAAGACGAAGATGTTTGTGATTTCTTTTTATCTTTCCCTATCGGAGATATAATCTGAAGTCAATTATTCAATTGAACTCGTACGATAGAAAATGGCAAGATCAGATCGCTCAACTACAAGAGAAGTAGTTTCGTCTGGCTTCACAATCCCAATGAAGTCTTTCAATCATTAACCTACAGGGTCTCGAGAAGAAACCTAAGGTTAAAGGAGAATCGACTCTAGCAAAACCAACTAGTATCACACATGAAGTGTGGGTATTAGTTTTTCCAGTTGCTAGAGTTCCCCTTATATAATTTTCAAATCAGGGTTTGAAATCTAAGTTACCTTGGTAACAAAGCATTCAATATTCACCGTTAGATGAAAAACCTGACTCAACCAAGCTAATATCTTTCAACCGTTAGATGAAAAACCTGATTCAACCAAGCTAATATCTTTCAACCGTTAGATCGAAACTTAGCTTGTCACACACAAATGAAATGTATTCATTTAGGTTTGACTAACCGTACCTAAACGTGTACACTTAGTTGGTTCACAAATAGTTAACCAATGGTTAGCCATATGAGCACTTTCATACTAAACGTATTCATCTTTCTCATAACTAGTTCAAATGACTCATAAGAACTAGTTCAAGAGTTGTTCAATTGCTTAGGTCTTTATTCATAGACACAATTGAAGCAAAATCAGTTTGATCCACTTGAATCAATTCATGAACAATATAGCCACGGTTTGCAAAGATTGCATTCCTTATAATTTATTGGTTTAAGCTCATGAACTACCGATTTGAGTTGGTTTTGGTTTCCAAACTCAACAGAATTTTTCGAATAGAAAAGTTCCGCCAGTATACGTATGGGTACGCGTACCTAAGGTGACTGGTTTATGAGTTCCTAAACTCCAAACTCAACAGAATTTTCCGGGAGGAAAAGTTCCGCCAGTACGCGTACCCAACCTGTCTCCTTCACCAATACCGTATGTACACATATGCACACACTTGGTTTCCGGTACATGGATTTATACACTAATGTGCGAACACACTATATATGCTTATATCCATAGTTGGTAATATCAACTCTACATTTCAATCATTGAAACATTCTTCTATAATATTATAACAATCGTTATTCACGACTATCGTCATCAAAGCTATTTTCAAGATTGAAACGTCATCATGACTTTCGTCACGGGTAAAGATGAAAATGGTTAAAGTGAAATCTCACCAACACATATTTCGAGAAAAAGATAGGCGAGTAAACTCGGCTCGAAATAGCAAATGTGTATGTATGAAAACTATCATACTTATACGACTATTGTCTCAAGAGTAGGATATAGAATAGAATTTTGAGTGACAGATAAGTTTAAGTCTCTACATACCTTTTTGTCGGATGAAGTTCCACTTGTTCCTCGAGTAGTTCTTCGTCTTCGTAAGATGATCGCCATGGAGTCTGGAGCTCAACTACACTTAACTATCCTAGACCGAGACTTAGTCATAAGTAAACTAGAAATCAAGACATATAGTTTTGATCACTAATATTGACAAACATGCTTGAGATAGGAACGCATGCGAGTTCGACAGAGCAGTGCTCTAACAAAAGTGAAAGGTCTAAGTTATATGGATAATTAGAACCTGGTGAGAAAAATAGAGTTATCTTTATTTTGGTCTTATCGAACGAAGCGGTTGTATTTGTACAATCGGTTTAGCAAAGGAACTAAGGTGCTTAGTTGATTTTTGGTTTGCTAAACTTTTTGGGAAAATTACTTTGGGCAATTGTTTCCTTGATAACATATCAAAACAAATTACTTTGTAGTTTCGGTTTTGATATTGGTTATCAGAAATGGTGTGTGGAACCCTCGTGCTTAACTCTATAGGTTGCAAGTATATTTTGAGATTTGTAAGATTCTTTTGGTTTGTCCTTTATTTTTTTCGTTTCTTTGTCATTTTGTGACAAAAAGGGGGAGAAATATATGGAGTAAACAAGTGATACTGGCATTGATTTTATATTTATTGGTATCACTAAAGGAAAAGAACATTGGTGCTTAAACGTTTATCTAACGAAAGAGTGAAAGCACAGACTAAGGGGGAGTAACATATCATTACAAAGGAATAACAAAGACGTGCGGATTGACGAAATCTACCTATCTTACCTTCAGGGGGAGTAATATTCTTTGTTATTATAATGTCAACTGCGGCATTTAAGGATTGAATGTATACAGGTTATTTCTTTGTTGAATTCGGGAATCAAGCGTATGTGTAATAAATTCTTATAATTTGTTTATCCATATGATGTAAGAGTTTTGTCACTAAAATTGACAAAGGGGGAGATTGTTATAGCATAGCTCGGTTGAACCCACCAAGCGTTGGTATGTCAAGTTTGGTTGTCATATTTTAGTGAATCAAAACTCATTTTAAGAGTCGCTTGATTATGTACTAGAGTCAACTTCGTATAGGTTAGCTTGAAAGTATTAGGATATGAGACATTACAAGTATTGCGAAGACTTGAAGAAGTAAGAAGCTACAACGACAACATCATCCTTCCACTTGAGGTTAGTGATATTTGACTTGAACTGTTTCATTCCCTAACATATCTTTCAAGTCGTACATATTGAAAAAAAAACTGCGAAGCATGAACACTCTAGATAGACATAGTATTAAGGAATACAATACGAGGTTTATTGTTTAACCATTAAAATTTGTAGATAAGACATCGAAATAATCGTTTAAATGCTATTGTGATTATGTATGGGTATGAGGTGAGGATTTCATCCCAGGAAACAATGTTTTACATGTTTTTTAAAGAAGTAAGTTCATAAACTTGTTTATGAATCGAAAAGGAAATCGCCAGGCGTTATTGGTATTGTTATTCATTGCATATCTTGTGAACAACCAATATGTGGGATTTAGTATAACCTCTCATGACTTGTTTGTGTTCTTGGTAAAACTATTCACAAAGGCGACTTATGTATTGGTATGACTTTTATTAGTGAAACCGATCTTAAGTAATCACACGAGATGGTATGATCGAGTTTGTGATTTGTGTATGACCGACTCTGGGTAAAGGGGAATCGATCCTAGTAAGAGGTGCAACACATCACAAAGGGAAATCGATCCTTGTATGAGGTGCAGAAAGTTTTTAGCAGAAAGGGGAACCGATCCTATGAACATGTGCAACACGTTTTTAGGCAAAGGGGAACCGATCCTATGGACATGTGCAACACATATAAGTTAGATACCATATATATGTGGGGAACCGATCCTAGTACCTAGTCAACCGAATTTTGGAAAGCTAGTGGGACTATGCACAGTACTCACATGGAGGTTGAATTGAAACTTGTTTTGATAGAACCGTTAAACCCATGATTTGTGATTGAGTGTTCTTGATCAATCACATAATTCTAAACTTGTTTGGAAGTGTGGCAAATCGGTTTCAAGGTTGTAAGTATGAAAGAGGACTTACAAAGTAAGGATGTCGACATACTTTGAACATGTGTTGTAATGTTTATCTTTTATTGTTCAAAGTTATTCCTTAATAGCTAAAGGAAGAAAATCCCAAGATCGAAATATAAATAAGTTAAGAATCTTTTATTTAAGGTTGTTAATTTGATTTTAGGAAAACGAGAATTAGTAATGTGCATTTACTAGTTAAAGATTTTCCAAAGATATTTTCAGTCATTATTTTGGACAGAGCATTTCCAGGAATTTCCGAAACCGAATTTGGAATATATTGCATATCTTGAGAATATTTTCGGTTTTGGAAATTCCTTTGGTGTCCAAACTTCCTTGTCTATAAATACTTGAAGTTTGCATTTCTATCAAACTAATCCTTCATGATAGCAAACTTCCTCGGTTATGTTGTTACTGGTGTAGCCGCCTAATCGGAGAGGAGAGTAACCTAATTAGGCGAAATATCTTACGGCCGCTCATTTTAAAGTCTTCTTTGGGATTGAGAAGCTCTATTTGTACCGTTGGTGGGAAACTAGATAATTGCGGTTTATCTTTTATTTTCGATTGATTTGATTGACTAACGGTGGTTGAACTTGATTGCACCTGGTTTGTTTATGCTTGAGAATCTTCTCTTCTGATATAAGATTCACTCAAACTAGATCGAAGTTTCGACAAGGATCTTTAGACTGTTTTTAGTTCTAAAGACGATCTTGTGATAATCCATTGTTAACGAGACTCAGTTCGTCTTTGATTGACCACAAGAGATTCAAGTTGTTGTGTGTGCGGTGTTTATTGAAGATCTAAGAAGATTTGAAGACAAAGAAGATATTGAAGATTTCTGATTTGGGGTTCATAATTTTTGGTGTGCACAATACTTGTTTCGGTATAAGAGGATCCAACTATAATCGGTTTATCGTTGTGGTAGATTTGATTGATTAGTTGTGTATATCGGCATCAATACAATTCTTTGTGATTAAAAGTATTGCTTGCAAAATCTTAACAATTACCTTTGGTAGTTGAGAATAAGATAGATCTAAGAACCTGACGAAGGAGTTTATTGAGATAAACAGAAGAGCCTTTGTCGAACTCACATCACTTGGTTAAAGAGAGTTGATACCAAACAGATTTGTTGTTCCTTTACTGTTTGGAATATGAACCAAAGTAATTGTTCCAAGTACGTGACTTATTCATAAGTTGGAGGCGTGGGAATACAGACGGAACTAGGTGAACTATAGGTTTAGTTGCTTGGTCTCAACTATACGAAGTTGGTTTAATTTTGTGTAGCGGCTTAATCCCGAGAGTATTCAATTTTGGACAAGGTCCCGGGGTTTTTCTGCATTTGCGGTTTTCTCGTTAACAAAATCTTGTTGTGTCATTTACTTTTATTTTCCGCATTATAATTGTTTTATTATAATTGAAGTAAATTACACAAAAGTTAATTCCTATTTACTTGATAAGCAATCCTATTGTGTTTGGTTAAGTCCGAACCTTTTTATCAAGTAAACACACTTCGTTGTTGTATTGTCTCGATCTCGTATCCATAGACGATCACACGAGGTGTGAACCGATTAGTTGCATTGTCTCGACTCAGTCCATAGACAATCACTTTCGGAGAAAGGACTTATAGGTAGGAAAAGTTTTAGCTTGAGGTATATTTGGGTACCCTCGCCTTTTCACTTTTGATTAACTGACTTTCAAAAAAAAAAAAAAAAAAAAAAAGCTTCCGCCCAAATTCGAATGCATGGTATCGACTCGAAGAAGGTAGGTAACAAGACGAATCAATCCACCAAGCTGCCCATCTATAGTTGTTTAAGATTAGTGTTTTGAAACACTAAAATGTTTCTTCTACTCCATAGGGACCAAAGGATAGTTACAATCTATAGATGAATCATCTGATGCTCCGCAACTCACAAAGAAGAAACTCTTCCTCATCCTCCTCGTGCTCTGCAACTCATTCATCCCTTTTACCCCAAACCTATATTTCCATTTCCTCCTCCTTTACTACTCTTTCACCCCTTTAATCCCAAACACTAGTACTAATGCTTGGACTTGGTTTTGTTGTTTTCTTCTTGTTTGCTACTGAATCCATTAAAATATTTTGGTGCTTGTGCAAGTGTTTTAATGGATTCAGCATCAAACAAGAAGACAAAAAAAAAACTAGTTCAACATGTTTCGCAAGTTAACTGCATCTAAATGGCTATAAATAACTCATTTGATAGACGTGCCTTCTATGAATGCATAAAACCAAACGGTTGACCTAACAATGCACCTCTTAATTGGAGTAAAAGCTAATGAATTAAGCGACTAGATTTAGGATTTTGAAATAGGGTTTAGTAGAGTAATAACGGCTTTGAAGAGGGTGCGCATAGCATTGAAAAGGCGTTAATAGCCAAGCGACAGACGCTTGACCAAGCTCCATAAAAGATCATTTATGGCTAAGCTACTACCATTATTTAAACAAGGTAGGGGGTAAACAGATTATTATACCAAAAGAAGAAATCATAGAAATAGAGATTAAGAAAATAGATAATGGCAGAGAATGCTAGTAGTTCAGCAAATGAAAATCACAATGAGCCACCACCCGATTCAGATGCAATGGTATGTGCAAAGTTGACAATTGGGACTTTATCAAGATATGAGATTGAAAGGTTGATTCCTTTTCTGAATCAGGAGAACATAAGGAAGAAAGAGCAAGAGGAGCGAGAAGAATTTGAAAGATTAAGGGTTGAAAATGATGAGGAATTTCAGTTATGGATGAGAAAGTTGGATGCCAAAGAGGCACGTCGACACAGGCAGAAGCTTCAACGACGAGGAGAGTGGAAGTGTTCATGGGGGAAAACTCGCAGTGCGACATAAAGTGATAGTGAAGATGAAGAAAAGAACTGTGAAGAAGGAAAAGATGAGGAGAGCAGCGATGATTCAATGAAGAGAGATGAGAGAGCAAAAGAAGCAGAGAAAAAGAAGAGGAAGAGGCAAGAGTTTGAAGATGTGATGTACAAGTACTGCTATCTTGACGAAAAGAAGAACAACCCTCGTAAGTTTGCTCGAACCATGTCAGAACCCCTGAACGTGGATTCTGACAGAGAGGAGATTCCTGGGTTAGACATCGATGGAGAGCCTATGTTTGCCGGTGAGATGGTGGTTTGCAGTGAAGCAGAAGATGAGGAAGAAGAAACCGAAGATGATGATCTACATGGTCCCTACACATCTTCAGACGATGATGATGGTACTGGTGCCTACTATGAAGAGGATGAGTTAAACTACAACAGCAACAATGATGGCGATTCTTGGTGATTGCATTATAGGTACTGACAAATCCCTTAGAACTAGAGTAATGTGATATTTTGATTACTATTTCTCTTGTGCATCTTCTTGAAAACTTGTGGGGATATTGATGGTACTTTATGTTGCTGAAGAAGTGTATGGAGAATGGGGTTTCGATTTCAGACATTTGGTGGTAGTTTTTTTTTTTTTTTGTTTTTTGTTTGATAGATGGTGTTGATGAAGAAGATGTTAGGTGATTTTGGGGTTCAGTTTGAAGCAGGTGCATTGTTTGGATAGAAGCTGGGAAAGTTGCAGTGGTTATGATGGGTAAACCTTATATGTCAGGTAGATTAGTAATGTTGCAGCTTTGAATTTTGGTTGTAAAAAGAAAGTTGTAATGGAACTGGTAGCTTGTCGGGTGTTTAGAAGTGGTATTCTGTTTGCTTTGTCCTTGTTTAGATATAATTAAACTTGTGATGGATGTATGTTTGAAGGGTTTGAAGAAATTTTTCAGTTTTTCTTGCTCTTTTGATTTCAGTAGTAATGTATTGAATACAGTACATGTACAAACAAGCAATGTTCTTGGTGAATGATTCTAAAATTTCAATGATTGTTAAGTAGAGATATGTAGGAATGATTGAATTAGTGAATCAATAGGGTATATAAAATGTTGTTTAAGATGGTATTAAGATTAATTCAAAGCCTATTTTAGGCCCAATTCCAAAAAAAAATCTATGTGCAAGCCTATTACTATTACTACTAATCCTAGCATGACAGAATATTAATTCAACAATCAGTATAGCCAAATCCAAGCTCACAATATTCACTCATCCAACATTGCTAAAAGCCTAAAAACCATCTACATACAAGACCCCACCATGATTTAAAAATCAATTATTTTCAACAATCCATACATGCATTCTCTAGTTAACAGGGAAAATCCAAACAACTAACTTAAATTTGAACCAAAGTTTAAGTTTTATGATATCCTAAATCCAGTCAAAACTCCAGTTCAAAATACACCTAATTACTTGATTTCTCCTCCAAATGGGTTTTTCACTATATATGTAAATATCAACAATAGAAATAAAATTTGCGTAATTCATAAGCTTTTATAACTATTAGAAAGCAGTCTGATTCACACGATTCACTTCGAACACAACTACCCCCATTTTAGACTTACTACCGACATTGTTACATATACATATATATACAAGAAAATTAACAGTTATAACCGAATTCCCGTCAAGAACACATACACAAACACAAAATAAAAGTGCATCAAAACATGATAGATGAAGATCTGCTTACCCCTTCAATTCCATCAGAAAGACATTAGAGAAAACTTTGTAGATTTTAACGAAGTAGTCCTGAAAACTTTAGAGTACCCCAATATCAAAAGCCTTCCCACAAAGTCTCTCTTAATGCTTCTGATGATCACTTGTTGGTGCTGGAAGAAGTTGCAGATCTGCATACCTGATAGTGTCATCATCCTCTTCATCATTCTGATCCTTACCCATGTCATCACCTTCCTCACTTGCAATCAAAACAACGTTCCCATCAATATCCAAACCCTCAATCAATTTTCCTTCAGAGTCCACATTCAACGGCTCTGCCATTGTACTTGAAAACATTAGAGGAAGGGCCTTCTCTTGTAAGTAAAGTTGATACATCATCAAATCAACTTTAGTTTGTCTCTCTCCCTCCTCTTATGAATCAGTCTTTGGATCACTGCTCTCCTCCTCATCTTCTTGATTTTCATCCTCATTTTGTTCTCCTATTTCTTCCTCAGTTGCACCTCCGGGTTCTCTTCTATCTTCTCTCTCTCTTTGTAATCTTACACCCTGAGCATCAACCTTCCTTACCCACAATTTGAACTTGGCATCATTCTTCTGCCTCTCTCTCTCAAACTCCCCTTCTCTCAATTTCCTTGTTGTAATCTCTTGCTCTAAGGATTTATTCAGTTTCTCCATATCCCATCGAGATAAAATCTGTACATATTTTATTGCAAACCCTAAATGCAATGAAGGATCATCATTGCATGCAGCCCCCTATGTCGCATTGTTTCCTTGAGCTGCCATTTCTCTAAATTTTTTTGCTGCAATCTCCCGCTCTAAGGATGTTTTCAGTCTCTCCATATCCCCTAGAGATAAAATCTTTACCACTTTTATTGCAAAATCTAAATTTGGTGAGGGATCATTGCATGCATCACCATTTGTAGCATTGTTTCCTTAATAAGCCATTTCTTAATCCTTTTCTTTCTGCGGTCTTTTTCTTTTCCTCTACTGGTTAAATTACTAGTAATTTTGGTTTCATCAATTTTTTCTCATTTGATTTATAGAGTGTTTAAGAGTCGCATTAATGCTTATTCAAGGCATTTGGTTAACCTACACACTGGTCATACCACGCTTCTCCAAATTTAGATGCCATTTATTCAAAACTATCATTACACCTCGATAATCCCTACTCTCATGAGATTTCAGACTCTTCTTATCTCTTAATCTTTGCCTTTAAGAGAAGAGTAAGCCAGTGATCATCACCTAATATAAATGATGACAGTGTAGGGGGGCACAAATTGCCTTCCACAATAAATGACATTATTATAGCACAAAATAATTAGTATCTTTATTTGTATAAATTGCATTTGTTCTAAAAAATGCTACCACATGTTAATGAAATCAAAGATTTTTCATTCAAGAAAAATATAACAACAATCACCCAAACATTTTACTCTGGCTATGTCTACCATATTAAAAAAAAAAAAACAAACAACATAGCCGTGTCTTCCACATTTGCAACAGCAGAAACTTGGGAGAGCTGGATCTCGTCATTTTTTGACTTTCCTTGCGATTCTACCCTTAATGTCGATCCGATAGTAATCATCCTTGGATTTCCTTTACATGTCAAGTTTATCTACTTGCGGCAAGTGATACTCATTCCGATAAATAACTGACGTACTGAATTCCTCGTCGACATCATCACCAGCATCTTTCCAGTTTTGGGTAGGTGCACCTAACACAATAGACTTTTTTTTATTTTCCTGGTCTGTAACATAAAATACCTGCTTAGCTTGGGAGGCTACAATGAAAGGATCATTATGGAGTCCCAACTTATCAAGCTCAACCAAAATGTAGCCAAGTTTTTCTTTTGAGACCCCCGCTTTGGTAACCCATTTACACTTGAAAATTGGCATTTTCAACGTATGATATGTCAGCACCCATATCTCTTGAAAAACACCATAATAATCCTTTGATTAAAGGTAATCCCTGCATTTCTAATGTGCGTGTCAGTTTCCTCTACGTAAACCCTGCTATTCTGGTTAACGGAACCATCACTAGATTTTGTGCGAAACAGGTATCCATTGATGTGATATGCTTCGTATGTCGCTACTTGTGCATTCGGTGGGATTGATAGCCACCTTAAGTACCGATTGAAGTTTTCCCTAGAGTCTGCCCACTCACTCTCAACCTGAAATACATTACAAGGATTATCCTTCGTCTCAACGCAAAAGTTACATAGCAAGAGTGACATTTTCTGCAAACTCTTACCACTTTTTGTAACCATTTGGCGAACTCTACATTATGTTTTTGACTTAGTTGTGTATCATTCATACCAAGATATTTATCCTTCAAAAATTTCTGGTGTCGTCTGGACAATACAATGATTAATGTTATTATCTTCACAGAAATTCGGAAACAGAATCAAAAACTAAATAAAATATGAGGTTAGTTATACTTACTCAATGTAAGGATAAACTTCAGGCGAATTCAGCAATACATAGAAATGCGCTTTATCCAACAGATCCTTATCAACAATAGGAAACTTATCATATGACATTGGTTTTCCCCTGAAAGAATAAGAATCTTCGCCAGTGTCAGATGTGTTGAGTTTGTTTGGTGGAATTCCGACTGTATCATTCATGCTTTGTTGGTGCTCACTGATCATCTCAATTGTCTCTTCTGCAATTTCCCTTCAGCAATGCTTCCTCCAGGTCTGTATCTGTTTCGCACATGCCCTTTAATGACCTTCATGCACCTTTCAAACAGATGTATCCATCGAAAGAATACAGGACCATAAATTTGCACTTCCCTAGTAAGATGCACAGTTAAATGAACCATGATGTCGTAAAAGGATGGAGGAAAGTATTTCTCGAGCAAGCACAACGTCACAACGAGTTCCGACTGCAATTTTTCTAGCTCTGCCACCTTGATTTCTTTGCTAGATATTGCCCTGAAAAAGAAACAAAACCTGATAATAGCATATCTTGTTGGCTGCGGCATAATTGATTTAATTTCAATGGGGAAAAAATGTTGCATTAGCATGTGATAATCATGCGATTTTAGTCCGATAAGCTTTCGATCTTTTCGATTCACCAGGTTTGAAAAGTTTGAACAATACCCTTGTGGAACCTTTATCTTGTATAATGTTTCACATAACTTGTCCTTTTCCTCCGGGCTTAATGAGTGACATGCTGCCTGTAGTATATATCCCCCTTTGCCATTTTCCTGAGGTTGCAACTCGTCTCTAAAACCCATCTCCTTTAGGTCCATTCGAGCAGCAAAGTGGTCTTTCGACTTTAATTCATTGTTCAACAATGTTCCAACGATACTCTCACATACATTCTTTTCGACGTTCATGAAATCTATGCAATGGTGGAAAACATGATACCGCCATAGGGGAGGATCCAGAACCATATATTGAACTTTTTCCAATAGGGCCTGTCGGTCTCCTTCTCCTTCTCCTTCCCCTTCTCCTTCCCCTTTTTTGGGTCGATGGACTTTTCGATAGACTTTACCTCATTTTATATTTGTGACGGGGTCATAAGTTCCGGAGCCTTTTTAGTTTCATCTTTTCCGTTGAACACCTTCTGACGTCTGAATGGATGATTGTATGGTAGGTATCTTCTATGCCCGGTATAAACCTCTTTTCTACAATGTTTTAGCCTGACATAGTAAGTATTTCTCCCACACACCTTATAGGCGTCTCGTCCCTGGTAGGGGCAACCATACAGTGTACCGAGAGCCGGGTAATCATTTATTGTCCATAAAACAACCGCGCATGGAGTAAACATCTCCTGTTTCATCGCATCAAAATATTCGAATCCCTCTAACAATTCCTTGAGATCCTCGACAAACGGTTGTAACATAACATCAATGTCCTTACAAGGCCCCCCATCGATAATTAATGACAGCATGGTGAACTTCTCTTCATACACAACTCTGGCGGAAGGTTGTAAATCACTGTCAGAATTGGCTACACACTGTGTTGTTTTTGCTGCCTTTGTTTACGTCAACCCCGTCAGCCGAAATGCCTAGCCACAGATTTCGAGGATCATCACGAATTACGAGATATCTTTCATCTATATTTTTCCATGCTGGTGAGTCCGCCGGATGCCGTAAAACACCCTCTTCTTTCTTTCTAGTATCGTGCCATAATAAATATTCGACAATTCTCTTTGATTGAAACAACCGTTTTAGTCTTGGGACAATTGGGAAATACCACAAGACTTTTGCCGGAATTTTTTCATGCACCTCTTTGGTGGTTTCGTCAACTTTCCATCTTGATTCCCCACAGGTGGGACACTTGATGCGATCTTTGTAATTTTTCCTATAGAGAATGCAATCATTGATGCATACATGTATCTTTACCTAACCTGAACCCAAATCTCTCATCACCTTCTTAGCTTCATATGTACTTTTCATCATCTTATTTCCTAGAGGGAGCATGGATTTTAACAATGGTAGAAGTTCATTAAAGAACTTGTCGGAAGCTCCGTGCTTGCTCTTCAAGTTAAACAGTTCGCACATTGCAGATATTTTTGTAAAATCAGCACATCCTTCGTATAGGGGTTTCCCAGCATGTTTGAGTATCCGTTGCATCTTCTCAGAATTCTTTGAAAAGTTATCTCCTAATAAAGCACTAACCATTTCTATAGTCTTTGCAGCATGTGTTGGTTCATCAGAGTGCGGACCATTGTTGCCATTACCATCCAGAAGTGTCCACCTTGATGACTCATCTCCTTCTCCGTGCTTAGTCCATACAGCATAATTTTGAATAAATCCAGAAGAATATAAATGAAACTTAACTTTACTTGCCTTGTGCACGTAGAGGTTGAGACATTTCACACATGGACATAGAAACTTAACTTTTCCCTTGTCGTATGGAGTCCGTTTCCCATTCGCAATATCCTGTTGGTATGTATGCGTAGCAAAATTTATAAATGCATCGACTCCGTCCTGATAACGCAGTTTGGTTCTATCGGTAAATATCCAAGATTTATCCATTACTCTTGGATCCATTATGAATTCTCTGGACGGAGAAAAAACTTGTCAACATCTTGTAAAAATGTTATTGTGGTCCGAATAAAACCTCGAATTATCATTGCAAAGAGTAATACGTACACAAAGAGTAATCACAAATCACAATGTGAGTTCAGTTATCACATATGAATCATACAAATAATAAGAGGTTAGCTACCTACATACAGTTGCATGTGAAGACAATATTTACCCTACTATGACCATTAGAGTTACAATCTCAGTTAACAAAGCAGTACTGAAAAGAAATACTTACACGGTCGATCCGATTATTCCGCAACTTGAATCAAAACTGACAGGGGAATATATGGTTTGTCCAGGAGATGAATTAGATGATAAAAGTAAACCACTTGTTTTGTTTTCTAGGGGGGTTTAGAAGATTTAAGAGTAGAAATATGAAATGATTTAAGATGAGAGAGATGAACACGGAGGGTAAAGATTTGTTATCATAAATGGGTAGTGTAATGTAAATGGAAATTTGGCAATATTTTTACTCATAATATTTAAGTGTATATCGTAAATAATTTGGTAAAATAGGAAGGTAAAGATCCTTCAATTTGCATGCTGCACGTTCTATGTTAAGAATTTTCTCAGTCAAATCTTGTTATCCTGCTGCATAATTTTCTACTTTGATGGCTCTAAAAGACCGGAGTTAGATGCGATGCAATTAATTTTTATTCCATCTGAAGATTTTTTTTTGTTCGTACCCGAATTCAGAAAATAAATCAAAATGATAGCTAAAAAGCGGAGTACGTGTTGATGCAGTTGTTATAACGGTACTAAAGTAAAAAACTAACTTTGTGAAAAGTGGAGTACGTGTTGGTGCAGTTGAAAAATAAAATCGTAAGAACTGGAAGAAGCTATGGCCCCAATTAGAATTAAGTGAACTAAAACACATTAATCTATTTGTGTGTTATGTCCAAATAGAATTAATATCTAAACCAAAGCTTGATTCATCCAATGAACATAATATATTTGATCATTGATGGATTTCATTAAAGTCTCACAATCTGATTCAAAGATAACAAGATTAAAGTTCTTAGAGGGTGTCAGAGTAACAGCTGCCAGCATAGCTTTACATTCCAGCTCCTCAGCTTCAACTCCTATCTTCATTCCTCCATTGAAGCATTGTCCTTGCACCCGAATGCAGCTACCTTCAAAATTCCTCACTATTAGCCCTATTCCACCTTGTAATGAATCTGACTTAAAAGAAGCATCAAAATTTATTTTCAGATAAACATTATCAGGAGGTTTCCATCTTAGCACCTGCACAACCCCATTAGTAGAAGAAATAAGATTAGTTCCAGGAGACACAAGTTTATTAATGTCATCTATTGACATTGTCCTATTTGGAGTTATGTTCTGAAAAATCTTTGAACATCAAATAGTCCAAAATGATGCTTCAAAAAAAAAAAAAAAAAAAGTCCAAACTGAAACCATTACCAATTTATTAATCTCATGTCTAGTAATTCCTGCACCAAAGGTAATATTATTTCCTGCAGAAAACCAAGAGAGAATCCAGCTCTTAAATGAACCATATTGTACCATATTACTAACATTGATATTTAAAACCAACCAAATAGATCTAGCATAACCACATTCAAGGAATAGGTGATTATTGGATTCCACAGGATGATTACACAAACTGCAGTGCAATTCAATATCATTTCCATATCTAGCTAGTTTATCTCTTGTTGGGACTATATCTTTAAGCACTTCCAAACAAATAATTTAACTTCCACAAAGCTTTCCATACCTGTGGAGAAATAGAATTAGTACCTGAAAAAGTATTACATGGACTAGACAACACGTTATAGACACTCTTAACAGAGAATTGGCCTTTCCTATCTGGAAGCCAAATAAGAGTATGAAGTCTGATTCACCCACCATTGAGTTCTGGTGGTACTCCGAAAATATGAATACTATGAAGTAAACGATTTCATCAAATGTGAATGCTTCCCCCTTTTCCTCGAAGTAGCGCTTTCACGGCTTCGTGCTACAAAAACAACACACAAACTTATTTGGTTACTTATAAATTGAAAAAAAGTATTGTGACGAATAAACCATAAAGATACGTACAAGTTGTATAGGGGACAAGCTAAGGTGGCTTGCGTGCCAGATCCAGTGTTTGATTATAAAAAACCCAGCTACCGCATCTAGGATGATGTTGTGCCTATCCTTGATTTGTTGAACACTTCTTATTTTCGGGTTCCCATAATCTTGGCTAAATTTGTTATGTATCTTCGCCCAAAAGGTCTCAGTCGAGGAGCGATCTAGAACTCGACTTTCGGCTGCCCATGCTTTGATGATTTCAAAATCTTCCATGGAGTCAAACGATGACATATGAGTAGGTTCTCTAATAGGCTACAAGTGGAGTACACATGTGTTGTTGGTCGAACACCGAGTTTCAAATATGCCTTCTTCCCTGTTAAACCAATTGCTTAGCATGATAGAACACCATTGCGAAGTGAAGAAAACCAAAATCGAGAGAATACGACAACAAATTCTCCTTTCCGGCTCTATAACAATGCCGGATTAATCTACAATGCAACTTTTACTCCTTACAACAACAAAATCTAATTCCTAAATCCATAAAAAAAACGCTACTAACAAAAATTAACTCAACCTAAACCAAATTTCACAATTTTTCGTAACAAAATTCACACAAAACATCAATTGTTTCAACCAATTAATACTGTCTAACAAAAATCAATAAGGAAATCATAAGGAAACATGATCATTCATGTGAACCCAAACCCAAAATTACAATCTTATTATTAGAATTTATCAGAGAATGCTCTAGATGAACTCTCTCTAAATTGTTTTATGATCATTAAAAAATGAAAGACCAGAACAAAACCAAAGAAACCCTAACAATATCGATGTGCTTCCACAATTTCCATCACAGATAAGATATAGAATCACAACCAAGATCATAAAAAAAACTCCTAAAATTGACAGAACCCTAGGTTTACAGAATATAGTAGAAAACGATTTTAGTTTTAGGAAATGTATATACCTGAAACCCTAGCGATAGTAATTTCAAATTAAGAAAAACCCATCCCCCATTCATGAAATTAAACATGTAAGTTCGAATTTAATCTGATAAGAGAAGGAAAGTGTTAGAGCATGGCTCGGTTGAACCCACCAAGCGTTGGTATGTCAAGTTTGGTTGTCATATTTTAGTGAATCAAAACTCATGTTAAGAGTCGCTTGATTATGTACTAGAGTTAAACTTCGTAAAGGTTAGCTTGAAATTATTAGGATATGAGACATTACAAGTATTGCGAAGACTTGAAGATGTGAAGAAGCAAGGAGCTACAACGACAACAATCATCCTTCCACTTGAGGTTAGTGATATTTGACTTGAACTGTTTCATTCCCTAACATATCTTTCAAGTCGTGCATATTGAAAACATAACTGCGAAGCATATTTGAACTCTAGATAGACATAGTATTAAAGAATACAATACGAGGTTTATTGCTTAACCATTAAACTTTGTAGATAAGACATCGCCATAATCATTTGAATGCTATTATGATTATGTATGGGTATGAGGTGAGGATTTCATCCTAGGGAACAATGTTTACATGTGTTCTAAGGAAGTAATTTCATAAACTTGTTTGTGAACGGAAAAGTAAATTGCCAGGTGTTATTGGTTTTGTTATTCATTACATATCTTATAAATAACCAATATGTGTGATAGAGTATAACCGCTCACAACTTGTTGTGTTCTTGGTAGAACTGTTCACAAAGGCCTGACTTATGTATTGGTATAACTTTTATTAGTAAAACCGATCTTAAGTAATCACCTATGGTATGATCGGATTTTGTATGTCTGACCTTGTAAAGGAAAGGGAACCGATCCTAGTAAGGGGTGCAGTACATCAAAGGGAACCGATCCTTGTATGGGGTGCAACAAGGTTTATAGTAGAAAGGGGAACCGATCCTATGGACATGTGTAACACATATATGTTAGATACCATATATATGTGGGTAACCGATCCTAGTACCTAGTCTACCGAACTTTTGGGAAACTATGTGACTATGCACAATAATCACATGGAGGTAGAACCGAAACTTGGTTTGGTAGAACCGTAAACCCATGATTGCGATTGAATATTGGTTTGACCAATCACATAGTTCTTGAAAGTCAGATGAACCAATTCTAAACTTGTTTGGAAGTGTGGAAAATCGGTTTCAAGGTTGTAAGTGTGAAAGAGAACTTACAAAGTTAAGATGTCGACAAACTTTGAACACGTGCTGTGAATGTTTATTTCTATAATTGTTCAAAGATTTCCTTAATGGCTAAGGGAAGAGAATCCCATGATCAAAACATAAGTAAGTTAAGAATCTTTTAATTAAGGTTATTAATTTTATTTTGTAGGGAAATTACAGAATTAGTAATGTGCATTTACTAATTAGATTTTCCGAGAGATTTCGATCGTTATTTTTGGACAGAGCATTTCCTGGAATTATGAAAACCGAATCTATGCTTTTATGAATATCTTGAGAATATTTTTGGTTTTGGAAATTTCTTGGTGTCCAAACTTCCTTGTCTATAAATACACAAAGTTTGCCTTTCTAGCAAACTAATCCTTCGTAACAACAGATTTACTCTTTTGTTGTTGTTACTGGTGTAGCCGCCTACTCGGAGAGGAGAGTAACCTAATTAGGTGAAATCTCTTACGACCGCTCAATTTAAAGTCTTCTTTGGGATTGAGAAGCTCTAGCGCGACCCGTTGGTGGGAAACTAGATAATTGCGGTTTATCTTTGTTTTCGATTGATTTGATTGACTAATGGTGGTTGAAATCTAATTGCACCTAGTTTGTTTATTCTTGAGAATCTTCTCTTCTGATATAAAATTCACTCAAACTAGTTCAGAGTTTCGACGGGGATCTTTAGACTGTTGTTAGTGTAGTTGCAGGAAATCCCACACTACACCCCTCACAAGAATCCACACAATCAAATCATTTTAAGATGGACAATAATTTTTATTGATCAAACTCCCAAAATGTTACAAGATGAAAAAGAGATAAGCTAAAGAATTACAATCACTCTAAACTTTCTCTCTCTTAATGACTTGCTCAACACTCGAAAAAGATCTCTCTCTCTCTAAAGCCTACTCGGCCCTTTATATAGGACATTACATAGTGGATGACAGCTAAGTTTTCCTTTATTTTCGGATCTGGCTTGCGATATCCTCGCAAGTGTATATATGTTAAATCTCGCGATACTCCTCAATTTCGCTACATATTCATATCTTTCTTATATTTAGGTTGTCGTCATCCGTTACGTCGTTTTTATTCCAAGCCCGCGATGTCTTCGCAGTGTGTCGTTTATTGATTTCGCGAGAGTCTTGGTGTTGCGATATTCTGATCCTACATCTTGCCTCTTCTCATATCTTCTCTGCGAAGGAGAGAACGTCATGAGAACTGGTACTTTCAAAACGCCGCGGCCGTTCATTTCTTTCCTTTAATTTTCTGCCGACAAGCTTCCGTGAATCTAGTACAACTGCTTACACGTGTTACATATTCCCCTTTTTACCGGCACATTAAATTCTAACCGGTCATCCTTTTCTTGTCTATTTAAGAAGAGATCTATCAAGGATATCTTTCTTTTCTTTTACTTCATCTTCTTCATCTCTGCATTCTTTGTGAATTCTTTATTATGCAACTTTTTGTTGTTGGTCATCTTGTTGTAAATCTTCTCTGCTCATTGTTCTTATGGAGCCATCAAGGTTTGTAGATCATACTGCATGTGATCTATTTGAACTCTTCTATTGAGATTACTTTATTTGATTTTGTTCATCTCTGATTAATTCCCTTATTGTTTCTGTTTTAGTAAGAACGTCTCTGTTACCAAATTCACAGTCCAAAATCCAAAATCATCCAAGGGTTCGCAACCAAAATCCGTTGCACACAAGAGAAAACCTGCGAATAGCAAGGTATTAAGAAACATTTACTCTTCTAATAACAATATTGTTGCCTCTGTTTCTTATTTAACTTGTGATTCGCAGGATGACAAAGACGTCGATAGATCCCCCAAAAGATCTCGTCGTTCTAAAAATGTTGAAACTTCTGTTCCTTTTCCTATATTTAAGCTTACAACTCCTCTGCGATATCATCGCAAGATAAATCAACACCTCCTGCAGTATCCTCGCAAGATAAATCTACTCTTGCCATCTGCGAAAATACCGCTGCTGATTTTCCTCCTATGTCTGAGTTTTCCATAGATGAAGTTCCTCATGATAGTCCTGTTGTGAATGTACCCTTTTCTTCTCCTACTATCGATGCCTCTCCGCCTTTCCCCGTCATCAACCTTCATCGATTTCATCTTCACATGACATTCTGCGACGAAAGACGATTCAACTCTCCCCTCTTCTGTCGTCATTACTTCTTCAACCCAATTTATCCCTCTTACTAAGGAAAACCTGGAGGGGATGGACGTGGCTTTCAAAGTTTTATCAGATATTATGAATGACGCCAAGAAGACCTCCGTCGATCCTATCAAGTCTAACGTCTGTGAGGTTTTGAGTAAATACTTTGGTTCTGATAGAATTTCGCAAACATCTTTAGAGCAAGAAGTTATAATTTTGAAGAACAATCTCCAAGCCATGACTGCAAAGTGTGACACTCTCCGTCTTGAGAATCAAAAACTTCAAAATGTCTCACTGGATCGTGATAATCTTCGCAAGAAGAACGAAGAATTAAAAGGTACAACTCCCCTCCCCTTTCTCATTTTTTTTTTTAATCTTCAAGCCCTTGTTCGCCCTTCAAGCATTGGACCAGAAGCGAAAAATGGAGATATATCAGTTGGAATCTGTTGTTGAAGAAACTCGAATGGATAGAGACGTTTGGATGGAGCAATATAACCAATTAGATAATCTTCATACATATTCTATTGATCAAATAGATAATTTTTCTAAAGAAAATGCTGACTTAGTTCAGAAGCAGGGCTCATTAAGTAGCGAATTATCTCGCCTCTCTTACTCTTTGACTATAGCTAATTTGGAGTTGGAAACTTTATCAGATGAAAATGGAACTCTTTCTCAAGAGAAGTGAGCTTTGTTAAACAAGGTGGCAATTTCCTCGCAACAACTTGATGTCTGTCAAAAAATGTGTAAAGAACAAGAACGATCTCTTTGTTCGTTGAGAAGAAACTCGAAGAAGTTACTGTTGAGAGGGATAAACTTATCCAAGGTAGAATAACTTTAAGTGTAAAAACAAGCCAACTCAAGGATCAATATTCCAAGTTAGAAGAATCCCACTCTTCTCTTGCGAAGGAAAACGCCTTACTTGTTTCTAACGAAAAGAGCTTGCGATCTCGACTGAAAGGTTTGGTTGGAGATAATTTTGACAGTGCCATGAATCATTTGGAGAATAGTTGTTTGGATTTAACCCAATATCTTATCTCGCAAAAGGAAGGTAGTCATGATATTTGACTACCTTAATCAATTTATTTTCTTGAATTTATGGTATTTTCCTTGCGAATTCAAGAAAAATCTGAATTATTTTCTATACTCTTTATTTTTGCAGAATCCGAGAAAAATCTTCACTCCTCTATTTCCGCTTTGAAATCTGACTATGCCAAAATTCGCAAAGAAAATGGACTGCTCGCTGCTTCTCTTGCTCGCTCTCGCGATCGGGCAGAAAGAAGATTCGACTATCTCACTTACTCTAAAGATATAGAGAGTAGGAATCATCAGAAAGCACTCCTTCGCCAATTTCACCTCAAAGCTGAAGTTCTTGTGAATGATGTCTTATTGTCCAAATCTCTTGATCTTGTATCTGTCGAACCTCTGGAAGTAGGTGATGATAAAATTCCTAACCCTCCTGATAGTGATTATGATTATGAAAGTGGCGAAGATTCCGCAAATGAAGAGGTGATTCCACCTAATGAAGCTGTCAATAAGAATTTAATTGAAGGAGGGTCTGGCGAGAATGCAATAACTAGCGAAAGTGCGGAAGTTGGTAAGGCTAATAAAATTGTTGAAGAACATCCAGTATCTCCTTCTGGCGAAAAAAATTGATATTGAGAATTGAACTTCTCTTGTAATTTTACTTCTTGCATTGTTACTTCTTTATGTACTTCAATCACCTTTGAGATGTATTTACTTGTTTATTATTCTTCTTTCTTGCATGGAAGACAATCTTTGATGTTTAACAATTCCCATTTTGTTATCTTTTTTGCTATGAAAGATCCCTGTTATCTACATTCAAACTGTTTTTGTGGATTTTTTTTTATTTGCGACAAGATCGCAGGACGTCCTTACATTTTCATGTGATGACCCATTGATCTTGCCTTATCATTTCTCTTATGTGGTCTTATTTTGCCTTCCTAGGTAAAGGTCTTATTTTGCCACCTCTCATTATTGCGACAAAATCGCAGGACGTCTTTACACTTTCATGTAATGACCCATTGATCTTGTCTTATCATTTCTTTAGTATTATTGCCTCTGCAAGATATTTTTCTTGCGACAATATGATAGGCCTAAATATTCTTGCGAACGTAAAGCCCCATGACATTGCCGTCTTTGCGACGAAATCGCAGGACGTCTTTATATTTGCATGTAAGGACCCATTGATCTCGTCTTATCTACTCTTTTGTATTTTTGCCTCTTTAGGATTGTTGCATAAATATGACAAGCCTTGATACTCCCGTGAGTAAGAAGCCTCATGACATTTACGTCTTTTTTTACACTATCAGCTCCCTAATGGAGGGTGCCGCCTTATCTTCCCCCGGTTGCCCCTTCAAGGAGGCGTACTTCTCGCCATACAAGGCTATCTCCTCCCATCCGGTCTTAACAACAACCAGATTGTTTTCGCAGCCTCTTATCCCTTTTGCCTATAGGGATTATGGTTACGAGACTGCACCCTAAGTGGAGTTTTCTTCGGGCCGAAAAGATAAGCCGAGACTTGCCAAGAATGACCGAGACACTTCAAATGTCCCAGGCACCCTTGGATCAACCGTGTACCTCGGCGCCTTGGTCAAATGCTGACTCCTTAGAAGAGACCCCCGGTCGTCCAATCTAAGTCACTAGCTTAGATTGAAAATCCAAGGTATCTCTCCTGGATGGGTTTTATTACCCCCAATCTTCATACCTCAGGTTCCAGGGGAGGTGTTTCCTTTTCCCTGAGCCACGTTACAGATACCCCCTTACATGACGCACTTTAGGTACTTTGCCTCTTACGAAATTTTATTTGCGAACTAGGGTGTACGCCATGAAGGTTCGTCTCATTCTGATTATTTTGTCAATTTTTCTTTATATGTAATAGGTACCCCCTACTATGACGCACTTTAGGTTCTTTTGCCTCTTGCGAAATTGTGTTCGTGAACTAGGGTGTACGCCATAGTAAGTTCGCCACTTTTTGATTATTTTGTTGATTCTTCTGTATATGTAAGTACTTTTGTAATTTCGGTGATGTTTGATAATTTTTCGTCGTTTTCTGTGCGAAACATTCGCATGTTTTTCGAGAATAAAAATGAAATATTTAATTCTTTTTGCCTCAATCATGTACCATTCCGCAGTCTACTTCTTCATCATAATTTTTTTATGGGTAATATCTCTTTAAGTATAATCTATTCCATGGTCTAACGAGTCTGCATTCCACATCTCTACCCTCAGGGTCCATCAATCTATATGCCCCTGTTCCAACTATCTCCTTGATGATATAAGGTCCATCCCATTTTTTCGCAAGCTTTCCACCACTTTCTCGCTGATATATCGGTGTTTCTCGTAGCACCAGATCGCCTGGTTGAAATTCGCGTGTTTTAACACGTTTGTTATATTCTCGGGCTAATCTTCGATGGTAATTTTCCATATGCTGCAAAGCCCTTTCTCTTTTTTCTTCTAATTCATCCAATTTAGTTAAAATAATACCCGCACTAAGATTTTTCTCCCAAGCTTCTCTCTTTGTTGTTGGGATAATAACTTCTATTGGTAGCACAGCCTCAACCCCATATGTTAAACAGAAAGGTGACATTCCCGTGGCTTCTCGCCTGGTTGTGTTGTAAGCCCACACTGCATTATGTACCTGTTCGCACCATGCTTTATTGTACCCTTCTAATTTCTTCTTCAATATATCTGCGATTGTCTTATTTGTTGCTTCTGCCTGCCCATTTTCCTGAGGGTATAATGGAGTTGACTTTCTAAATTTTATCTTAAATGTATTAAGTAACAATTCTATATTTTGTCCCTCGAACTGCTTCCCATTATCAGATACCAATTGTGCGGGAATTCCAAATCTGCATATGATATTCTCAAATATGAATGTAAAAATATCTTTGTCGCGAATGTGTTTGATCGCCTTTACTTCTTCCCATTTTGTGAAATAGTCGTAGCGACAATCGGATATCTTCTTTGTCAGGACCCTGGTAAAAACGGTCCAACAATATCTAAACCCCATTTTCCAAAGGGCCACACATTTGTTGAAGATGTTAATAGTGCTCCAGGTGCATGTATTTTCTTTCCATGCCTTTGGCAATCTTCGCAACGTCTTTATACACGTTTCGCATCTTCATGCATATATGGCCAGTAATAGCCTTGTATTTTCGCTCGGTATGCCAAAGATCTTCCGCCGCTGTGATTGCCAGCATCCCCACTATGCAACATCTTTAACACTGCTTCTCCTTCTTCTAGTGTCAAACACCTGAGTGAAGGCCCATTAAAAGATCTCCGGTATAGTATCCCATCTCTGAGTTCATAATTTGTAGCACGACTTTTTAATTTGTGCGCCTCCAGCCTATTTCTCGGTGTTTCTCCTCTCATCAAATATGCATGAAGTTCGGCTCTCCAATCTTCAATAACGGGTGTTTGCTCCCCATCTTCTATGATCATCACGTCTACCTCTCCTTCTTCTTCCTTATTGATCGACGGTGATAAAAGTGTTTGTATCTTTATGCATCTCGCAGTTGGATCTGTCATCATACTTGAGATAAAAGCAAAAGCATCTGTGAGTCTATTATCTTTTCTTGATATGTGTCTCCATTTTATTTTTGGGATTTTTATTTGACAATTCTCCAACAAGTTTCTTGTATTTCTTTAAAGATGGTTCGTTTGTAGTGTATTCTCCTTTTATTTGTCGAATGACTAGTGCGAGTCACTTGGTGATTCTCACATTTTCCAATCGCATTTCTATTACGAATTTCAAAGCATGTATTACTGACTTCATATTCCGTTTCATTATTGGTGGATGTAAATTCGGTCACCAAGGAAAAAGCCACTTTAGTGCCCTCCGTGAAATCAAAACAATTCCAATTCCGTTAACTTCTCCATTTGATGATCCATCTACCAACACTTCCCATCTATCTCGGCTCTGTCAATAGGTCCTTTGGGTTTCCATATTCTTCTTCTATATCCATCATTTCCTCCTTTGCTTCATCATCTTCTAAAGGAAATTTCGCTAAAAATCATGCGACAATTTGTGACTTGGGTGAAGATAGTACTTCATACTTGATTTTGAAGTGTCCTATTTGTGCATTCCATCTCTCGACTCTGGCTGATCTTTTTGAATTTTTCATTACTAATTCAATGGGTACCTTTGTCAATACCCTTACTGTATGTGCTTGAAAATATATGCGAAGTTTGAATGCTGCATAAACTAACGCCAATATTAACTTTTCAATTTTTGAATAATTTTTCTCTGCGGCATTGAAAGTTTTACTGATGTAGTAGATTGGTTTCTCAATTCCTGCATCTACTCGCAATAACACATCACTTAATGCGTGCGATGTTGTCGCAAGATATAGTAATAGTTCTTCTCCTGGTTCTGCCTTTTGCAAAATAGATATATTCATCAGATAATCTTTTATTCCTTGCAGGGCTTTCTCGCATTCATCCGTCCATTTAAATTTTGTCCCCTTTTTGAGTATGTTGAAAAAGTGTTTGCATTTATCTGATGATCGCGAAACAAACCTCCCTAGTGAAGCTAAGAGTCCGTTTAACTTCTGTACATCTTTTATTGTTGCTGGAGTTGGCATGTCGCGAACTGCTTTCACCTTCGCCGGATCAACTTGTATACCCTCTTTTGATACAATGTAGCCTAAAAACTTCCCTGACGCAACCCCAAAAATACACTTCTCTGGATTTACTTTGATGTTAAACTGTCTCATTTGTTCAAAAATTTCTCCCAGATCTTGGACATGATCTTTTGCTTCTTTACTTTTTATTAACATGTCATCCACATACACCTCTAGTGTCTTATGTATCCAATTCGCAAACACTTTCTCTAACATTCTTTGGTATGTTGCTCCAGCATTTCGCAAACCAAATGGCATTTTTGTATAACAATATAATCCTCTTGGGGCGAAAAAAGCAGTGTGTTCTTGATCTTCATTAGCGAGAGGGATTTGATTATATCCTTTGTATCCATCTAGAGAAGATATTCTATCATTTCCTGCTGCCGATTCTACCAATTGTGGGATATCTGGTAGTGGAAAACTATCTTTTGGACAAGCTTTATTTAGATCAGTGAAATCTATACAGATTCTTATCCCTTTATTCTTCTTTGGAACTACTATCATGTTTGCTATCCACTCCGGATATTTAGCTTGTCTTATAATTCCGCATCAAGCATCTTCTTCTTGATTCTTCTTCTATTTGGGGATGATACGTTGTTGCAATCTTTCTGATTCTTTGTTTGAATGGTCTAACATTTTTATCAATCTCTAATTTATGACATGCCACAGACAGATCTATTCCCGGTATCTCATCCATATCCCATGCGAAAATGTCTTTATATTCCGCAGCAGATTAACAGTTCTTTCTTCTTCATCTTCCTCCATCTTAGTTCCTATTTTTAGTATTTTGGGTACTTCTCTGGTCCCAACATTCACTTTCTTTGTTGGTTCTGCCGCGGTGTAACTGGCCTCAAGTTCTCTCATAGGTGTCGGTTCTTTTATCTCCTTCGCAGGTACATTCCCTTCTTCCGAATTTTCGCCAGGTATGCCTTTTCCTTCTTCTGCTTTTATCATGTAAATTCTAAATTCTTCTTCTTTCTTTGCTTCCTTCGCCATTTTCCTGCGATTTTTCCGCTTCTCTGCACGTCCTTCGTATTGCTTCACTTCAATTTGATAACATAATCTCGCTTTATCCACATCTCCTCTAATTTCACCGATCCCACTTGGTATAGGAAATTTAATGCATTGATGTAATGTCGACGCTACAACTTTAATCACATGTATCCATGGTCTTCCCAACAACATGTTGTATGGTGATTCCATATCCACCACACAAAATATTACTCGTGTTTCGATTTCTCCTAATAAAATTCGCAACTCTATTTCTCCTTTTGGTTTTGTTACAGATTTGCCAAAGCCATGAATATGATAAGTTGAAGGAGACATTTCTTCATTTTTGTACCCCATTTATTTGTATGTATGGTAGAACATTATATCCACCGAACTCCCTGTATCCACCAAAGTTCTGTTTATTGTCCATTCTTCCATAATTTTTGCCGTGTTCACCTTTTCTTTCTGTGTGGTTACTGTGATTACCAAAGGAGATGTGTGTCCCAAATTTTCTTTTGGTATTTCTGCTGCTGTGAATGTAATTTTTTGTTTTTTCCCAATCTCTCAAAGGTGATTGATGCGTGTCGTAACCACAACAAATTAGTGAATATTTTTCCACTCAATTAACAAGTAATATGGTGGTAGTTAAGTTCGTTCCCACGAGGAGCAAGAGTTTTTAGTTGTTTAATTGTCACAAAAAGGGGGGTTTATAAAGCAAAGAAAATAAACAAAACAATTCAAAGATAAAGTTGAAATCAATAAGAGAGACAAGATCAAGGAATCCTTCTTCGTTGCAAAACAATGATTTAAGTTATGTTTTTCATCCACATGTTATTAGTCACAGATTATCACCAACCGTAGGATAGCAGGTTCGCTTAGCTAACCCCAAAATCCCTTATTTCACTGAGTAACAAGTCCGCTTAGTTATTAGATTCTATTCAAAAGAACCACCTTGAGGTTCGCTTACAAGATGCAATTCCCCGAACGCATTAAGATTTATGAATTTAGGTTTAGTACTAGTAGTTAAACTCGGTTCGCTTGGTCCACTTTCTAGCGTTGTTTTCATACACAATTGCTCCACGGAATCCCTCCGCAAGGTCTCGTGTTTGCTACTTATGTAAGAGTCAAGAAACGATTACGTATCCCCTAACTTTCACTAGCTTTAGATAAATTAAAAAATCAATTTAGTTGGCCACCCAAACAATCTATCAATCAATCATGAATGTATAAACATTCCTATTAGTAAAAACAAACGATAATCATGTGAAAAACTTCAAAGTAGATTTAAAACAAAACTCAAACATGTTAAGAACTAGGAATTCATCCTCAATCAATAAGAAAATTAGCTACTCATATTAAAGAGTTCACACAAAGAATAAAGAAAAGAGAAGTGTTGTGTGTGTGTGTAAAAAGGTGTGTAAAAGATGGTAGAGAACTTCTCTATTTATAGGCTTCAATACTCTCCAAATCTTCCAAGGAATAGAATCTTCATTCCATAATGACACCACTTTCCCAATTTGAGCCTAATTCCAATTTCAATCCCAAATCTTCCAAGTTTCCACCCAACTTCCAAATCTAAGTATTCACACCCATGAGAAGAATCCACACAAAAATCTGTAATTTTGGTCGCCTGAAAAGTCCCTGGATTTCACCGGAATCCGGCCTGAAACGGCACCGTCGGCCACCGAAAGTTCTGGGCTTAGTCACCGAGTTAAAATCTGGATCGGTCATCGCCGACATCGAGTTAACTGTTTGGAATAGAATTCAGTAGAGTTTAACTATTTATAGGACTTCCTCAGGCCAAGTTCAGGCCGTTTTTAGCTTCATACCTGTTAAGAAATCCTATCATACATCTAAATTCATTCTTTTTCGTTCTTCATTGCAGCACTGAACCTGTATTGTCATTCACAATTCCTTTAGCTGCAGTACTGGCATTCTAGCTGCACCTGCAACATCACTCAGCACCACCACCTCTTCTATGTGGAATCAATTCGAACCCCATCTGAAATTCAGCTCAAAACCCTTTTTCCATTCAGTGTTTCACTCGACGACTGTAGCTCTATCTTCTTCAATCGCAGATTCAAACACCCATCGTTACTCAGCAGCATCACCATCGTCTTTTAAACCAACAAAGCCTAATCGATTCAAACCGGCACATTATCACCTTAGCTTCCATGTCTTCTCTATTCACAGAACTGAGCTTCAACATAAAATCTTAGTTTTACAGCAGCCTTAGTTCCTTCTCTGGATCTCAACCAGCACCATGATACAGCCCTTCAATTCACCATCAATAGCAAAATCACCTCTCACAGATCGAACCCATCTCCGATTCATCATTGTTGAGCTCAAAAACCTTAATTTCATCTGCTCTTTCCGATCTCCAAATCTCCATCATCTCGCCTCTGTCGAACTACAACCAAACCCTTACTGCCGATTTCGTATCCATCTCTCATGAACTAACAGCAGCGAGTTCATCCCCTTCATTACTCATTTGCTGCATCATCACAGATCGATCCCATAATCAATACTAATAGCTTCAATTCAGTCTTCTTCTTTTCCAATCGATCTCGATTCTCTCCTCCATCTGTGGCTTAACAAAAACCACTTCATCTGCTCAACTCTCTTCTTCTTCATTCTCGATCAACTTTCAGATTTCATGGCTGATGTGCAACTTTTCTTTCTTCTCAATTTCATGTAATAATGAAATGAATGAATGAGAGACGAGTTTCTCTCGATTTAGGGCTAAGGGTGATATGGATAGGTACACCCCAGAGATAGGATCCGATAAATACACCCACTGATAAATGATAAGGGATACCCTGATGGCAACCCCTTAACCTTAGCTCCACTGTGTTTAGTACTCCTCCAAATAGAGTTGCCCGTTAACTTTGATTCGGCTCCCGATAGTGTTCGCCCATGAGATGACAATTTTGCCCTTTTGGCTCAAATAGAGTAATTTCTTCTTCTTTTCCTCCGTGCGACTCCAAAGTACCTAATAACTCAAAAACACTCGTAAAATACATAATTTACAAGAAAAATAGCAAACAAAGCATAAACTCTATATAGTAAATACGGTGTATTCTACACCTATCAAATTCCCCCACACTTAGACTTTGCTAATCCTCGAGCAAATCAAACTAAAACTTACAACTTCAAAGCGTTCCAGCGTCCCAAGTATCCAAAGAGCTATGAGGACATAGAGTTTCTGCATGCTAGTAATAAGAAGTTAATACTAAAGAACATACTCTCATTCTTAAATGTTGAGTGAGAAATAATCACACCATAATGAGAGAACGCGTGTTTGAGAAGCGACCAATAAGCATTTCGCCTCGACTTCTGCCTCACCAAAAAGGATTTTATGATGATTGCACTCAAAAAGACGGCTTTTATATGGGTCTCACATGTGTGCAGGTAGGAATGAAAAGAGAATTCCTGCAACACGTTGAATGGTGGGAAGGACAACTTCCGAAATATTTTAAAAACCCACATCTTTTAACATTTTGAAAAACTATTTTTCTGACGATCTCTAAGAAAGGAAATCAACCACTATTATCGAGGATGAGATTACTTACTCACCTTCACATCCGATCGCCAATTATGATAACACCACTCTCACGGCATCCAATAGAAACGTCTTCCGCTCCTCGTCTTTATCTTCTTGGTCTTCGTCTTCGGCTTCAAATGATAAACTCTTGAATTTCGTAATTCCTCGACAATTTGTAACCTTTTTACCTTAAATTCTTGTCGCTTGAAACTTCCTTATAGATTTTCCTTCCCCACGGCTTATGAAATAAATAAAAACAAAACAAATATTTCTCTTGTCTTTTTTTTTATTTTTTATTTTTTATTTTTTATTTTTTTTCTTATTTTTTTCAATTTTTTTTCATTTTTTTTTAACAAGAGAAATAAAATACAAAAAAAAGTGAAAATAAAACAAACAGTGGCCGTGGGAGAAATATTTTACCGCTTAATTCTTCACAACTTGTATCGTCTCAAAATCATAAACTTCAACAATTCTCACCTTTTGATTCTCTTCGCTCTTGTGAATAAGTCTTCAACTTGTATGTATAGAATTACCTCATTGTATTGTAAGTCCTAAACATATATGTAAAAATCTGCTCTTTGTATGTTGCTTTACTTGAATTTGAAATTTGCTCTTTTCTTGTTTCGTTGCTTATAAACCTTGAATTTCTTCAACTTTCCTTGTAGATATTGATGTCGCTCCTTGTTGATGATGATGGTGTTTCTATGGACCCGTTGTTGTCGAGAGAGAGAATGGTGCTAACTGCAAATCGAACTACAAGAAGGAGGCTTTCATCTATAGATGTCACCCTCATGATTGACAAAATTAGCACTCAAGAGATCAAAGAGTAGTGCTTAAAATTGGTGTGAAGTTGGGTAGCTCACCATTCTACCCGGAATTAACGTACGGTGACACACACTCAAAAGAAAGCTCTTTACTTAGATGGAAAAATTTCTGGTCGATGCCTCACATGATATAAATACGGGTAGTCTCCACTAATGATTGATCAACAACTCTAATAATGCATTTCTCCCTGCTCCTAATTTGCATCACCGGCATGATTAAATCCATTATTTAACACTCTAACAAGCAAGAAATCCGAATGTAGTTCCCTAACACTTCCAAGTTCAATTATGTCGGTCAGAATTCTCTATGTAAACATACCTAGAAGTATGCTAGTGACTCTAAAATCTCTAAAAGTTGAAGTTTTTTTTTTTTAAAAAATACATGCTTAACCACTCCCCCACACTTAAACCTTACATTGTCCTCAATGTAATTGAATCCTCCTAGTAAAGTCAAGGTGGGAAATTTTAACATGATATGGAACAAGAAAAAGAAATAACAAAAAGCAAAAGGATAAAAAATACAAAACCTATGGGTTGCCTCCCATTAAGCGCTTGTTTTAAAGTCGACGGCCCGACTTGGCTCTTGTAATATTCATTCCCCATATACTAACAATCTGAAAATTTGGGGATCCACCCATAATACCTGTTTTGGAAACAATAACTCCATACAAATGTTAGCACAAGAAAATAATAATGATGTTATCGCTTGATAGCCCCACACTTATTCTTGTCCACACTCGGAAGTGTATAAAGAACATAAAATTTGGGAACTTGCATGTATTCCTCTTGGCAAACCTGCATAGTGTTAGCATCAAGTGTTTCCAATGGTGGATATTTAGAAACAAAATCATCCAAAAATACTTTCGAAGCACATACATTCAAACCAATACGAGGTAAAGGAGAAGAATCAATATGCAAAGGGTTAGACAAACCTTGCACAATCTCTTGTTTTACGGAATCCTCTTCATCCTTATAGAATTCATGTGAATTACTTACCTCTTGTATATCGTGGTCCTCTATCAAATCTTGCAACCATTCGTCGTTATTGTCTACCTTAACCAAAGTCTCGGCATCATTAAAATCTTTGGCAAGTTCAATTGGGTCTTCCACAAAATCAATCAATTTGGTTTCATCCTCGAGCATCACCTCTTCAACATTTTCATCATCGGAATCGGGCCACTCACTAAAATGATTTTCATCGGTATAGATTGTAAGATCTTCTTGTGCGTGTGTTACACCGTTCATAACAATAGGTAAGTCACACCCAATCTCCTCCTTTTGAATAGGTGAAGGATCCTTATTATGATCCCGAGTTGGAATAACTTTATCCTTGTTACAATAATTTTCATAAGGTTCAAAATCATCATCGTAACCCATATAATAACGTTTTTCACGCTCCATTCTTAAAGTTCTTTTAGCTTCAAGAATTTCTTCATCTGATGCTAGGCCTTCATCGATCAATTGATAGAACCTTTTATCAAGTTCCCTCAAACTAGGTTGCCTTACACCAAGGAGATCTCGCATAGATTTAGAAGCATAACTATCCTCCCCTCCTAGTGATTGTTCACTTACATACCCGTCATAAGGTTGTTGATATGTATGAGAATATCCATAAAGTCTCTATCCTAAGGAAGGTTGGAAGTTGCCATAATATTGAGGTTGAAAACCGTATTGATTGTTGTAATATGCTTGCTCTTGTCCACCATACATGGAAAACTGGTACCTGAAATAAGATTTTCAAACACTAAGTTAGATAAGATATAAAATCTAACAAAGCAAGAATAAAGCAACAAGAAAAATAAAAACAACTAAAAGCATCCGCTGCTCCCCGGCAACGACGCCAAAATTTGATGCGTGTCGTAACCACAACAAATTAGTGAATATTTTTCCACTCAATTAACAAGTAATATGGTGGTAGTTAAGTTCGTTCCCACGAGGAGCAAGAGTTTTTAGTTGTTTAATTGTCACAAAAAGGTGGGTTTATAAAGCAAAGAAAATAAACAAAGCAATTCAAAGATAAAGTTGAAATCAATAAGAGAGACAAGATCAAGGAATCCTTCTTCGTTGCAAAACAATGATTTAAGTTATGTTTTTCATCCACATGTTATTAGTTGTAGGACCAGAATATCGCGATAGCAATACTTCGCGAGATTAACAAACGACTGCGTCGCGAAGGAGTCGCATGGAGGTAAATAAATGACGTAATAGATGACGACAGTCAGAACATGAGGAAAGTGTGACGACTTGGCGAGATTTAGGAGTGTCGCGAGGACAAGCAGTTACACATTCGCGAGGATTCGCGAGTCGTTTCCGAAAATAAAGGACAACTTAGCTGTCATCCACTATGTAATACCCTATATAAAGGGTTGAGTAAGTCCGTTGTAGAGAAAGATCTTTTTGAATTGTTGAGCAAGTCATTAGGAGAGAGAAAACAGAGAGTAATTGTAATTACTTTGGTTTTGTTCTAATTGTATTTGTAAACATTTCAAGAAAATAATCAATCAAGTTCAATGTTTATCATCTTTTAGAGAGTTTATTACATTGAATCTAGTAAGGGGTGTAGTGTAGGATTTCCTGCAACTACATATGCGCTAGAAACAGGGATTGAACCTGTGACCTTGTGGTTAACAGCCACATGCTCTAACCAGCTGAGAATACTTTTGATGGAAAACATACCTGCACCATGGAACATGGGAAGTGAACCACCACCTGGAGATAGAAGTCACGAGTTCTGTTCTTACCATCGCTTTCATGGGCACCTAACAAATGACTGCAGAAACATCAAGAGAATTATCCTAAGAATGATTGATCAAGGAAAGCTAAATCACTTTTTAAAAGAAGAAGAGAAAGTTCAACATTTACCGCCACCACCAGCAAAAGGAAAAGAAACATTTGTTATAGAAGTTGGGGCAAAGGCTAAAAATTTGTTTTGTAATTCCATTGTACACTCATACCGCACTATTGAAGATTTTCATGACAGTGTACTTAGTAGAGTTTTTGCGAGGGATGCTGATGATAAAGAAGTGATGAATGTTGCGAAGACATCGCAGTTAAAAGAGTGGCAACTGCAGATTATTTCTTTCTCGGCTGAAAAAGTGCCCAAAGGAAGAGAAACACATGATAGCCCATTGGTTGTAAAACTGGAAATTAATCCAAAACCTATTGATGGCGAAGATGATGAAGCGGAAAATTGTTGGGCAATCAATAGAATATTGATTGATCTTGGCGATTCGATCAACATTCTTTTCTACCATACTTACAAAACTATGGGAGGAAAAGATGAAGATTTGATCCCTTCAACATACAAAATATATGGTTTCAATGGTACCGCGAACAAGCCCAAAGGAGAAGTGCACATGAGGATACCCTTGCAGGGGTTATCAAGCGATATTTTGTTTTGTGTAGTTGATGTGGAATCTCCCTACAATGCATTGATTGGAAGACCATGGCTTCATGAAATTGCAGGTGTAGCATCGACATACCATCAGTGCATAAAATTTCCACATCCTAGCGGTGTCGGAATTATAAAAGGAGATTAGATAGAGGGGCAAAAATGTTATGAGGTGGATGTAGAGAGCTGCGAAGAGAGAACAGCAAAAAAGAAAGGTTGGAGGAAGAATGTAAAGGATGAACAAAGAAAAGAAAGACTAATGGTAGATACCATAGAAACAAAAGAAGAAGAGATCTTTGCGAAGTGAATGCACAAAAACAATCTGAATATCATGATGCAAAGGAGACATTGAAAAGTTTGACCGATGCGGAGGCGAAGGAAGTAGGAATAAAAGGTGTAAAAAATGAATAATTGCGAGAAAAGATAACAATTTAGTGGTGAAAGCATGATAAGGATAAGAAGCAGAGATGATGGTTGCGGAAAAATTGTGCGAGAATCTCGCCATGAAGAATGTATACAAATCTATTGAATAATTGAAATGAGATTGTGCGATAACTTCGCAAACAAATGATTGAATAAATTGATAAAATGAATGAGTGAGTGAATGGGACAAACCTTTATGGCGTACACCCTAGTTCGCGAATGATATTTCGCAAGAGGCAAATGTAAGACCTAAAGTACGTCATATAAGGGGGTATCTCTTAACATGGCTCAGGTGGAAGGTTACACCGCTCCTGAAACCTGGGTCATGGAGATTTGGGGCCCATGAAAGCCTATCCGGAAGAGGTACCTTGGATTCCCAACTATATATATAAGGTTATACCCTGGTTGGGCGACCGAGGGTCTCTTCCAAGGAGTCAGTATATGACCAAGGCGCCGAGGTACACGGTTGAGTCAAGGGTGCGGGGAGCATGGAACTTCCTTACCACTCTTGACAAGTCTTGGCACATGCTGCACTCGGCCCGAAGAAAACTCCACTTAGGGTGCAGTCTCGTAACCATAAGCCCTATAGGTATAAGGGATAAGAGGCTGCGAAAACAACTGCTTGCTATTAAGACCGGATGGGAGGAGCTAGTCTTGTATGGCCGATGTACGCCTCCTTGAAGGGGCAACCAGGGAGAAGATAAGGGCGGCACCCTCCATTAGGGAGCTGATAAGTGTCTTAAGACGCAAATGTCATGAGGCTTTATTTTCGCAAGAAAATTTAGACTTGTCATATTTGTGCAATGATCCTGCAGAGGCAATAATACTAACGCGAGGGTAAGACGAGATCAATGGGTTTTTACATGAAAATGTAAGAACGTCCTGCGATTTCGTCGCAAAGACGACAATGTCATGGGATTTTATGGTCGCAAGAACATTTAAACCTGTAATATTGTCGCACATATAATGTCCTGCAGAGGCAAAAATACTTAAGAAATGATAAGACAAGGTCAATGGGTCGTTACATGAAAATGTAAAGACGTCCTGCGACCTTATCGCAATGAGGGGTGGCAAAATAAGACCTTTACTTAGGAAGGCAAAATAAGACCACACAAATAATGATAAGGCAAGATCAATAGATTTCTTAATCCATGAAGATATCTTGCGATCTTGTCGCAGTGATAAAATGCAAAGTTAAAAAAAAAAAAAAAAAAAAAAAAAAAAAAAAAAATCGCAAGAGTGATTAACTCGCAGTGTTGATTATATCTTATGGGCAGAGGCAAGTGTTGATTATATCTTATGGAAAAAAGCAAATATGAAGTTATAATTACAAAGAAGGGTTGTTTGATTGATATATCTGAGCAAAGGAAGCAAAAGTTGAATTCATATTCAATAATCAAAGAAATTTATAATAAAGAGCTACAGAAATGGAAGATTAACAAAGATATATATATATATATATATAGATACTACAAAAAAGGAAAGAAGAAAAAGAAATTAATTCTTTGTTGGTTCTTCTTCTTTATCTGATTCTTTGGTTCCATCACTCTCGTCGCCAGATTCTTCTTCTTCATTAGCTTCACTATCAGAAACATCTGAGACAGGCAAGTTCTCGGGAACTTCTTCAGCAAGAAAAGGATATGAATGAAGAGGAATGTTGTGATCGTTACAAACTATTTCCATAGCTTGATTGCGAAAGCAAACATCATCATTATTAAAATTCGCCACTTTGTAGTTTGGAATTCTCTGCTTCAATTTAGAATATCTATTCTCGCGAAGAGAGAGATCCTTTGCGAGTTGTTCTTTTTCGGTTTCAAGCTCTCCAATCCTTGTCTGAAATCTCTTTTCAGATTCTGAAAACATGAGAAAATGAATTAATGATAATAGTACAAAAAGAAAAAGAGCAGAAAAGTAAAGAAGTATAATAAACAACCTTCTCTATCAAAGATCATATCCTTGATCAAGGTAGTTTGCTCGGCGTGAAGACTAACATCGACACCTAAGTTATTTCTAGCATTATCTAGAACCTTCGCAACCCAGGCAAACTCATCATCATTATTTATGACAAAAAGTGAACGAATTTGGTCTTCTCGCTCGCTAAGCATGGTATTCTGACGAAGGAGTTCATCTCGCTCAACTTGCACATCAAGGAGAGATTTTTGAAATTTTGCTAATGCCTGTGAACCTCTGTTAGTAATGCGATCTTTTTCATCTATGAGATCACTAATTTTCTTCCTTAAGGTTTTGGCTTTCTTCTCGGAATCAAGATACATTCGCTTAAATTGATTGGCTAAATTCAAACTGGATCTATGTTCAATCTCTAAGAGGCGATGTTTGGTTTGAAGTTCATTTAATGGAAGGGAATCGATTTTATTTGATGAACTACTTAAGGATTCGTTGAGATGAGTAAGAAGAATATCATTATCCATAGGCTCGGGAAACGAATGAAGAAGAATGGCTTCTTCAGAGAGATTATATATGTCATGCGAGAATAATAAATCAGGAGTAGAAAAAACAAATGGAAAAATGAAAACAGTTTGAAGAGTAAGAATTCTATACCATATAGTTGTTGATTTGCACTTTGAAGAGTAGATACTTTAGTCTTCTGAGAAGCAAGCTCGGTTTCCAATTTTTGAATTCTCTCATCTTTATCGCGAGAAGACGCAACTTCAATTTCTAATTCTCGGACTTTCTTGTTAAGTTGAAGATTCTTCTTTTCAAGGTTATTGCGCCTCTTCTCAAGGTCTGAGGCAACAACAAAAGAAGCTCTCCCAGACTATAAAAGAAAATAAAGAAATAATTAAAACAAAACTCAAAAGTGAAATCAAAAAGAAACAAAGGAATATGAACATACCAAAGCATTGAGAGCATTTAAAAGGCTAGGAGTCATTGTTCGGGAAATTCCGCGAAAGGACTCAGTGTCCTCCAATAGTGGGGCGTCGCAGATTTTGGCGAGAGCTTCGCAAGTAGCGGATAAATTATCATCTCCCAGTCCTTGCATAGAATCAGAAAAAATACCAGATAATAGCGACATAGCGAAGTATCCGAATGAGTCTCCTTAGCGAGAATAAATACTGATCTCATTTTCATTTTCTGAGTTCTCGCTAGACTGAGAATTAGAATGGGAAGGAGATTGAACTTTTCGTCTTTTAGAAGATGGACCGGAAGATTTGTCCTTGCGAGAAATGGCCTTATTCTTGCCTTTAATTTTCGCAGCATTAGCTTCTTCATCATCAATCTTTGCAGTTTCAACTTCTTCAACACCAACCTTCACACACGCATAAAGATAAGAAACAGAGGCAACAATATTGTTTAAAATAACAAAAGAAAATGTTTCTTACTTCATCCGTGAATGATCGAAGTATCGCCAGGATATTCGGCTGTGGGTTTTCTTTGTATTTCTTTCTCATTCTGGTGATCTAAAATTTTCTAAAAGTTAATAAATAAAAAAGTGGAAGACATGAAAGCAAGTTAAAAAAAAAAAAAATATACCTCTTTTTGTCTTCTCGGAGCCACTTAAACTCCCAAGGATGATAATTTGCGAGATTGGCCGGGAGTGCATGTGAGCTCTGCGATATAAGGTCCACTCGAGAAAAAGAGGTACAACCCACCATTTTTCATCTTTGGAGTGGCGAGGGTATTATTTTTACCCGAATGCCGTCAATGTCCCGCATGAGCAGTTTGTCAAAGCATCAACGTTATCATTTTTCTTCAATCGAACACCCCAGCGAGATTTATCGTTTCTCATAGTTATGACTAAATAATTTCCAAAGAAGTTGTCCACAATATACTTCTCGGCAATTATTTGTAAATTCGCAAATTGAGGATCTCTAACATTATCAGGATATAAAGATCCTTTACCGGCGCCACGATAGGCGAATTCAAGCATCAGACGAATACAGTCGCCATTCAATTGATAAACAGCCCGCGAGAATTTCTCGTGAGCAAGAATCTCATAAAACAATGGTATTTCGGGATTATATAGAGGAATGGGGAGCCCTGCGAGGAGTTGACCTAGCGAGACTATGATTTTCTGATCATCACATTGATGATCAGAAAACAATTTTGCAGAAAGCATAGATGAAGATCCTTGATTGGGAATAGTTGATAAGGTGAAACCCTTTTCCTGTAATTTCTTTTGAACATCAATAAAAGAAGGAGTGTATGTACGACCTAGTGAAGCCATTATCGAGTATGGGAATGAAGGGAGAAACTTAAAATTGAAGAGGAAAGATTTACTGAGAGGGGAGCGTAAGTTACGGAGAAGGAAGTTGAAGGAAAATTGCAGAGAGAAATAAAAGAGAAGAAGGGAAAGATGAGAAAACTATATATATAGAGAGAAAGATTTTTGGGAAAGTAAGTGCATTTAATGCGAGATGGGACGTGAATGGTCAGAAATAAGCGGTTGGATGAAACGTGTCAAGAAATGAATAGAAGAAAAGACATCTGTAGTAAATTCTGTGTAAAAATTACGGAGTTAAAACATATAAAGATGAAATATTGCGGCATTTCTAGATATCGATTCTCATGATACTCTCTTCTCCGCAGAGAATACATGAGAAGAGGCAAGATGTAGGACCAGAATATCGCGATAGCAATACTTCGCGAGATTAACAAACGATTGCGTCGCGAAGGAGTCGCATGGAGGTAAATAAATGACGTAATAGATGACGACAGTCAGAACATGAGGAAAGTGTGACGACTTGGCGAGATTTAGGAGTGTCGCGAGGACAAGCAGTTACACATTCGCGAGGATTCGCGAGTCGTTTCCGAAAATAAAGGACAGCTTAGCTGTCATCCACTATGTAATACCCTATATAAAGGGTTGAGTAAGTCCGTTGTAGAGAGAGATCTTTTTGAATTGTTGAGCAAGTCATTAGGAGAGAGAAAACAGAGAGTAATTGTAATTACTTTGGTTTTGTTCTAATTGTATTTGTAAACATTTCAAGAAAATAATCAATCAAGTTCAATGTTTATCATCTTTTAGAGAGTTTATTACATTGAATCTAGTAAGGGGTGTAGTGTAGGATTTCCTGCAACTACATTAGTCATAGATTATCACCAACCGTAGGATAGCAGGTTCGCTTAGCTAACCCCAAAATCCCTTATTTCACTGAGTAACAAGTCCGCTTAGTTATCAGATTCTATTCAAAAAAACCACCTTGAGGTTCGCTTACAAGATGTAATTCCCCGAACGCATTAAGATTTATGAATTTAGGTTTAGTACTAGTAGTTAAACTCGGTTCGCTTGGTCCACTTTCTAGCGTTGTTTTCACACACAATTGCTCCACGGAATCCCTCCGCAAGGTCTCGTGTTTGCTACTTATGTAAGATTCAAGAAACGATTACTTATTCCCTAACTTTCACTAGCTTTAGATCAATTAACAAATCAATTTAGTTGGCCACCCAAATAATCTATCAATCAATCATGAATGTATAAACATTCCTATTAGTAAAAATAAACGATAATCATGTGAAAAACTTCAAAGTAGATTTAAAACAAAACTCAAAACATGTTAAGAACTAGGAATTCATCCTCAATCAATAAGAAAATTAGCTACTCATGTTAAAGAGTTCACACAAAGAATAAAGAAAAGAGAAGTGTTGTGTGTGTAAAAAGGTGTGTAAAAGATGGTAGAGAACTTCTCTATTTATAGGCTTCAATACTCTCCAAATCTTCCAAGGAATAGAATCCTCATTCCATAATGACACCACTTTCCCAATTTGAGCCTAATTCCAATTCCAATTTCAATCCCAAATCTCCAAATCTTCCAAGTTTCCACCCAACTTCCAAATCTAAGTATTCACACCCGTGAGAAGAATCCACACAAAAATCTGTAATTTTGGTCGCCTGAAAAGTCCCTGGATTTCACCGGAATCCGGCCTGAAACGGCACCGCCGGCCACCTGAAAGTTCTTTCCCATCTACGGAATATTCCGTCACTAAACCGTCAAAGTTAACGGTCAAGATAACGGTCTTAGTTAGTCCACTGGGTCAAAGGAAGGGAAGTCAGACACCGAATCGGCAACGAGTCAGCTGTCTTGAGCCAGTTAGCTGGGCTTAGTCACTGAGTTAAAATCTGGATCGGTCATCGTCGACTACTGAGTTAACTCGCCGGAATAGAATTCCAGCCGAGTTTCGGCTATTTATAGGACTTCCTCAGGCCAAGTTCAGGCCGTTTTTAGCTTCATACATGTTAAGAAATCCTATCATACATCTAAATTCATTCTTTTTCGTTCTTCATTGCAGCACTGAACCTGTGTTGTCATTCACAATTCCTTCAGCTGCAGTACTGGCATTCTAGCTGCACCTGTAATATCACTCAGCACCACCACCTCTTCTCCGTGGAATCAATTCGAACCCCATCTGAAATTTAGCTCAAAACCCTTTTTCCATTCAGTGTTTCGACAACTGTAGCTCTATCTTCTTCAATCTCAGATTCAAACACCCATCGTTACTCAGCAGCATCACCATCGTCTTTTAAACCAACAAAGCCTAATCGATTCAAACCGGCATATTATCACCTTAGCTTCCCTATCTTCTCTATTCACAGAACTGAGCTTCAACAGAAAATCTCAGTTTTACAGCAGCCTTAGTTCCTTCTCTGGATCTCAACCAGCACATAATACAGCCCTTCAATTCACCATCAATAGAAAAATCACCTCTCACAGATCGAACCCATCTCCGATTCATCATTGTTGAGCTCAAAAACCTTAATTTCATCTGCTCTTTCCGATCTCCAAATCTCCATCATCTCGCCTCTGTCGAACTACAACCAAACCCTTAATGCCGATTTCGTATCCATCTCTCATGAACTAACAGCAGCGAGTTCATCCCCTTCATTACTCATTTGCTGCATCATCACAGATCGATCCCATAATCAATACTAATAGCTTCAATTCAGTCTTCTTATTTTCCAATCGATCTCGATTCTCTCCTCCATGTGTGGCTTAACAAAAACCACTTCATCTGCTCAACTCTCTTCTTCTTCATTCTCGATCAAATTTCAGATTTCATGGCTGCTGTGCAGCTTTTCTTTCTTCTCAATTTCATGTAATAATGAAATGAATGAATGAGAGACGAGTTTCTCTCGATTTAGGGCTAAGGGTGATATGGATAGGTACACCCCAGAGATAGGATCCGATAAATACACCCACTGATAAATGATAAGGGATACCCTGATGGCAACCCCTTAACCTTAGCTCCACTGTGTCTAGTACTCCTCCAAATAGAGTTGCCCCTTAACTTTGATTCGGCTCCCGATAGTGTTCGCCCATGAGATGACAATTTTGCCATTTTGGCTCAAATAGAGTAATTTCTTCTTCTTTTCCTCCGTGCGACTCCAAAGTACCTAATAACTCAAAAACACTCGTAAAATACATAATTTACAAGAAAAATAGCAAAGAAAGCATAAACTCTATATAGTAAATACGGTGTATTCTACACCTATCAGTGATGCCTTTTCAACTGCTATAATTTTCTTTCCTTCAAAGTCTCGTTTATGTATTCTCCCTCTGATATTCTCGTGGAATTCATTGATCATTGTTTTTGTGATCGAATTACACTCCAACCTTTTGTTAAATTTCCTGATTCTAGTTTTCTCTATTTTTACTGATTTATCCACTTGTTTTATCATTTTCTTGATTTGAACAACCTTGATAACAATATTTAATCTTTTCCTTCAATCAATCCCTGTTTCTAGCGCCATTATGTAGTTGTAGGAAATCCCACACTACAACCCTCACAAGAATCCACACAATCAAATCATTTTAAGATGGACAATTATAATTTTTATTGATCAAACTCCCAAAATGTTACAAGATGAAAAAGAGATAAGCTAAAGAATTACAATCACTCTAAAATTTCTCTCTCTTAATGACTTGCTCAACACTCGAAAAAGATCTCTCTCTCTCTCTAAAGCCTACTCGGCCCTTTATATAGGACATTACACAGTGGATGATAGCTAAGTTTTCCTTTATTTTCGGATCTGGCTTGCGATATCCTCGCAAGTGTATATAGGCTGTCGTCATCCGTTACGTCGTTTTTATTCCAAGCCCACGATGTCTTCGCAGTGTGTCGTTTATTGATTTCGCGAGAGTCTTGGTGTTGCGATATTCTGATCCTACAGTTAGTTCTAAAGACGATCTTGTGATAATCCATTGTTAACAGACTCCGTTCTGTGCGTGATTGATCACAAGAGATTCAAGTGATTGTGTGCAGGTTTTTATTGAAGATTTAAGAAGATTTGAAGATAAAGAAGATATTGAAGATCTGACTTGGGTTTTATAATCTTTGGTGTGCACAATACTTATTTCGGTAAAAGAGGATCCAATTAATAATCAGTTTATCCTTGTGGTAGATTGGATTGATTAATTGTGTAGATCGGCATAAATACGTTTCTTTGTGATTAAAGGTATTGATTGGCTTAATCTTACACGATTACCTTTGGGTGATTGAACATAAGATAGATCTAAGGACCCGACGAAGGAGTTTATGTTAAGATAAACAGAAGAGCCTTTGTCCGACTCATATCACTTGGTTGAATAGAGTTGATACCAAACAGATTTGTTATTCCTTTACTGTTTGGAATACAAACCAAAGGAATTGTTCCAAGTACGTGGCTTATTCACAAGTCGGAGGCGTGGGAATACAGACGGAACTAAGTGAACTATAGGGTTAGTTACTTGGTCTCAACTATACGAAGTTAGGTGTAATTTTGTGTAGCGGCTTAATCCCGAGAGTATTCAATTCTAGACAAGGTCCCGGGGTTTTTCTGCATTTGCGGTTTCCTCGTTAGCAAAATCTTGCTGTGTCATTTACTTTTATTTTCCGCATTATAATTATTTTATTATAATTAAAGTAAATCACACAAACGTTAATTCCTATTTACTTGATAAGCAATCCTATTGTGTTTGGTTAAGTCCGAACCTTTGTATCAAGTAAACATACTTCGTTACTGTATTGTCTCGATCTCGTATCCATAGACGATCACAAAAAGTGTGAACCGATTACTTGCATTGTCTCGACTCAGTCCATAGACAATCACTTTCGGAGAAAGGACTTATAGGTAGGAAAAGTTTTAGCTTGAGGTATATTTGGGTACCCTCGCCTTTTCAATTGGTATCAGAGCAGGCAAACACAAAAAGATCTAACAATCTTTGTTTGGTGCGATCCAACCTATAAGAATTGAATCTAAAGTCTGATTCAGTTAACGTTATGCAAGAGTATGAATACTCAAATGTTGAAGATGTTACCACTTCGTTAACTCATGATCTAGGAGTTACGAAAGCATCTATGTCTATCTCTGATGAAAGAGAAGAAGCTGATAAAGAGTTGTTAAAACTCCTAAAGCCTATACAGTCTCTATCTTCTAAAGTGCTCATTTTAAAGACAGAGTCAAATCTTCTTAAACAGAAGATCAGAGAAAAAGACATTCAACTGAACTGTCTAGCCAAAGAGAAAATAGATCTCGTTGTCAAACTAAAATCTCTTGGTAAATCTCTTACAGATAAAGAGACACGTCCCATGATTCTGACTAATGATGATGTTGTGATTTCTTCTGATGAGGAAACTAAAAGTCCTTGCTCGACTTTTACAGATTGTGACAAAACTGGGTTGATCACATCTGAAACAGATCAAGATGATGGTAGTTTGCCTAACTACATCAAGTTAGAAGAGGATGAGAAACCAGCTTCTATATCTGCTGATGATCAAACGAAATCTTGTCCAAAGGAAACTTTGAACCGATTCCGTGATGAATCTAAGGAACACAACTTTCAGTCACTTGACATGAAACTTATACTTCTTCAACATACGGTGGTAAAATTTTTGAAAGAAGTTTCTTGTCTTAAAAAACTGAAAGATTATTTCTCAGTAGAAAGACAGATTATACTACATCCCGATAAGATCAACTCAAAGGAGTCAGAGGAAAGAGTTGATAATCGCTTCTGGAAAAAGGTTCCTCCGCACCCATATCGAAACAGTTTTGGTTTTGATGAGGAACGACTTCAGAATAAAGGGAAAGGGCGAATCTCTGCCAAAAGAAACAATCAGGATTTTCCGATAGTTGATTCAGATGATCACACTAATGTGAATAATATGGAAGTCCTTAGAATGAGAAAATCGTATGAAAATCTCATTGAAAAGAGAGATCTAGCTATCTCCGAGAATTCTCACATTAGTACATTTTCTCCACCTGATCATATCTCTAGAGTTAGAAAAGATCATCATCTTGGGAGAAAAATTTTTGGGCAGAAATTCCCTAAAAGAGACATGAACTATGTTTCTGATATTCACTGTAAGCTGGAAAAAGCTTACTCCGATGCAACTTAGTTGTATCGTATGTTGTGCTTTCTCATCCTTTCGTGCTCATAATCTTGGATGGGAAAGGCACAATAAAACAAGATCATATGTACCATTGTGTAGTTGTTTATCAGAAAAATTCTGTGATAGTTTATGGATTCTCTGCGAATCCATGGCAGTTAAAAATGTTCATGTTTAACATGATTTTCCAAAAATAGGTGATATTTGGAATTTTCGGATTTTTAATAATCCTTCCACCTTGAGAATTTCGGACTAAGGAAACGAAATATATTGTTTGATATTTTTGGATTTTCCAGAGGTCTCTTGGTCCGAAAGTTGACTCTTTTAAGAGGAGAAACTTTATCTTGTCTGTATTCGAAACCCTGAGAAATCTTTTTATATATTATTCATAACCGATCATGCCTCTAGTAACTCGCAGTGTCTCAAACACTAATAAGGAGGAAGCTCAAAAAGTTAAGGATTGTCAAGGAATCGATACAGAGAGAAAGAAGAAAGGCATTATATCTGATTATGACTCTGATAGCTCAACTAGATCACAAGATGAGTCATGTCTGTTGGATTACAACCTTCAATATCCAACCAAAACCAAGTGGATTCGTTCTGATAGTATGATTGACTATATTCAAGGTTTTGAGGAACTAAGAACCAATCTCATTATAACGGTTCGAAATCAAGACTGACTCAAGGATAAGATTGAGGAAACAAAAGCTGATATAGATGATATGAAAAATCAGGTTGAAAGACTTGAGAAACAAGAAGTGGTTGCGGACAAGTATATTGAGACATGCTTTAAGAGTTTGAGCACTGAAGAGACCTCAGTGAATAACAAGAGCACCACTAGAGATTAAGTTATTTACTGTATTACTTAATATAGTATAATATACATCAGTTTTTTATTTCTTTCATTGATTGTATTGGTCTATTATGAATAAAACTATTATGAATAAAATTATTTGATTGGTAATTTTTCTTGTGATATTTTTTGGTTTACATAGCCTGTGCTTAATTGCTTTTACCTTATTGCTATGTATGTTTATGGGATGTTTGATTTCGATTTTACTACCTTAATATTCGATCTCATATTGTGAACCCTCATGGTTTGTGTAAAGAGCCTCAAGCTCATCAACGCTATTAGACCAGTCAAGAAACAAATTAACCGTTAATGACTCGATTAATTAGAGACGAATGTTAATTAATAGAAATTAATCTAACAACAATTTAGCTACAAAATTAGTACCATCGAATAGGTCTCGAAAAGTTATGAGCAATGGGTTACCCGAACGTGTCATTCGGATACCGGACGAAGAAGATATCATCATATTTGCTTGAAGGGAAAATTAATCATTTTGCTTTAGCCGCCTGGCAGCCCTTATCGTTTGAACTGGTGCCTTTAGTAATTTGGTAGGCCTTATCTTCACCAAGCCGAGACAGAGAAATTCATTCTTCTCTTTCCTTCTTATCTCTTCTTCTCTTCTATTCTCCTTCTTTCTTTTCCCGTCGATCTCAATTCGATGAATTGAGTTTGTTTTTGTTTGATTAATTCATAGAAACTTGATAGTATGTTGAATCGAAGGTGCCGTTGTTAGTTCTGTGTTTGAATTAGCTCGGGAGAAGAAGGAACTGATGTAATTGTAATTTGAAGTTAGGGTTCCATTTGAGATTCAAAGAGGAATTTGAAGATGATGGTTTAGAGGATTGAATTAAGTTGGGTTTATCACGAGCTAGAAAATAAAGTTGAAGAGTGGTCTGAATTTGATATTAGGGTTTTCTGATTTGAATTAGAATTCGAGTTAGGTGATGATTAAGAAGAAATTGACGACTGGGTTTTGTTGATTGAGGAACGAGATGAAGTTAATTGGATGACATAGAGTTATTCATGATGAGTTGAGGAGTTAGGGTTTCTGTTCTTCCCCAAAATGGAAATTAAGGTTTCAGTAGAATTGAATTGGGAAATTAGTTTTCCAGAGGATGTTCATGCTTGGGTAAGATTTCAATTTTGTTTGAGTTTAGTATTTTTGTTTCAATTGTTTAGATTATTGAATTTATGTGATTGTGGATGAAACTGTTGTTGAGTTGAGCTTAGTATGGAACTGTGGTTGTTAGTTAGGATTATGTTAGATCACATGGAGAAAGGAAAGATGGTGTTATTACTAAATTTATAAGGAAGTGAGTTAGATGAATGTTAGGTTAGTTGTAGTTGATGATGAAGATGATTATAATTGGGATGTTGCTGGTTTGAGTTGTAAGGATAACGTAAGATTGATTGTGACTCTTAAAATGGAGTCTGGTGATGTTGTTGCTGCTGTGAGAATTATTAAATTGAGATACAGATGAAGGTGGTGGTGTTACAACGGTGATTCATATGAATCAGAGTTGGTGGAAGTTACCAGTGGAACTGCAGATTGAAATGGTGCTGATGATTTTGAATATATGTGGGTCTGAGTTGAGAGAATGTGTAGAACTGGGTGTGGTGCTGGTATTGCAGGTATTGATGAAGTAGTTTTGTTGAGGGTGGTGGCCTTAACTGAAGTTATGTAATTGATAAAGAATGGGAGTAACTGAACTTGGTGTTGTTATGCAATACAAGGAGGGGGCCTGAAAGGCTTAGAAGTTAGCATTTTAGATATGAAGTATTTGCAAGGTTGTGCTGTTTGAAACTGAATTAGAGATGATGTGGATGTTAGTAGATTTGATTGAAAATCAAGAATAAGAATTGGAGATTGTAATTTAGTTGAGCTGAAGGTTTACAATTGAAGTTAGAAATACTTTTGTTTGGTTTGAGTCTGTGTTGCGTTTTGATGTATGGAATAGAAGTTTAACTTAGGCATTTGGCCTATTAGTCGTCCCAGTCAGCTCATCTGACTTAGAATGTCTGACTGAGTTAACTCAGTGATCAGACTTGACCAGACCTGACTCAGTGAACCTTGACTGAGTTTATTTCTTTGACTACCTTAACCATTGACCAGACTTTGACTCCCTTGACCAGTGGACCTTGACTTAGACTTTTGACTGAGGTTTACTGTTAGTTGACCGTTATTGACCGTCATTTGACCAGATGAACCAGGCCTTTGATTAACGGGCCGTGCCAGTTCAGGCCCAATGGGCTTAGGCTTAGTGCCATGTTTTCTTAGCTTGATGAATTGGACCTCTTATGGTCCGAATTGACTTTTGGTTCCTTCTATAAAGTTGTAGATATTCATAATACCTTCAAATGGACTATAGAACCAACCTAATCGGATTAGTAAAACATTGGAAGTGTTAAAGATAAATAATGAAAAGGTGTAGAACCATAAATGGGCTTAGAACTATTAGATAGTTTACTTTGCCTATAACTAGAGAATTGTATGAGATTGTGTTATGAGCCTTGTGTGAGCCTTTTGGCTAACCTTTAGAGTGCTTGTGTAATTAACAGTTAATTTGTATTAACAACGATCGAATCAAAGGATGAACCAGAGGATTGTGGATCTCAAGGTAGGCGAGGCTTGTCATCAAAAGAGGCGGGAATTGATAACGAACTCTCTTGTATTCATTATTGTTTTATAAATATATTTATATTGCGAAAGGCATGCATATCTTTGATAGTATATGATATGTGTATGCATGTAGTATTTGTGTGTAATACAAACTAGTTTTCTTTTAAATTTTGGGATGGGGTTGGATCTTCTGAAACAACTAATATTTGTGTTTTGGGAGTATTTATTTATCTTCAAAAAGTGATTCTTTCCATTTACTGGAAAGTGGTTACAAACTTTACTTGTTGTTAGCATGTAAGGAAACCTTTTCCTTTTGATTGGTGTGTGATGTGGTTGCCCAAAAGTTATATCTATATTTATGCGCTAAAGGAGTGAAAATTGCTGCCAACTAATAAACTATCTAGGTGTGTACTCGTGTCACCAAATATTACTTTCCCTATTTCTGTACGGGCAACGCATGTCTCATACATGGATGTTTATTATTCTTTTAAATTACTTTCAAAAGCTATTATATTATGTTTGGTGTTTAGAGAGAATGATGTTGAGAATCTTATGCCTGATTGTTGGATTTGACATGCGAGAGGTATATGGTTCTTCATGTTAAAGTTCTTCTGTCGGCTATACGTTAACACCATTAGATCTCTTTAGATACTTGTTATGTAGAGTGCGTGTATAATAAGGTACTGGTAAGGTACAAATCTTATATGACTACGGGATCGCTAAACCTCAGGGCGCTTTAATGATCATTGAAGAATCCGCAAGAGTCACGCCTTACTACTCCGAAGGACTGCGTCGCTTAACTATTATTTCTGTTGTGAATCTGTGCCGCAGGATTGGTTGGTAGAACTTTATATTTCCGTACAACTTATTATCTTAATATGCTTCATCTGTTTTTCCGTGTTTTCTCGGTTTTTCAGTAAAACCTGTATTGTCTTTAAATCATTCTAGTGATTACATGAAAGTTAGTTATTATTTCTACTGGCATCCCTTTTAGGGATGATGTGCTCACCCATTCCCACTTTCAGTTTCAGAGACAGATTCAAGATGTGCACGTGGCGATAAAGGCTTCGAGGAGTTGGTTTCGTTAGTTGGTTAGCTTCCGCTATGTTTATTTTGTTGTATATTCTATTTGTAAACCAACTCACTATTAAATATGTATCACTTGAGAGGAGTTATTGTATTTATTTCAGAGAGGGTTTAGATTCGGGTTAATCTTTGTTTAGAACTTCTTTATTAATGTTTAAATAGATGTTTTAAATCGTTAGTGCCTCATTTTATGGTTAATCTCTTGGATTAGTCAGCTGCTAGCTTAGGGGGCGCTACAGTGTTGGTATCAGAGCTCACTATTAGATCTTACATGGGGAAAAAAATAGGATTAGCCAGTGATAGATAGTGAACTAGATTAGTTTAGATTTGGGTTGGGTTTGTGAGATAAATCTTAATCACTAAAAGCAATCAAGAACTAAAATAATTTTTGAATTGATTGATTAATTTGTCCAATATGTTGATTATTTGCTTCTTGTTTTGTGTGTATATATCTATGAAGTAAAAATTGTAGGCTGAAACCCATTGTGGTATAAGTTAGAAATTTCAATAGATAACTAGAAATTGGTTAGTCTCAATTGAATGATACTTAGATAATCTAGCACCAGAGAATAGTGAGGTTTGAAATTCTGGTGTGTTTGTGTTGTCTTTGTTCGTAGGAAACCATCGTCGGGTCTTGCTAACCTGGACAGGCCAACTACAAGCTTGGATTACCATTCATATTAGGAAGACTTTCTTCTATTAGTAAACTGATAGATCCCAAATTTTATTTAGAAACTAATAGAGTACCTTTTATCGTAATTAGAACCATTTACCTATTAAATTAGAAATGAAGTTAAATTCTAAAAGTAATTAAGATAATAGTTTGACCATTAGTGTTAATAATAATAAATGATAATAGGATCACTAATAATCATGACAAAAGTAATATTAACACTTATCAAATAGTATTGTAATGAACTTTATCCAATTAAAATCTTATTAGTAAATATATAGTGATTAAAATAATAATTAGGACGAAGTAGTTACGCAAAATTATTAATAATTACCTACGGTCAGATTTTGTAAATTAAATAAAGTTAGAAATATATTCTTTTTGCTCTTGAAAAAAATCAAATAGATAATATAAGACTTATTTGGTTAGACTTAAGATCGTGCAGATATTTTGCATAAAATAAAATGACGAAATTTCTTAGTAATCTTATACCCAAATTAGATTTAGTCTAAAAACTGACTTAAAGAATCATACTTTTGGGAACTAATAACTGCTAAATATTGATAGGGAATAAATAATTTACGGGAACATAAATTCATTTGACAATAACTAAATTTTATTGAAATAAATTAGTAATGGCTAAATATTAAAATAATATACACATGAAGAAATAATTATAGTATTTGGATGCCTAGCGCAATAGTAGACTTGAAAGAAAATAAATTTTTATATTAATAAGATACTTTATATTGATAGAAAAATCTAAAGACTTTTACGATAATGTTTATGGGTGAAAACTATTTCTGCCGGTTTTGGTAATTTGGGATGTGTGGATGAGAAATGAGTCTAAACCTTAAACAAATGCATTGCGCGGTGAGTGCTTGTATATTCGAGAGATCAATCTGTGCAAGTCCGGCCTAAACCAAGAAATGGCCGTTCCAGACTTGTTTCGGTCACAAAGTGAAGGAGATGGGGTTGATCTTAGGGAGGGAAGTGAAGAAGGTGTTGAGAATGTGAAGGTGTTGGCTATGAATGACTTGTATCAGAAAGCTGAACCGGGCTTGCGTGGTGTAAGCTATCGATCCCGGTGTTTGAGTACGATTGTATCAACACTTGCCTCTGTTGTCTGGACTTGTTCTTGTTTAAAAAATAGGATGGAGAACCTATTTATACAAGTCTTTTAGCCTAACCTTCGTATCTCGTGGGAAGTGGAGAAAGTGGAGTGATGGAGTAGTGGAGTAATGTGTTAGTGTCACACGACCAGGCTTGCCCACTTCTCCCATCATCACTTAACCGTCCATGACTTCCTGACACGCTCTTGTGATGGCGCGTTGTGCGCTGCACGCTGTAAACCGCCAGACCAATACCCCAGTATGTATCCCCAGTTTGTGACATGATTGATGTTTGGAATATGTGGGTCGTGGGACCCACAAAAGGTAGCATGTAATGCTAAATTGAATAACTGCGTTATTCAGGAGGTCGATACTTGTGAAGTATCGTGTGTATTCTATGCAGGTACTGCATCATGGTGTGGTAAAGTGACGGGTGGTGATCACCAAGACGCCTTCTCGACCAATTAACTCCCGACGACCGTGGTTGTATAACCAAGCCGGTGAAGTTGGACGGACGAGATGATCTTTGAGACACTCATCCGCAACCGTTGATGGAATTAGGGTTTTAGAAGAGGTGCGCAAGCATCCCTCTTGGGTCGAATCCAAGCTTGGGATACGATTTTGGCAGGGCCGATCGTACATGCGTGTAGACGGCATGACGGTGCAGTAGGCGCCCATACCCCATTATCTCACGAAAGTGTGATATGGACCACTCAATTCGTCCCGGCAAAGTCGAGTGGTCGAGATCGGTTTAACGTAAAACGAGTGCAAACAAAAGCCGCGCATCGTGCCAACTTCGGGCACGCGTTCCAAGACGACCAATCTTGGTCGGTCTTGGCCGATCGGTCTGGCGTGTAGGTGATAGGCTGGTGTTCACGCCTATACCTGACTGTCCCATGAAAACATGATATAAGCCACTCAAATCGTCCGGCGAAGTTGAGCGGTCAAGATTAGTTTGCAATTGGGAAGTGTAACCACGCTAGTTTGGGCGGACGATTTGGGATAACCATGCATGGTATGCCTTGGCCGACCAGGTGAGGGGATAGATGGGTCCATGGTGGTCATGTTGGTATGACCGGACTTGCTTAATCTAATCTTGGACCCTCCATTCGCTTAGGAGAAGATGGACGCTCGTGATGCTTATAAAACCATAATTTTGGGTTTCACGGCCGTGCATCATGCTCCATTCGGGCGTATTTAATTGGGATGACCAACCATGGTTGGTCCTGACCGATTGGTCAGGTATGTAGGCGGGCCCACGGTGATTGTGTTGACATGCTCCGGGCCTTTGAATCTACATCTACACCCTCCATCTATACCTGCGAAGATGGATGGTTGAGACTGTTTTGTGACACATGTAATGTGCCGCAAACCCTAATTTAGGTTTTCCGCCCATACCGCTACGATTTGGACGTTTTGGCAAGCTATGCCAATCTTCGGGAGGCCGACCATGCGGGGTCCGCGTTGGTTCGGCAGCGAATATTCCATACCGCTTGGGGTTATGGAATTGATCCGGGCCATCCAATCATGCCGGTGAAGTTGGATGATCGAGATCATTTCGCATCGATACGGGATAGTCCGGATGCTCAATCGGGCAAGTATAACACACCGAGAGTTGCTCAATCGGGCTAGTATAACACACCGAGAGTTGCAGCACTGACGGGTATTTCGTACATGCTTTCATTATAATGCTTGGAGGTTCGTGTTGCTCTGTTGAGAGCAACACTCAGTCGTCATGCCGCACTGATAATGAGTACAGGAAATACAAGGCTGCTTACGCATTAATTAATAATGCTATAAATTCACAAGGTATATGGGATTGTTGCTACATGCTCCAACCTGGATGAATTTCGTGTATTTAATTCACAGAATGGGATTGTTGTCACATGCTCCATTCTAGGTGAATTAGTAAAGTGAAGAAGTATTCAACACTTATTCATGGCTTTATCTTTTACAAGATGTTAGCGCATAATTTTCTGGTTTTTACAATTTTAACCTTAAATGAAAATCCACCATTAACAGATACGCAAAAAAATAAAATAAATAAATAATAATTATGCAGACTCAAATTGAAATAATAGTAAATTACCAACGCTAATATTTTACAAGATTTAGTATACGGATCCAATAAGAATAAATAAAATTAAGTATATCAATCCTTACGTGAATGTAGAGTTATATTTCGAAAATTAAGACTTAGTGTACCAACTGGACTATCAACAAACCAATAATGATAATAATAAAGTTAGTGGAAATAGTAACACAGTTAATAATAGCATTTCAATGATTTTGTAATAGCAAAATTTAAAGTAGATAATATTTGGAAAATTTATATATTGTATAACAACCAAGTTGAAATAATAGATATTATAAATTGAAGAGAAATCAAATTTGAATTAATTATACGATTAAAATGAATTTATTTTTAATATGAAATAGGATATTGATATTTGAATAAAGGAATTAAATTGATATATTTAAATATATAACTTAAAATTCAATTGAATATGTGAAAGTAGAAATATATATATTTGGGCAAGTAAAATTAAGTGAGATAATATGAGTTTAATGAGAAAGTATTAGTATATATTGATATAAGATGGTTAACTAAATAGGTAAATTCGTATAACAACTTGAAATGATTTAGCTTTAATTAAATGATGATTAAAATTAATTAAAAGTTTAAATATAGAAAAATGTAATATAGTTATATGGATAAATTTCATGAAATTAGTAAATTAATAAATATTAGGCTATAAGTTTTAGCGCGGAGAACTTAGACATACTTATCTGTTAGAATCAAATTCACCATAGTGAGCATAGAGACAATCTTATTATAAAATAGAAAATTAGTCTTTTGAACTTAGAGCTACAAATTATAAACTATAGTTGTAGAAAGCCATATAGGTTTGTGTTTCGTTTCTTGTTACCGTGAACTCATTTAAAATGAGTTGAGTTTTCGCGTGGTTGAAAGTATGAGCAGTACTTGCATTTAGTCGAGAGATAATATTTCTCTATAAGGTGGGGAGTTTTGAAGACTAGAAGGATGGTCCGATTTTCGAGGACGAAAATGTATAAGGTGGGGAGAATGTAACGAGCCTCAAGCTCGTCAACGCTATTAGACCACTCAAGAGACAAATTAACCGTTAATGACTCGATTAATTAGAGATGAACGTTAATTAATAGAAATTAATCTAACAACGATTTAGATACGAAATTAGTACCATTGAATAGGTCTCGAAAATTTATGAGCAATGGGTTACCCGAACGTGTCATTCGGATACCGGACGAAGAAGATATCATCATATTTGCTTGAAGGGAAAATTAATCATTTTGCTTTAGCCGCCTGGAAGCCCTTATCGTTTGAATTGGTGCCTTTAGTGATTTGGTAGGCCTTATCTTCACCAAGCCGAGAGAGAGAAATTCATTATTCTCTTTCCTTCTTATCTCTTCTTCTCTTCTATTCTCCTTCTTTCTTTTCCCGTCGATCTCAATTCGATGAATTGAGTTTGTTTTTGTTTGATTAATTCATAGAAACTTGATAGTATGTTGAATCGAAGGTGCCGTTGTTAGTTCTGTGTTTGAATTAGCTCGGGAGAAGAAGGAACTGATGTAATTGTAATTTGAAGTTAGGGTTCCATTTGAGATTCAAAGAGGAATTTGAAGATGAAGATGATGGTTTAAAGGATTGAATTAAGTTGGGTTTATCACAAATTAGAAAATAAAGTTGAAGAGTAGTCTGAATTTGACATTAGGGTTTTCTGATTTGAATTATAATTCGATTTAGGTGATGATTAAGAAGAAATTGACGACTGGGTTTTGTTGATTGAGGAACGAGATGAAGTTAATTGGATGACATGGAGTTATTCATGATGAGTTGAGGAGTTAGGGTTTCTGTTCTTCCCCAAAATGGAAATCAAGGTTTCAGTAGAATTGAATTGGGAAATTAGTTTTCCAGGGGATGTCATGCTTGGGTAAGATTTCAATTTCGTTTGAGTTTAGTATTTTTGTTTCAATCTTTTAGATTATTGAATTTATGTGATTGTGGATGAAACTGTTGTTGAGTTGAGCTTAGTATGGAACTGTGGTTGTTAGTTAGGATTATGTTAGATCACATGGAGAAAGGAAAGATGGTGTTATTACTAAATTTATAAGGAAGTGAGTTAGATGAATGTTAGGTTAGTTGTAGTTGATGATGAAGATGATTATAATTGGGATGTTCTTTGGTTTGAGTTGTAAGGATAACATAAGATTGATTGTAACTCTTAAAATGGAGTCTGGTGATATTGTTGCTGCTGTGAGAGTTGTTAAATTGAGTTACATATGAAGGTGGTTGTGTTACAACGGTGATTCATATGAATCAGAGTTGGTGGAAGTTACCAGTGGAACTGCAGATTGAAATGGTGTTGATGATTTTGAATATATGTGGGTCTAAGTTGAGAGAATGTGTGGAACTGGGTGTGGTCTTTGGTATTGCGGTATTGATGAAGTAGTTTTGTTGAGGGTGGTGGCCTTAATCGAAGTTATGTAATTGATAAAGAATGGGAGTAATCGAACTTGGTGTTGTTATACAATACAAGGAGGGGGCCTGAAAGGCTTAAAAGTTAGCATTTTAGATATGAAGTATTTGCAAGGTTGTGCTGTTTGAAACTGAATTAGAGATGATGTGGATGTTAGTAGATTTGATTGAAAATCAAGAATAAGAATTTGAGATTGTAATTTAGTTGAGCTGAAGGTTTACAATTGAAGTTAGAAATACTTTTGTTTGGTTTGAGTCCGTGTTGCGTTTTGATGTATGGAATAGAAGTTTAACTTAGGCATTTGGCCTATTAGTCGTCCCGATCGGCTCATCCGACTTAGAATGTCCGACCGAGTTAACTCAAAGTGATCAGACTTGACTTGGCGACGACCTGACTCAGTGAACCTTGACTGAGTTTATTTCTTTGACTACCTTAACCATTGACCAGACTTTGACTCCCTTGACCAGTGAACCTTGACTTAGAATTTTGACTGACGTTTACTGTTAGTTGACCCTTTGACCGTTATTGACCAGATGAACCAGGCCTTTGATTAACGGGCCATGCCAGTTCAGGCCCAATGGGCTTAGGCTTAGTGCCATGTTTTCTTAGTTTGATGAATTGGACCTCTTATGGTCCGAATTGACTTTTGGTTCCTTCTACAAAGTTGTAGATATTCATAAGACCTTCAAATAGACTATAGAACCAACCTAATCGGATTAGTAAAACATTGGAAGTGTTATAGATAAATAATGAAAAGGTGTAGAACCATAAATGGGCTTAGAACTATTAGATAGTTTACTTTGCCTATAACTAGAGAATTGTATGAGATTGTGTTATAGCCTTGTGTGAGCCTTTTGGCTAACCATTAGAGTGCTTGTGTAATTAACAGTTAATCTGTATTAACAACGATCGAATCAAAGGATGAACCAGAGGATTGTGGATCTCAAGATAGGCGAGGCTTGTCATCAAAAGAGGTGGGAATTGATAACGAACTCTCTTGTATTCATTATTGTTTTATAAATATATTTATATTGCGAAAGGCATGCATATCTTTGCTAGTATATGATATGTGTATGCATGTAGTATTTGTGTGTAATACAAACTAGTTTTCTTTTAAATTTTGGGATGGGGTTGGATCTTCTGAAACAACTAATATTTGTGTTTTGGGAGTATTTATTTATCTTCAAAAAGTGATTCTTTCCATTTAATGGAAAGTGGTTACAAACTTTACTTGTTGTTAGCATGTAAGGAAACCTTTTCCTTTTGATTGGTGTGTGATGTGGTTGCTGTTGATGGTGGATTTTCATTTAAGGTTAAAATTGTAAAAGCCAGAAAACTATGCGCTGACATCTTGTAAAAGATAAAGCCATTAATAAGTGTTGGATACTCCCTCACTTAATTCACCTAAAATGGAGCATGTGGCAACAATCCCATTCTATGAATACACGAAATTCATCCAGGTTGGAGCATGTAGCAACAATCCCATATACCCCGTGAATTTCTAGCATTATTAATTAATACGCAATCAGCCTTGTATTTCCTGTACTCATTATCAGTGCGGCATGACGACTGAGTGTTACTCTTACAGAGCAACACGAACCTCCAAGAATTATAATGAAACCATGTACGAAATACCCGTACAGGCTGACTCTCGGTGTGTTATACTAGCCCGATTGAGCCCCTCTCGGTGTGTTATACTAGCCCGATTGAGCATCCGACCGACCGTATCAGTCGGATATGATCGCGCGATCATCCAACTCCACAAGCATGATTGGATGACCCAGATCAATTCCATCACCCCCAAGAAGGTATGGAATACCCACTGCCGACCCCGCATGGTCGGCCATTGGCCTAGCTTGCCAAAAAAAAGTTCATACCAAGCAGTATGGACGAAAAACCCTAAATTAGGGTTTGCAGCATATTACATGTGTCGCAAAACAGTCTCAACCATCCATCTTCGCAGGTATAGATGGAGGGTGTAGATGTAAACTCAAAGGTCCCAGAGCATGTCAACATAATCACCGAGGGCCCGCCTACACACTTGACCAACCGGTCAAGACCAACCATGCTTGGTCGTAACAAATTCGTGCGCCCAAACAAGGGGTGACGCACGGCTTTGAAATCCGGAATTAGGGTTTTGAGCATCACGAGCGTCCATCTTCTCGGCACGAATGGAGGGTCCAAGATTAGATTAAGCGTGTCCGGTCATACCATTGGCCAAGACCAACCATGTTTCTGGGTCGTAACAAATTGCAAAGCGCCCAAACAAGTGGGTGACGCACCCGCCTTGAAACCTAGACTAGGTCTTCAGCACTGTCAGAGCGTCCATCTTCCCGCACGAATGGAGGGTCCAAGATTAGATTAAGGTAGTCCCACATACCAAACATGACCACCGTGCAGGATGCACATCGCACTCATTTTAAGAGAGTAATAAACAAACTACGCTGCGAAGGCGTCACAGGAAGTGATTTAAATGACGACATGACGGCAGCTTTAACGCAGAGAAAGTGAAGACTCGCGAAATTTAGAGGTCAAGAAAATGTTTATAACA
>JAJJWW010018279.1:0-85276 GCA_023531295.1 Papaver armeniacum
TATGCGACTACTAAAAGAAGGCGCGCGATAATCAGCAGTCATTACTTCAATCCCAGATCAAATCCCTAGTCAGTCCGAGGTTGCAGACAACGCATGGTAACCTTTTTGGCCCGAACCCTAGTTTGGCACGCTGCACCGCGCTAAGCATGCCATGCCAATGGCATGCCCACCTACCGCGCCACCATCTTTGGCCCTTCCTATGCGCTTACTAAAACGAAGGCGTCGCGATAATCAACGGTCGCTCTTCAATCCCCGAGGATCAAATCCTGGCCGTCAAGGTTACAGGACAACGCATGGTAACCTTTTTGGCCCAAACCCTAGTTTGGCCACACCAAACCGCGCCAAGGCATGCCATGCCAATGACATACCAACCTAGCCGCGCCACCATGTCTTTGGCCTTCCATGCGGCTAATAAAACGAAGGCGTGTAATAATCAACTACGCCCTTAAATCCTAGGATCAAATCCTAGCCGTCAAGGTGGCAGACAACGATAGTAACTTTGGCCCGAAAACCCTGGGCTTACACGCCAAGCCAGCCAAGGCATGCCATGCCAATGGCATACAACCTAGCCTTACGCCCATGATGGACCTGCATGCGTACTAAAACGGGCGTGCGACAATCAGCAGTGCCCTTCAATCCTGAGGATCAAATCCTAGTAGTCCAAGGTTACGGTGACAACGATGGTAAGTTTGGCCAGGCTCCCTAGTTTGGCCATCACGCCACGCAAACTGCCCAGCAAGAATGCCATGCCAACCTAAGTAGCGCCACCATGCTGGCCTTCCTTACACTAGCTATCAAAAACGGAAGCGTGCAACCATCAAGAATCTACCTTTCCTCTTAAGATGCAAAATCTCGACCGCCGAAGGTCACCAAACTTAAGTCTCCCATTTCGACTTGCACAGAAACAACCATGTTACATGTTTTCCACGAAAACATTCGAGACATCAATACATATCACAAACTGGGGGATCCACTTTGGGTATTGGTTTGACTGGTTTTATGCAGGGGGTACACTACGCCCGTCACAAGGAAGTGCAAAGTGATGAGGCGGTTAGTAAATACAAGGAGTAATGGTGAAACGCTCTTTTTATGGAACATTAATTCCATGCGTTAACGGTTACCACCTCCTCCCCATTTACTCACCCATTTTTCCATTCCTTAATGAGACCAACAGACGTTTTCACTTGTATAAATAGGTCTTACTCTATTTCCATAGAACAACAAGTTCAAAGAGAAATACAACACTCGGAAACATTTTGCTACTTTCCATCCATCATAGCTTCCCGTTTTAAATCAAGTCGTGAAACAACTACTCTTGGAATCAACTTTGGTCTCAACACTTTCTTCGCTTCCCTCCCCAAAACCAACCCATTATCCTCTCTCTTTGTGACCGAAACAAGTCCGGGAACGCCACTTCTTGGTTTGCGCCGGATTTATGCATTGATCTCGAATCTAAAGTACTCTTGGCGGTACATTATTTAGGTTTAAATTCGTTTCCCACACACCAAATTACCAAAATCAAATAGAATCATTTTTCACCCTCAAACAGTGATGTCAATCAATGTTAGAGGTGCTGTAGTGGAACATGAATACATAGAAAGTTAAAAATAAGACTTCGGTAATTTTACAAGCATGTTTATCGATTCTATAAACGTATAATGGTCATAATTACGCTATGCCGAGATATGCGGTTTACGATTTCAACCCTAGGCTAAAGCCACCATCAACATCAGCATAAGTAACCACAATGGATTAATAAATCATAAGTTGTAACTTAAAATTTTTCCTTTTTTAACTTACAAACTTGGAGTTACACGTTGTAAGATATTTACATATACAAAAGGGGGATTGAGAATACATATTCAGAGTGAGGTACGATATGAATATTTAGCTAGCATATAGCAGCCACCTTGTTTAGTTTTTATGTAGATAGATACATTCCCAGTGAGGAAAAGCCCTCGGGAGAAGATATTTACAATCAAAATAATGCTTCAATTATCAAGCAAGACCTTATTTATAAACGGTAGTTCTTGACCAATTAAGTGAATTCATTTAACTTTAACTCCTTGCACTAATTAAGAGCTTCCAACAGCGCTATGGCATCTGGGATGGTGAAGTAGTAGGCACGCACCTGTAGAATCAAAGTGATTAGTATTTCCCACTCGCCAAACAACATTCGAATTTGTCGTGAAAATTGAATCATTTGCTGAGTGAACTAGACCTTATATTATCAGTGTTTCATAAATTAGGAAATTAAAAGGACCACTCCAATTTTCTATGAGTATCACATGTAAGATCAATTGTTGCAAAATCAATAAGCCTCGGATAGAGGCCCTTCGAGCTACTATACGCTAACGTATTACAAACGAGTAGAGTGGAACTCACCGATGTTATAATCTCAGTAAGTACAAAGTGTTAAAAAGTTAAAAGAAATAACAAACCAATCGCGGTTTTATATGATTAAAAATGTCTAAGGATGGGGTATAGATGTACGCAAAGTAAAGCTAGATGGAACATGATATAAAGGAATGATCGCACTTTTGATTAGCGGCTCATACTTTGAGAATGATGCTTATATAATGATTACATAGGATTAATATAACGAGTTCTTCTAAAACACAACAAAGCATTTTGAAAAGGATTCACAATAAACCATACTACTTTTTGTCCTTGCCCTTCTTGAAGTTTACCCGATAACATTCTCTATACGTAAGCAAATTTCTCTACTAACTCTCTATGTGAACATACCGAAAAATCCAACGCCTATAATTTTCATGGAGAAAATTTAAACATCTAATGCGATGGGGTGACCAGATAAAGTACAAGGATATCTACTTCCAGAAACAAGAAGAGTCCATGCCTTTAAACCAGTAAACAACACATCAAGGCATAGGCTCGACTTTTTAAAGCTCCGCACTACATGCGCCCTTAAACATAAGTTATCAAGTGTAAAAAGTGTGCCCTAAGGCTAGCCTAATAAAGCTTTTTAAACTTTTCATCCATCTTAAAGAGTATCAAAAGATTCAAAATATACATTTCAATTGGTGCCTACTTTCGCTGTAATATTTCCACAATACCATAGCCACTGGCAGGGTAGTCACTTGGATGCTAACAAGGAACACAGGGAGTTCAATCCTTCTAATACCATCACGATCCACTCAGAAACTTAATTTTACATAACATAGTGCAATATGAATGCAAAAATAGTGATCAGTCGTTAAAATATTACAATCGAGAGTTATTATGCTACCGCAAAAAATGCACCATAAGAAGTGGTAAGAGCCACAGAAGGTCAGTTTCCTTATTTCACGAAGTTCCTATTTTTTGATGAAGTGATTTCACCTTGGAGGAGGTTTCCATCTTTCCCTCCACTTAGCATCCACAATAAACATTCAGAACATGGGCCAATCAAATCAACTAACACTCGGAAAAAGGAAACTGAATAATGGCCACTCAACTTCCTTTTCCAAGTATATACTTGATGAAAAAAATCGCTTTAATTGATCATGTCTTCGAACTAGTATAACCAACCTCGCCTCTAACTTGAGTACATCGGGCCACATGTATAACCATTTGCTACTAAGAGTGCCTCTACAGCTCTACGCGAGAAAAGCTTTAGACAACTGGCCCAATCAAATTGAAATCAAGTCCCACACAAACTATTCGCATTATTTAGACAACATATGTCAATACTAGTTAATCCGAGTTCAACTTCCCTTCAATTAACTACGGATGTGAGTACTAATTCTAGACATTCAACACATTGAGTGTGTGCAATTCTTATTGGGAAGTTTGCATTTAGGGAAAAGTCACTAAACACGGGGCCAAGATGCAATTTATATAACATCAATCAGCCAAATAAGGAGAACATTTCCTCATATCATGCACAATTTGAAACTTTATATGCTTCAAAGAAGGGAAAATTAAAATTAAAAACCAAAGTAAACAACAAGAGTCCGAGCAGAAATGTCCGTGAGAAACACATCCTACCAGAGACACAAATGTCGAGGATACATGATTCGTTAGAAGTCGGAATGAAGAGCTTGACCCCAATTTAAAAACTACAAACAACCACCTTTCATAAGCATTTGAAAAATCTGAATTCCGAGTTTATATGGTTGGTCAAAAGTGCACGCAAAATAGGTCACAAAACCGCGAACTCACGGTTTTAGGTTTTGATGAAGTCTTATATCTCAAGGGCCAAATCTCCTAAAAGACTTGTTATGTTTACTATTTGAGTTCAATTTCATGAGGAAAAGCAGTCACATCACATCTACAGTTGGATCAGAACACACAAATGGAGCAATTGAAAACTCTAGAATCATGAAACCCATCTTGTCTTCATTAATGAGTTGATTTGAATCCAATCATGCAAATAAGAAAAGGAGTAAACTACCCATATTGTTGATTTTAATCAAATTTTAAAACCAAAACCATATTGTTGTGTGTTGATTAGCACAAAAAGAAAGGAGTAAACTACCCAAATTTAATGCAAACTACCCAAATTTAATGCTAAAATGTCATTCAAAAAATCAAAAAAATTCTTGCACCCGAATTGAATGCAACTAAATTTAATAGAACTACACCTCAATTTATTGCAACTGAAATCAACAAAATTATCATTTAATGCTACTTTGAATCCAAAATGATTAGAATTTAATGCAATCATAGTTCAAAAAACAGCAATTTAATGCACAAAAAAACCTAATTCAAAAATCAAAAAAATATATATACCCTAAATCGAGCTTTGTTTACAGATCGACCTTCAACTTTGGGAAATTGGTGAAGGTGGTTAGTCGAATATGGGTTCTGGATCGATCATCAACATTGTGTTATGATGATGAAGTTGGTGAAGAAATCTCCCGAGATCGATGAAGTTGAAAGCGATGGTAATGAACGAATTTTTGTTGGAGTCGTAAACGGCGAAGTTGCTAGTGGTTCGAGTGATGGTGGTGCTGATGTACCGAAGTTTCCAGTGGTTTGAGGTGAAGTTGCTCTGTCCGAACACACTGGGAGATGCATTGAGGTAAAAAGAAAAGGATAAAGGAAGGAAATGGATATGAGAATGATGTTAAAGAAAAAGACAAGAAAAAAAATTTAATGGTTGTAGATTAAATAGAATTAAAGAATAAATGAATGGGTGGTTATGATGTGATGATAGTTATATTAAAATAGGATTATTATAAAGAAATTAAGGGAAAAAATAAATTAAATGGACGATCAGATGAAATGGATGGTTATGATGAAGTTTTTCAACAACCTAGTTCCACAACTCTTAAAGAACGATCGTCGTAGGGGATCGACAAAATTTTTCTTCTCTTCTCGCAAAGGATTTCTCAATTCCGCTAAAGTCTAGTTCCCGCAAAAGTTTACCCCACGTTTTATTTTCCTCTCTTTGTTGGATTTAATCAAATCGTAACAAAAAATATATATTATTCCTAAAATACCCCTAAGCTTCTCTCGACACGCTAACTCTTTCCTGGGCCTTTCACTTCTTCCCCCGCACGATTGGACACCAACCCGATGAACCTTTTAACAAAGATTATGTATTATTCCAAAAATGCCCCTAAGCTTCTCGGATACGCTAATCCAAGTTTTCGACTTGTAGTAGTCCACTCACCGATTGTGTTTCGAAGTTCTAGAGCCGGGTTCATGCCTCGAAGTTGCCGAAAAAAAGTCTATTTAAGATATACATGGAATATTCCAAAGGAATATTTCTAGTATATGGTTGATTCATCGTTCTTGCAGAAGTCCCAGGCTTGCAGAGCAGTCGACTCATTGCAGTGTTTCGAGATCGGAGGCCATGTTATGTCTCGAAGTTCACAAAAACCGGACAGGTTTAAGGGGTTGGAGGAATATTATGAAAGCATCTTACCTATGGATCGCCAGATTCATCGTTCTTATGAAGTCTATGACTTAGAGTAGTCCATCATCTCCGTGGTTTCGAGCTCTGAGCCATGTTATGTCTCGAAGTTGCCAAACCCGGACGAGTTTTAAGGGTTGGAGGAATATTATGAAAGCATCTTACCTGGATCGACAGATTCATCGTTCTTACTGAAGTCCCTCGACTTAGAGTAGTCCACTCATCGCGGAGTTTCGAGCTCTGATCCATGTTATGTCTCAAGTTGCCAAACCGTGACTGAGTTTAAAGTTTAGAGGAATATTATGAAAGCATCTTACCTATGGACCGACAGATTCATCGTTATTATGAAGTCTCTGACTTAGAGTAGTCTACTCACCGCCAGGTTTCGAGCTCGGAGCCATGTGAAGTTGCCAAAACCAGAAAAGTTTAAGGGTTGAAGGAATATTATGAAAGCATCTTACCTATGGATCGACAGATTCATCGTTCTTATGAAGTATCCGACTTAGAGTTGTCCACCACCTGTAGGGTTTCGAGGCTGGGAGCCATGTTATGTCTCGAAGTTGCCAAAACCCGATAGGTTTAAGGTGGGAGGAATATTATGAAAGCATCTTGCCTATGGATCGACAGATTCATCGTTCTTATGAAGTCTCCGACTTAGAGTAGTCAACTCACCGCCAGCTGTTTCGACCTCGGAGCCATGTTATGTCTCGAAGTTCAAAAACCGGACAGTTTTAAGGTTTCGATGAATATTATGAAAGCATCTTACCTATGGATCGATAGATTCATCGTTCTTACGAAGTCCCCACTTAGAGTAGTCCACTCATCTCCAGGTTTCGAGCTCGGAGCCATGTTATGTCTCGAAGTTGCCAAAACCAGGACAGGTTTAAGGGTTGGAGGAATATTATGAAAGCATCTTACCTATGGATCGATTGCATTCATCGTTCTTATGAAGTCTATGACTTAGAGTAGTCCACTCATCTCCGTGTTTCGAGCTCCGGAGCTATGTTATGTCTCGAAGTTGCCAAACCGAACATGTTTAAAGGGTCCTGAGGAATATTCCAATGGCACCGATATTACTTATGGATAGACGGATTCATCGTTTTTACGAAGTCGCTGACTTAGAGTAGTCCACTTACCAGTTACACGCTGTGTTCGAGCTCGGAGCCGGAGTTATATCTATGTTACTTGTGAGTGTTACCACCAATTGTTTTTTTTGTAATTTTTCTCTAATCCAAACGCTACTAAATCTAACGGTGGGAAGCTTGTGTTTAACTTTGTTAAAAATTGTGTTTCTTTGCTAATCCGTATGCTTTTGCTTAGACCAATCAGAAAATTCTTCTTTTACCGCCCCAGAAGCCCGCCCAAATTTGGTCACGTCTCTGCCCAAGGAATTTTCAGACAATATTTATTTTTGGACCACTGCAACGTGTCCTCTCGATGTTAATTCCCCCAATATTTTCAGACTACGCGCCCAAATGTTACAAACACATTGGAAAACCGTGTCTCACCAAAATCATTGTCTTCACCGAAATAAGAAAACTCTCTCACCAAAAAAAAGAAAGAAGAAAACTCTCTCACCTATCGCCATGTCTCGAATCGAAGCTCTAACCCTAACAATCTCTCATCGAGAAAACCCTTAACAATCTCTCAATCTCTCATCATAAAACTACAACAATCTTCAATCTCTCATCAAAACCCTAACAATCTCTCAATCACTCAAACTCTTGAGAAGAAAACCATAACTATCTATTAATCTGAGAGATCTTCAACTTTGAAGAAAAACCTAATAAATTTTCAAGAAAAGGATCCTGATAAGGTAATCTCTCATACTCTCAAATCTTAAGAGTATAAATCTCTTTCTGTTCCAGTTTTCTATTTTAGTAAATTTGGGTTTTTTTTTCCTTCACAGAAATAATTAGATCTTAACATGCAACTTAGGTTTTGTTGTTTCCATGATGAAATTGGAATTGGGTCCTATTTAATTTTGGGAATTTCTGATTTTAGGTCTTTAATTTTGGTGAATGATTTTCATCATAATTTTGGTCTTTTGATGATTGTCTCTGCATCTCATGTTCTAGTATTTTAGGTCTTTTTTCTGTGTTATACTTGATTTAAATTAAATTTGGTCATGTTTAATATGTTCTGTATAGCTTATTTTTAGGTTAATGTTGTTTATAGCTTCTTTAACATGATATATGTGTAGCTATTAGGTTGAGTTTGACTTATTTCTGTTAATCTAGCTTGATAGGTGTAGCCTTATTCTCTTTAGTGTATGATTTGATTATATTTGTGCCAAAGCATGAAGTTTAGCCAACGTGATGCATGAAGTATATTTAGCTATTCATATTTTTTTAGCCACTTTGTGATGCAGGCCTTGTGTTTGGAGTGCCGAGCATTAGACCTGTATTTCACTCCTTTTAGAATACATTTTGTGAAAATTGTAAACATTACAAGTCTCACTTTTCGGAGATTTTTTCATTTTTTTTTAATCTTTTTAGTGCATATTCATGCAAGAACATGATTAGCATTTAAGTCCTTTTTTTCTTCTATTGTGTTGTGTGGTGAGTAATTTAGAATTCATAAGAATTTAGAATTCTCTTTGGTTTTCTTGGTGTTGCGACAAGGGATTTTTTTTCTTTCTCTTTGGTTAATGATAATCATCATGTTTAGCAAGGCATCACTGCAAGATGTTTTTGAATTCTGTTTTCTTTTAGTAGCACTCATTTTGTGTTAGCTTTTTGAGCCATATTGATAATTGGGGTTATGTTTTTGCAAGGCATAACTGCAATAATGAAGACTAACAAGGAAATAGTAAAGAAAAATTAGGTCGTGGAGTTGGAGATAAAGGTAAAGACTTTTCGTCTCAATTTCGGTGTAAATAAACTTCTTCACCATATCATTTTAAATAACCTATATGCATTATTTGAAGATGAAAAACAACATTCTAAACTGATAAAGGTTCTCCATCCGAAAGTGCTCGCCACTCACTTCAAAGATTCTGGATCCCCTACAAAACCAAGTCTGTGAGAACCATCTCTTCCACCTCGAAAGTAGGCGATCATCACTAAGAACAAGTTAGCGATAAAGTATCTCCATCCGAAAGTGCTCAACTCTCTTCAAAGTTGTAGACTAGCAAGGATACATTAGAGATGAAGGTCATCAAGAAGTTTGCGATAAAGGTAAAGACTTTTCATCTCAATTTCATAACAAACTACTTACCTTCTCATTTTAACTAGCTACAATTTTTGCAGATGAAAAACAAACAGAACACTCAATCCTGGCCCCAACCGAAAGTGCTTCACTCGCTTCAAATCTACAAACCCCGACTCAAACCAAGTCCGCGAGAACCATCTCTTTCACGAAAGTAGGCGATCATCACCAAGAAACAAGAAGTTAAACCATTTGATGTTTCTTCTTCAACTAAATGTGCAACAACTCCAAAGCGTCGACAACTTTGAAAGTGCTAAAAACCGTCATCACCAACTACAAAGAGACAGGCTACTAGGAAGAAGAATATGCAATCAGAAAGTGCTCAACATTCACAAATAACAACTATAAAGTCAATCAAAGATCTAAATCATGAAAATTCGGAGGGGTGAAAGAATGTAAAGCGGAAACTTGACACAAGCAGCACAGCCCATGTCCAATTTTCAACTTAGGGATCCACACGACACTCTCGCAGATTTTCAAGATGAAGAGGAAGAGGAAGAGGAGGAGGAAGGTCATGGAAAGCAGGATAACTACGATTATGTAGAGCCTGATGTGGAAGAAGAGAATGATAATGGTAATGGTGATGAGCCTGAATTGGAAGAAGAAATGATAATGGTAATGATGATGAACATGAATTGAAGAATGGTATAGTTCGATAATGAGGAATGTGAAGAAGGAAGCAAGCAAGAAAGAAAATATGTTCCATGTGGTCCAACCTAGATGTATGCATGAAGTTAGATTCCGCTGGTCAAGAGAAAAGTTTCCTTCAACGCTAATGAACAACCGATTGGTGATCCATCCATGCAGCTTGCCGGTGTGCTAGGGTGCTTGTTGGAAACTTCAATTAACTTTCAAGGATTGGAGACTTGTCCTTGGCGAAGCCAAAGAAAACATATGGAAGATAGTCTTGGTACGCAATTGATAACTCTTTAACTCTTTTCATTAGTCAACAATTATTTAAGAACATAGTCAATAATTATTTAATTCATAGCGTATTCTAATTCAAATTATTTAATTTTATTTGTAGAACCAGATTCATTGTGCCTAAGTGTTACAAAGACTATTATTTGGCAAAATGAGAACTTATCTTAGAGAAGCAAGGTCAAGGAAAGATGGTTTGGTACTCACGCTTTGGATTGGCTACAAGGGGAAGAACAAAAGCGATTTGGAGAAGTTAATGCCAGGACCATGACGGTTAGGGAGTGGGGAAGAGTTTGTGAAACATGTAGACTCTATTGAATTCAAAGTAAGTAATTTATATTATATAGAATGACTATATATTTGTATTAAAAACTTTAAAGTCTGTCAAATGATTTCTTTACTTTTTTATTCAGTGGAAAAATAAAAATACGAGAAAAATCGTTCAAAACACACAACCCCACATACCATAAGTCGGAAGGTTACGCCCGATTGGATGTGAAATTGGTATGTTCTACACTCTTGATATTTACCATGTGAAAGCTATTGCATCGTTAAAATATAATTGTTTGAAGTTCTCTACAAAGTTTTATCTTAGAAATATTAAAAGGTTTCTTCTTAGCATGTATCAAGACTTTAATACCATGTTATATGCTATTATTGATAGTATCATGTATTGATACATTTATTTAGTAAAAAAAGAGCAAAAACACACCCAAAGAGATTGATAGAGATGTAATCACGGAAAGTCTGGGTCATAAACAACGCAAAGGAAAGAAACCACATCCTGGTGTTGTAGAAGCTTTGGTAAGAAATATTCCCTGTTCCTTTTTTTTGTTTATGTGTGCTTGAAAAATGCAAAAATATCTGATGTTTTACACACTTACAGGGAAAAACTTGAAAAAGCTCGAAAAGTATGGTGTTGATTGTGGATCATCTAGTAATGGGGATGATATTCTTGCAAAGGCCTTTGGTGAGGACAAGAAAACTAAAGGGGAGACTTAAAGGAATTGGTTTTTGGAGCGACACGTAAAAAGGTTGTTTCGCAGTCCCACTATAAGATGATGATTAAAGAGTGTCGGGAATCCTATAAAGCAATCGAGTGATCGAGTGGTGCAGTTAGAGTGAGAATTTAACTTGTCTTCTATTAGGTCTCCTTTTCTTGATGAATTCAAACTCGATAATGCCCCTCATCATAGTTGATTCATGTAATATAGGAACAAAATCAAAATGTCTGGAATGGAGTCTTACCCACTCACTTGTCAAGTCCCAGCAACAATCATGAGGCTAGCACTAGCATGAATGTTATCTGTAATGAAAGAGACTCAACTTATACCACTCCAAGTCATGTCAGGAAACAAAATGAGGTTCAAATGCCAAAGAGATTCCAAGTTTGCAGAGTTGTTAAGATGGTACAAGGAGGACCGGTGGTTGCGGAGAATTTGAAATTGTCAAAAGATCCAAGTAAGGAGATACATGGAAGGCCAATCGGTCTTGGAGCCTATCATTGTATGTGTGAAGGTTGCTTATGTGGAGGATGCTCTTGTCTACCAAGCTACTTGAGAAGTTAGAACTTTATTCATGATCTTTGTTTCAAAATTTTATCACATGGCCCAAGGATAAAATATCCTACCAGACTTTAATCTTTGTAGGATCTTTTGGAGACTTATCTTTGATCTTGTTGGAAACTTAACTTTTAGTAACAAACATATTTGCCACTTTTGTATGTATTGTGTATATCACATTGATATGTGAATACCGCCACTTTTGTGTATATTACATTTACGTGAATCTTGTGACTCAGGTTTGGTTTAATTTGAATGAATCTCTCGCTTCTTTAATCCAGTTTTTTCTTTACATTTCACAATATAAACGTAGTGACAAAAGTGAAATATGTATGTAGGGTCTTATTCACAAATATTGTGAAATAGTTTATTTACAATCATAACTATGTGTTGTCCAAGATAGTCTACTACACATAGTATAGTTATATCAAGGTACTTCTACAATGCTAACAAGTGTCTTTTGACCGTAATATTCACAATACAAATAAGTGTTGTGTTAAAAATTTCTACTACCCACGACAATGATTGTAGAAAGATCTACACAATGCTAACAAGTGTACTGTTTGTAATATTCACAATACTAGTAAGTGTTGTGTTAAAAATTTCTACTACCCCACGACAATGATTCTAAAAACAAATCTTCTACAATGCTAACAAGTGTCTTGTTGTAATATTCACAATACTAATAAGTGTTGTGTTAAAAATTTCTACTACCCACGACAATCATTGTAAAATCAAATCTTGTAACATCAAAGGTGAGTTGTTCGAGAATAGTTATACAACTCAAGGAAGTGTAGTGAGAGGGGTATTCACAATACTAATAGGCGTTTGTCTTCCAGTTTTCAACTGCATAAGATAGATATTGTGCAAGCGATTTACTTTACAACATAAGTCTGTGTTGTCCAAGATAGTTCGACAATTCATACAAGGGTTGTGCAAATCTTATTCATAATACAAGTAATTGTTGTTACATATGTTTCTACGATATGCTACTTATATTGTCCACGATTGTTCTACAATACAACCAAGAGTTGTGTTAGGTTATCAAAAAAAAAATCGAAAGAGAATCACAACTTTGGAAAAATATTGTCGAACCATGAATCACATCACCCTTTACAACACTTGTCAACCATTGTAGAAAATCTTGGACTTTCTACAATACCTCAGATTCACAATGCATGAAATGGAGTTGTCGTAGGGTTCTACAACTCTTATCTAGTGTAAATCAATGATGATTTTTCCCATAGTTCCATTTTCGGAAGTGTGTTGTAAAAGTGATGATAATAGTTCATCTTGGCATGATCATAATGATGATACTCATCTTCATAGAGAAGTTGGTGTCTAACGACTTCTAACCTTAAAGTTATACTCACGTCCAAGTTCAACAACATGAAAGAAAAGGAAACCCGGCATATCATATTTATAATTACGGATGAGGGATTTCCAAGTTGTGCAAACACGTTTGGCATGTAAAGCTGCCTCAAATGTAATCGAAAAAAGTATGTTTTTTCTAAGATATCACAAGGAAGATTCTCCATCTTCTTTGTTGTTATTGATCTTTGCTCAACATTTAACCATCTTCTAGCTCTATTTTCTTTTCTACACTTCTCTTTACTTTACACCATAATAGATTCCGAGAGAAGGGAAAAAATTTAACAACGCCGCATAATTTATATATCTGGAACCTAATCTTCTTAGTTCTTACTTAAATTATGGATCGGGACGGTGGATCCAAGCGCATTAAGTAAAATTGTTGAGCAGTTATGAGCTATGTTGTAAAAGGCGCTAGGCAAGGCGGGGCCTTTTTTTTTTGAAAAACAGAATGTAAAGTATAATTTGGCGCGGCACTCTGGGAAAAACAACGATTAACTACCCTGGGAAATCAGTTGTGGTACCACATAAGGCAGCGTTTATCGATAGGTTGCACAAGGGGGGGGTTGTAGAAAGTCCTCAATTCTTTGCAACTCGTCAATGTTATTCGTAAACAAAGTTGTGGTTCCATTGTATACCACGGCTAAACCGCTTGTGAATGTCTTTCAAAAAAATTATTTATGCCTAGCACAACTCTTACTTGGGTTGTGAAAATAACTCATACACTACACTTGTTGGGGTTATGGAAAATTCGTTTGCAACTATGGTTAGAGTTGTATGTGAATTCATTGACAACTATGATTATAGTTATATATGAATTCGTTGACAACTTTAGGAAGAGTTGTATGTGAATTCGTTGACAACTATGCTTAGAGTTGTATGTGATTTTTGACAACTTTGGTTACAGTTGTATGTGAATTCCCTTGAAAACTATGATTAGAGTTGTATGTGAATTCCTTGACAACTAGGATTATGAGTTTTGTACATATTCGATTTGAAAAAAAAAATTAAATTTTGAGAATTTAAATACAAAAATTAATTCTTTAAAAAAGAAGATTAGATTTCCAATTATAATCGCTACTATATAGCGATTTCTGAACTTCAACACAAAAAAAAAAAAAAACTTATAACACTTATGTTTTAAGTAGAGCCTTTCTATCCCTTGCACACTGGACTGCATTTAACATAACACCATGTGAGCCAGGAACAAACCCCTTTTCTACGCAATGAATAGTGTGGCATGAGAGCTCTTGCAGTTTTCTTTTCTGGTAGGCAAAGCGAGGGAGCTGACAAACCAAACACGCGAACTGGGAAGACTCTAGGCCATCAACCAATGCCCTCTTGGCAACCTCGTCCGAAGGGCGTTAGCATCGGTTGACACCGGTGTTCAAACTGAAGCAAAAAATAATGATTGTATAAGCTCCCATGAGATCATTCTCAAGCAAACTATGGTTCGTTCGTATTATGAATAAAGTGTCCCATTTTTGTACATGAAGGCATGGTCTAAAATATTCTTAAGATAAAAAATGTTTCACTCATTTGAAAGGCAAGTTTGAACAATTTATCGATAATGTGAAAGCAACATATGCGCTAATTCACTAATAAGAATAAGAGCTCACCATGTGCGATGGCGGTGTTGAGATCCGTAATAACGGTAACAAAGACAACCTTCTTAAGAAGGCCCCCGCCATTTAAGCTTCATATTAGCTGCGAGCCGCCATCCGTTCCTCATCTCCACCGGTCTTCCTACAACAAAACAATAAAGGTCAAACATGCTTCTTCACCCATAACTCTTACAAAAAGAAGATGAACTAAGAAAACCTTCACAAGAATAATCAATAAATGAACAGATGAACAAGACTACGGGCTTAAATTACATGTTAAAACTAAGGAAGCAGCAACATCGTTAATTTTTTGGAAGTTTAACCCGTTGAATTGGTTATATAAACCGTTATGAAAACAACACATGGGTTCTGATTCGTGAAATTGTAAAGTGTCATTGTTTTGGAAGTATAGATCACTGCACAAAGAACAACAAGCACACGCAGCTCCGCTTCAAGCCATTACCCTAGTTCATTCGATCCAGTTGATCACTAAGATCGACAAGAAGTAATTGGCAAGCGATTAAATCCTTTACGATATGTTTAGTTCCCGATTCTATTCTCTCCCCTATGAACTTCGTATAACAAACCCCATATAGAATTTAGTTTCATTCATAAGCATTCAAAGCTCACAAAGATGATAAAATGAAGATGCTCATCAATATAATGCTACTTGAAAGTAACCAAGATAAACATGCCTCGGCAGTACCAACCCCAAAAGCGAAAACCCTTGCTCACAGTTCTGCCATTTGATACCAGTGCAATGCTCGGTACCATCAACACTAACCTAAACTGTGAGATCTAGCATCACCCCATCACCTCTTAAATTATTCAGCTCCTACACCCATGTGCTCAAGACCATGAGAACATCATCACTTCGCTTCCCCATGACTGCGAATTGCTATAGTGCTCTACCTCAACTCGCGACATCACAACTATATCTGCACTTGCTCCATTACGATTCAATCATGTAGCCGCATTCTCTACTTCTATTTCATTCTCATCAAGCGGCAATAACAACAACCAATGGCGCTAATCTTGCATCTCCTCTATGAGTTCAATACCATTTCTGGCAACTCTTATACATTCATGTACACCAAGATACATAATTGTAGTAAAGAAAAGTGTTTAGATCCAGACCCACCCCTGCTAATTAGAAATTGGTAATCAATATCCATTTCACAAATATAAGTTCTAACTTCTTTAAAGAACCCTAATTATTAGATGAAAATGCATGGGAGAGATTCCCAAGGCATATCAACATTTTGATATCCTAAAATAGGATTCAGCGTCCTCGTCTGCTTTATCATCACTTGCAATTTCATCATAATCTTATGAAAATTCAACAATAAAAAAGCCAAACAAAAGGAAATAGGTTTTAACCAACAGAACCCTCCCTTGAGGAATATGACTTGCTAATAAAGGAAAACAAAACATGGCAAGGATGCAACAAGGACTACAACCAAAGAAATGAAAGTGAAACCAAAAACTTGCAACACCAACAAAAAAGACACTGGGCCTAGATCAGCATTTATACACTCTACGCAGTTGGACCTTGAACCGCATTTTCCGCACTTGCAAGACACTAAAATACTACTTGTATAATACAAAACATGATCTCAAACAATATTTTTCATATGCAAAAAAACTAATTACACTAGCATGTTCCAAACAAACTACGTAACACTCATAAATTGTCGGTCACGGATGATACATGTTATCAAACAACGTCGTCAATACACAACCTAATCTACATATCGATCTTGAGAAAAATAACCACAATCCTCAAAATTCCCAATTATTATAAGATTCTACCAGAAAATGAAAATCCGTGAACTTACTAACGACAAAATCAAAAATCACCAGTTTATCAGATTAAAAACATAGATTCAAAAATCAAAAATCAAATGAGACGATAGAATTGAGAGGAGGAGAATGAGATTTACCCATGATTGCAGATTAGGGATGAAGAAAGTTGTTCTTCTCTTGGTTTTTGCTGGAGAGGCGAGAGAGATGGATTGAAAGCTCGTCAAATAGTGAAATTAGCAATGAAATTAAGGGGTTTCTACTTGAACTACAGCTAGGGTTTCAGGTGATTCGAGTAAGAAACCGAAAAGAGAATCAAAGATTTGGGAAATCGGTGAATTAGGGCCAAAGTGGAATTGTTAGGAGAATATGTAGAAGATGAAATTGAGAGTCTTAGGGAAGATTAGATTAGAGATATTCTTGAAATATAGAGATGGAAGAATTGAGTTATGTGATGAAGATTTGAATCCATGGAAGCTAACGAAACTTGGGTTAGGGTTTCACTTAATCTGCAGAAAGTGCAAGAAAAGAGAGTGAGAGAGAGATGAGAGTGAAACGAGGAGAATGAGTGGTGGTTTTCTCTCTCCTTTATATAGATAAGGTAAATATTATGATTTGAACCCAAGTAGATAAGGAGGTCATACAGATTAAACATTATGAGCAGGTATAGATTTAAGTTAAGAGTGTCATACGGATCAAGGAAAGTGTTTTTCTTTGTGCTTTCTCTTTGTGTTAATACGAACTCATGTTTTCGGTTTAATTATCAATCTTCGACATGAAAAAAAATCCCAAAAAATATTAATAAATTTAGGGCATAGTTATCGACATTTTATATAAAAAAATCCAAAAAATGTATAAGAATGAATCGGGAAAATGAAAAATGAATTCGATAATTGGTGTGTTTCTTTGTGCTTTCTCTTTGTGTTTTTGTGTTTTCTCTTTGTGCTTGGTTTGAATTTCGACTAGTCGCATAGGTCATGAAGTATCTTTAGTTCATTTGGTAAAGGCTCAAGGTTATAAGATTACTAGAGATGGACCAAAAAATTCGGGATGGTTCGACTTCAAACTTAGTTGGATACATCATCAAAATCGATAAATATGAAGCTCGGTGTTGATTGAACTTCAAATGTGGTATAACAACATACAAACTATGAGCCAAAAAGCTCCGAGAGGTTAGGACTTCAAACTTAGCATGATACATCATGAAATCGATAAATATGAAGCTCAGTGTTGATTCGAACTTCAAATGTGGTATAACGACATAGAAATTATGAACCAAGAAGCTTGGGAGGGTTACGATTTCAAACGTAAAAGGATACATCATCGAAATCGATAAATATGGGCTCGGTGTTGATTCGAACTTCAAATTTGGTATAACGACATAGAAATTATGAACCAAGAAGTGTAGGGAGGGTTGATTTCAAACGTAGAAGGATACATCATTGAAATCGATAAATATGAAGCTCGATGATGATTCAACTTCAAATATGGTATAACGAGCATACAAACTGTGAACCAAGAAGAAGCAGGGAGGGTTTCGACTTCAAATTTAGAAGGATACATCATTGAAATCGATAAATATGAAGCTCAGTGTCGATTCGAACTTTAAATATGGTATAACGACATATTGCATGCAAACCCTGGATCTGAGATCGAAACCTGTCCATGAGTGGCCTACTATAAGCTGGAAACTTCGTAAGAAGAATGAATCCATCCATTTACAGGTAAGATTCCTTGAATATTCGAAACCTTAAACAAACCATATTCTCGCTTATTATGCATATCCCGCTCAGAGATCGAAACTTGGCCGAGATTGGACTACTCTAAGTCCAAAACGTGAAACGATGAATACATCCATTCACGGGTAAGATTCCTTGAAATATTCCCGAAACCTTAAACAAACCATATTACGGCATAACGTCGCATACCACAGCTCGAGATCGAAACTTGGCCATGATTGGACTACTCTAAGTCCGAAACTTCGTAAGAACGATGAATACATCCATTTTAAGATTCCTTGGCATATTCTGAAACCTTAAACAAACCATATTATGGCATAATGTACGCATACCCCGGCTCCAGAGATCAAAACCACGGCGTGATTGGACTACTCCTAAGTCAAAAACTTCGTAAGAACGATGAATACATCCATTTACGAGGTAAGATTCTTCGAAATATTCCCTGAAAACCTTAAACAAACCATATACGGCATATTTATGCATCACGTTGGCTCAGAGATCAAACTGGCCCAGTGATTGGACTACTCTAAGTCGAAACTTCGTATGAGCGATCAATACATCCATTTCGAGTAAGATTCCTTGAAATATTCCACCGAAACCTTAAGCAAACCATATTCTGGCATATTGCATGCATATCTGGCTCCGAGATGAAACACAGCCCATGATTAGACTACTCTAAGTCCAAACTTCGTAAGAACGATGAATACATCCATTTATAAAAAGATTCCTTCGAAATATTCCACAAACCTTAAACAAACCATATTCTCGCATAATGTAAGCATACCACAGCTCCGAGTCGAAACCTGGAAGTGATTGGACTCTCAAGTCGAAACTTCGTAAGAGCGATGAATACATCCATTTACAGGTAAGAATCCTTGAAATATTCCACGAAACAGCAAACAAACCATATTACGGCATAATGTCGCATACCCTGGCTCCAAGATCGAAACCTGGCCGTGATTGGACTACTCTAAGTCCTAAACTTGGTAAGAACGATGAATACATCAATTTACAGGTAAGATTACTTCGACATATTCCATGAAACCTTAAACAAACTATATTCCTCGGCATAATGTATGCATACCCAGCTCCGAGATCGAAACTGGCCGTGATTGGACTACTCTAAGTCAAACTTCGTAAGAACGATGAATACATCCATTTCTGGTAAGATTCCTTCGAAATATTCCCGAAACCTTAAAAAAACCATATTACGGCATATTGTACGCATACCCTTGCTCCGAGATCGAAACACAGCCGTGATTGGACTACTCTAAATCGAAACCCGTAAGAACGATGAATACATCCATTTCAAGGTAAGATTCCTTCGAAATATTCCACAGAACCTTAAAACAAACCATATTCGGCATATTAGACGCATACCCCAGCTCGAGATCGAAACTTGGCGGTGATTGGACTACTCTAAGTGAAACTTCGTATGAACGATCAATACATCCATTTACGAGTAAGATTCCTTCGAAATATTCCCAAACCTTAAACGAACCATATTACGCATAATGTGTCGCATGCCACAGCCCGAGATCGAAACTGGCCGTGATTGGACTACTCTAAGTCATAAACTTCGTAAGAGCGATGAATACATCCATTTACGGGTAAGATTACTTCGACATATTCCATGAAACCTTAAACAAACTATATTCGGCATAATGTACGCATACCACGGCTCCGAGATCGAAACCTGGCCGTGATTGGACTACTCTAAGTCGGAAACTTATTAAACGATGAATACATCCATTTACGAGGTAAGATTCCTTCGAAATATTCCCGAAACCTTAAAAAACCATATTCTCGGCATATTGTAACGCATACCCTTGCTCCGAGATCGAAACCCGGCCGTGATTGGACTACTCTAAGTCGAAACCGTAAGAACGATGAATACATCCATTTACAGGTAAGATTCCTTGAAATATTCCCGAAACCTTAAACAAACCATATTACGGCATATTGTCGCATACCACGGCTCGAGATCGAAACTGGCGGTGATTGGACTACTCTAAGTGGAAACTTCGTATGAACGATCAATACATCCATTTCTTGGTGAATTCCTTGAAATATTCCACGAAACCTTAAACAAACCATATTGCGGCATATTATACGCATATCTTGGCTCGAGATCGAAACACGGCCGTGATTAGACTACTCTAAGTTGAACCGTAAAGAACGATGAATACATCCATTTCAGGTAAGATTCCTTCGAAATATTCTGAAACCTTAAACGAACCATAATACGGCATAATGTACGCATGGGTTGAGATCGAAACTGGTAGTGATTGGACTACTCTAAGTGGAAACTTCGTAAGAATGATGAATACATCCATTTACATGTAAGATTCCTTCAAATGTTCCTGAAACCTTAAACAAACCATATTCTGGGCATATTGTACGCATATCCTGGCTCCAGATCGAAACCAGCCGTGATTAGACTACTCTAAGTCCGAAACTTCGTAAGAACGATGAATACATCCATTTACGAGGTAAGATTCCTTGAAATATTCCCGAAACCTTAAACAAACCATATTTCGGCATATTGTACGCATACCCCGGCTCCGAGATCGAAACTGGCCATGATTGGACTACTCTAAGTGGAAACTTCTTAAGAACGATGAATACATCCATTTACGGGTAAGATTCCTTGGCATATTCCACAAACCTTAAACAAACCATAATTCTCGGCATAACGTCGCATACCCGGGCTCCGAGATCGAAACCTGGCCATGATTGGACTACTCTAAGTCGGGAAACTTCGTAAGAACGATGAATACATCCATTTACAGTAAGATTCGAAATATTCACTGAAACCTTAAACAAACCATATTCGGCATAATGTACGCATACCCACAGCTCCGAGATCGAAACCTGGCGTGATTAGACTACTCTAAGTCCGAAACTTCGTAAGAACGATGAATACATCCATTTACAGGTAAGATTTGAAATATTCCTGAAACCTTAAACAAACCATATTCGGCATAATGTCGCATACCACGGCTCGAGATCGAAACACGTACTGATTGGACTACTCTATCGAAACTTCGTGGAAACGATGAATACATCAATTTACGGGTAAGATTCCTTCGAAATATTCCCGAAACCTTAAACAAACCATATTCGGCATAATATCGCATACCACGGCTCCAGAGATCGAAACACGGCCGTGATTGGACTACTCTAAGTCATAAACTTCGTAAGAGCGATGAATACATCCATTTCAGTAAGATTCCTTAAATATTCCACTGAAACCTTAAGCAAACCAAATTATGGCATATTATACGCATATCGAACTCAAAGGATCGAAACCTGGCCGTGATTGGACTACTCTAAGTCCGAAATTTCATAAGAGCGAAGAATCCATCCATTTACCGGTAAGATTCCTTTGGAATATTCCACAAAACATTAAACCAACCTCCGGCATATTGTATGCAAACCCAGCTCCGAGATCAAAACACGGGCCGATAGGTGGACTACTATAAGTCGGAAATTTCGTAAGAACGATGAATCCATCCATTTACATGTAATATTCTTTGTAATATTCCCCAAAACATTAAGCAAACCCTATTCTAGCATATTGTATGCAAACCCAGCTCCGAGATTGAAACCCTACTGAACGGACTAGTATAAGACGAGAGTTCGTAAGAACGATGAATACAACCATTTACGGGTAAGATTCCATGGGAATATTCTCGAAACCTTCAACACACACGAATTCATCAACTTCGAGAAAAGAAGCGCTTCGAGATCGAAACACGGCCATGAGCGGACTAATATAAGTACGAAAGTTTGCAAAGACGATGAATCCAACCATTTCTGGTAAGATTCCATGGAATATTCTCGAAACCTTAAAACACACAAATTCGTCAACTTTGAGAAAGAAACTAGCTCGGGATCGAAACATGGCCATGAGCGGACTACTATAAGTCTGAAAGTTTGCAAAGACGATTAATCCAACCATTTACGGGTAAGATTGAATGGGAATATTCTCATAAACCTTAAACATATACAAATTCGTCAACTACGAGAAAGAAACTTGCTTAGGGATCAAAACCTGGCCATGAGCGGACTACTATAAGTCTGAAAGTTCGGAAAGACGATGAATCCACCCATTTACGGGTAAGATTCCATGGGAATATTCTTAGCAGAAGTGAGAAAAATTTAGCATAAGTGTTTATACCTCAATGACAACTCTTATAAAGGTTGTCAATAGCAATGAAAAGAAAATTTAGCGAAGTGAGAAAAATTTAGCATAAGTGAGAAGTTTTTAGAAGTGAATAAAATTTAGCCGAAGTGGGAATTTTTTGCGAAGTGAGAAAAATTTAGCGAAGTGTTTATACCTTTACGACGACTCTTAAGGGGGTTGTAGAAGGTCTATTTATCCTTTTTCTTCTTATCTTTTCCATCTCCCATCATAACCATCCATTTACATCATAATCGTCCATTTATTTCTTTTCCTTAACATGTTTTTCCTTATCACTTTTTTTATAAAAGTAAATGTAAAATATAAGCAAACATGCATGTAAATGTGGAATGGTGGTTGAAATCCAAGTCTTAGACGAGGAGGAGGTTCGGGTTCGATTCACCTTAGCCTCATTGTTTTTTCAAAGTCAATTTATCATTTTACAACTCTTGTAAAGGTTGTGAATGTTGATTAAAAGAAAAAGCACAAATCTACCAATATTGTGAATCCGGCAGGATGGTTGACATATTGTGCTAACACCTAGTAAGCTTGGGGATCGATTCTCTACAAGAACATTTTTCAAATTTTTTTTTTCTTATCTTCAACGACTCTTATTAGTGTTGTTTTAAAATCATTCACTACTTTGAGTTGGACATATTTTACTTTGACAACGCTTTTGTTGGAAAAAGTCGTAAAACATACTATATTTTACAACTTTTAATTTCGAGTTGTCAATCTACAATTGTAGATTACTAATTTTCCCGTAGTGTGGAGCCTTTTTCCCAGAAGCGCCAGCCTACGCCTAGTGCGCCAAAGGCGCTCGCCTTTACAACATAGGTTATGAGACTATCCTTGACAAATCTAATGCATGGGTTTTTATCGGATGAAGGGAAGGCGGAAGGGAGATTTGAGATGTGGAAAGCTGCCGCTTGTAACTTATTCACTATGCTGAAATTACTCAAAGGAAGAGAGGGTGTATAGTGTATACATGTTTGGCATGCAGAGCTGCGTCAATAGGTAATCGAGAAAGTACGTTAATCCAGACTTGATTTCTCCTAACCCTAAACTCAACTTCTTACAAGAGGACCCGAACCGAATATGTCTCCCAGAATCCAGTCCAAGTGTTTCTCCAATCCACGTGGTTCAATTTCATTAGCTGTTGTCTTAACGTAAAGGAATGCGAACAGGTCAGGTCGAACGCCGTACTCGTGTTTGTAACACCTGATCATACTTGATTTCAACAACCTTCCTAGTGAACACTAAAACAAATTCCAATTGCTTTTCAATGTATCTGTTTTGACCATACTAAATCATAAAATGTCCCTCAGAATCATGACTGAAAGTAAAGAGCTCTGAGTTTTGATTGATTTGATGCCATCTTATAGTTCAAGAACAAACTCTCATCTAGTCTGTAGCTTTCTAATTCATCATTTTCTGAACAGTGATCAAACTATTACCACAACAAATGACGAGATAGAGCATGACGATATTGAATACAAATTACTCGATGAAGAAAGCAAGACGTCAGAAGCCAGACGGAAAGATTGGCATCTACATGCAAAGGTGGTGGTGGTGGTGGTGGAGTGGTATCTACTTGCTTCGAAAATCGAAACCCTAACTTTTTACTGTCCCCTCTCTGTGTTTCTTAAAATTTCGAAGTATGAAGATTGATTAGCCACACACTGCAGGGCCGCTGTTGGGATACCAACACCAATCCGGAAGTTATGTTAGTAATTGGTATATGTTTCCTTGCTTGGGACTCGTATGTAGTTTTCTGACAGAGTCCATGTATGATATTGTATGCCAATTGGTTTCCTAATTTTAATAATGGTTTTGTGTATAAATAGAGGATGTCGGACCAAGATTGGCAAAACAGAAGAAGAGTTGCTCCTCGACATGATGACATCTATGTGTTGTTGTGGTTTTGTCCGGCCGACCTATTCATGTAAGTGGGACGTGTAAGTTATTTTTTATTAATCTTTTTAGATAAAATTGGTGTTTAATTTTTTTCTCTTTATAAGAGCAATCATTATGATTTGGTTCGTTAGCAAACTTCTCCACAATCTAACAATGGGCAACCGTTATGGTAGCAAAAAAATTGTGGTAGTTAGCTAAGCCATTACTTTAAACAACTACTCATCTATAGGGCCGGTCAGTCATGCTTAAGCTTGCAACAACTTAGTATTTGTAGAAACTTGGTTCTGGGGCGTACACACCTATCTCGACTTCTAGAAGTCGAAATATCAGAAACTTGGCTATCAAATTTCAAAACGTTTTTTAGAAATTGAAAATTTTAACTTCTTGTGAAGTAATATAGTGTTACTTTTGGCTTCTATTTCTTAGTTCGACTTCTGGAGAAGCAGAATTCAGATGCAGATTAGTAGCTAAACGCTATTAGTTTCCGCTATAATTATTATGTGTGTTGTGTGTTTAACTTCTTGTGAAGTAATATAATGTAATTGAACCTATTAGGTAATGGTCTGACCCTCAAGAATGACATACATGAGACTGAGCAATTAGACAAAGATACTTGTTCTACAGTTTGTGATGTATATTTTGCTCTCTTTTTTTTTCTTCTTTTCAGTGGCACTCCTAATGAGAGTGGTAGCTCTAGATGTGGTCATAGTCATTGTGATCGTAATCGGTGCCTCCTTGATTGCGGGGCGGCCAAATATTTGAGCGGGGCAGGATCCAAAACTGGGGAGTCGGAGTATGAAATTGAAACTGACAGGTGATAATCTAACCCTCAAAAATGGCATAGTAATTAGACAATTATCTTTATACCACAGTTCCTGATATATTAAGCTGAATTTCTTCTTTTCAGTGACAGTGATGATATGATGGTGAGTGCTGGTAGCTGCATCCCTCAAATACATCAAGGGAAATGGGGGAACGGTAAATTTGTTGATATCGATGGGTGGTCAGTATGTGTTGATAGCGATACTATAGATGACCTAGAGGTATCCGAAGAATCTGCAGATGAAGGTGATGAGAAAAAGCTATCTATGGCCACGATGAAGATTGGAAAACCATCTCACATACAAATGCCTCCTCTTGACACCGAAGATGATTTCATACTCACTTTTGACGGATATCACAGAAAGAAAGGAAAGAATGGAGGTTACGGGGCACTCTTGCGGTCTGGCAATGGTGTTCCTATTGCTGCTGTTGCTGGAGGATCTCAACGTTGGATTTCACAGTATTATCATACCTTGGAGGGGTTCCTAAGTGGTCTAGACCTTGCTATCGCTGCCAATGTTGACAGTCTTTCCTGCATATGCAATTCATATAGGCTTTCAGAGGCACTCTCGCGGTGTTTCATCTTCAACCAAAAGGGTCGGTGTCGCCGTCACCCTGATGCAACATTTGATGTGGTCTGTCGTAGTTGTCTTAAGTATCGGTTGAGCAAGGATGAACCACTTGATTTAATTTGTGATATCGTGAGGAAAATAGTGATAAAGGGAGAACGCTTTTATCACACCTGTGGTTTCATGGATTGTTCTGGCAAAGAATGGAACAAGCCAGCTGATTTCCTTGCTAAGTTGGTACGCGGGCCTGGCGAGGAAAGAGTGCTTACACCAGAAGAATTCCCTGAAGACTTTTGGAATCTGCTAGTATTTAATGTCCCAGCATGAGCTACCATTTTAAACGGACTTCTATAGTTGTCTCTCTGCACGTTATTATGTAAACGGACTCCTCTATTCTCTTCACACGGTAATTCACCAAAACTAGTTTTTCATCCGCCACGTTCACCCTCATCAGGGCCGGCCCTGACACGAAGCATCCGAAGTATAGCTTCGGGCATCAAAATCTGAGGGGCATCAAATCTAAGAATTTGTCCACTTTATGTTACAAAAGTCAACAAAACAAAGTACTAATCTAGGATGGAAAAACGTTGAAATTGGGGGCACGTGTTGACAAATCATGCTACTTAGCATACTTAGCACCGTCATTTATATTCCAAGGAGACCCACTTTCGAAGCAGATAAATATTTTATACTGTTTAGTTAATTTGTGCCATTAAGAGAACCATCAAGTGGTCCGATGCTACTCATGCTCCCTCCCCTTTCGCGGCAGTCGGGATTCGAACCCTTATAATTGCTAAAATTCCTACATGAATGAGATTTAGGAGTAGTCTAGGGACCAGCTGTACCAAGCTATCCAAAAAAAAAGTTTGTGCCATTAAAATTTGACGGAAAAAAACATGGTACCGAGGGAGTGTAACTTGTCTCTCGGTCTAATATGAAAGCAATCACGAGAAACACGTGCTAGGAAAAAAAAAACTTTTAAACCCAAAACTTTTAGAAAGAAGACACGTTATCGCTAACATTCATGATCAATGAAATAAATAGCCGCTTAGTTTGTTTACGGTACTAAAAAATTGACCTAATGATATTTATAGCTTTATTACATATATGGCCTGTGCCCTGGGGGCATCATTTTGGAGCTCAACTTTGGGGCATTAACATCTCAGGGCCGGCCCTGACCCTCATGTTTACTCCCGTACAAGGAAGCCAAGTCGATGTATATTTGTAAAATCCAAAGTATTGTTTTGTGAATAGATGATACGAAAAGATATATTTTGATGAAGTGTCTTTACGTTTAAGTATCTGTATCTTAAGGATAAATTTTGAAGAGACACGTCTTTTGATTTGCTATTTGACCATGTACAGTAGAACCTCATTAAATTAATCCGCGATAAATTAATAACTTCGCTAAAATAATATTTTTCGTCGGTTCCAACTTGGGCAGAGTGTGCTAAATTAATAACCCCGATAAATTTATAAGATAATACAAATTTTAAGCTTACAATAGGGCCCAACAAATATATAAATTAATAATCAGTTTAGTAGCACTATATTATGGTGCTTTACTAAAATAAGAATCCAAAGTTGTTAGTTTCTTGTTCACATTTACATAATATTGGACCTCATATCTAATTTTTTGTAGTCCGTTGAGAAGTTCTGCGGTGATTTATTTGTATTGTCCTTTTTATTATTTTAATTTTAACATTGAAATATATATTATCCAATATTATATCATAAAATAATTAGAAAATAATTTTATTTGAAAATAAAATTTTAAATACTTGTTATCGTAGGAAAATTGTTCTACACACTTAATTTTTCAATCTTGTTACGGTAAAATGTTCTCCAAACTTATTTTTGAAATCTAAATTTGGTATGTTTCGATATATTAATAACTTATTAATTTATCGATAAATTAATACTTCGCTAAATTAATAGAATTTGACAGTCAGACACTATTAATTTATCGAAGTTTTTCTTGTATATTAAAGCGCGCAGCATTGGTCGAAAGTAACAATTACTGCATAAATTCTTTCGATTTAGTTACCTCTCTGAGTTTTGATTAATCTCATCACTAAAATCAAAGCGCAATACCACCACAATCAAGTGATGTCTAATAACAGCAAAATGGATTCAATTTTGGTTAGGTTTTGTTGGGCCCATAAATTATGCAACATTAAGAGATTCGATTATAGAAAATCCCAAGTCGCTAGCATCTTGAAAAGGAACCGTTTTTTGGGGTCCATGGTTTTTACACAGGACCATGATTTTATTTTGGGTAAGTAAGACATTAGAAGTACAAAAATTATAAACGTACCGTGCACAAAAACAGAACAAAAACCGTGCTCTCACAGCTCTCTCACTAGTGGGCCCAAAACGGCCCCCTACCAATCCCTGCAGGGCGGGGCCCACGTATTGATGTGAGGAGTCGGTTTAGATATTGTTTTTGTGCCCTGTACGTTTAGAACAGCTGTTAGAAGTAAATCTTTCGCTGACAACTTTGGGTTTTTGTCGGGACAGCTGTCTCTTTTCTTGTCCCATAATCTACTGACTTCGCAAGTTATCTTTCTAGCCAAGTAACCTTATTTCGCCTATCTTTACTTCGTGATTGGTATCTTGCCGGGTACTCTAATTGATCCTTCGTGTTTTAGATTCCTTATGCGAGTTACTTCGTTTTAGGATGCCTCCTCTTCGTGCTTTTCAGTAGCGAAATAATTACGACATTTGATTTGACAAGTCATTGATGGGGATCTTTGAGTGAGATTCTCTTAGACCTATTTCGTGCCTTCCCGTGTGACCACTAGGGAGCATATTTTTTGTACCTACATCAATGGTAGTAGCAGTGTCCGTCAGGGTGATCCTCCAGGCTCCAGCTACCTCTCCCACTCTTTATCTTGCTGAACTAGCACGATCAAATTCATGGTCCGACAAGAGTTCAAGTAATTATGATGCTTTCGTCTAGTTAAATTTTGATGATATAGGTGATAAATTATTAAATTCTGTATTTATAATATTTAAAATTAAACCCATCATTCACAAGTTACTAACAAACCGAAGTTGTCCGTGGAGTTCCTGGGCTAGTTGAATTTGGCACAGATGGAGTTTGAATTCTAGGGATTTCCAACTACCTGGAATTTAAACTACCTAGAAAATGAATTTCATCCTTTTAAGTTGAACTCCACCCTTGACTCCATCCGTTGACTGAACTCCCCCCTCAACTCCATCCGTGCCAAACACACCCTTATATTTATTTATGTGTCGATCCTCTTTTGTATCCAAATTCTGTCCATTTTTCGCAAAGGCTGCTAAGTTGTTGTGGTCTGGCTTATTCCTACAGGTCATATACCTCTGACGTCTAGAACTCTACCTATTGGTCCCCTTGACAAAATTTCCTCACAGGCTGATCCCCTTTTATCTGGTGGATATGAGCGCAGTCTGCTTCCCCAGTTTACCATCTATAGTTGGATCTCCAATTGGAGTTGTGCTCATTTTTCAAGGCCGCTTTTTACTGGAGCAGACGAAAATGACGAAATACCGGGTCCCAAAGAGAAGAGGGGAAGACTTGCTCTTGATTGTATAGCTAAATGTCAACACTCTTGTAAGTGATATCTTTATGATGTATTTGCACTTGTATGGTGACTTTTGTTGCATTTGCATGGTGCAGCCTTAGCAATGAAATAGCTAGCTGGGATACCAAACAGGAATCAAAACAGACCCTTTCTCTCCTGTTGTTATTGCTGCTAACAAGACTGCAAGCTTCCAGTTCCCAGCTTCATATGGTAATATGTGCGCTTGGTCTTCAAATCCACAACACTCAGTTAAAAATATTGAAAATTTGATACTTCCTTTGCCAAATTCTTTTTGGGATTATTTATCGGAAAATGGGTCATTTGTCCAAAAAAATTTAAAACACGGTTCAAATGGACGAGTAAAAAATTTTATGGGTGAAATGGACAAAAAAAAAATAGCAAGGATGAAAGTGGATTCATCCTGGGTTAAACTTAAAAAATAACAAGGATGAAACTAGATGCATCCTGTGTAAAAAAAAATAAGAAAAAATATTTGAAAATGGACATGATGAAACTGGTTACATCCTGCCTATTTTTAAATTTTTGTCCATTTAAAAAAAGATCTAAATCAATCGCCTCTTTTCACCTGTGAAATTTTGATTTTGGTCTTTTTAACCAATTTTGTGATTATTTATGTGTTAGCAATTGTGATCTTTGGTTGCTCATTGTGTTTTTGTTTCTTCCTCTCAGAATATGGCATTATGAGACAGCTGCCCTTCCCAATAGCTTTGACAACCACAATTTTATGGACAAAGAAATGTCTAAGCATTACAAAACCATGCTTTTGTAATCCAACTACTCAAATATTTGTCTTTACTAATTTTTTATTATTGACAAATTTTTGAGACAAGCAGATTTCTATCTTTTATCATGTAATGCTTAGACATTTCTTAGGGTTTGGGTCTAACCGCGGGTCCAAGATTCAAGCTATTTCTTGCAAGTATTCATGTCAGGATTACAAATGGTCAAATTAGGATAGCCCATTCTCCTGATTTTATAGCTTTTGTTGTGGTCTCCCTCTTGCCACTCTTTGGCAATGAGTGGGTGGACGCTACAGTCCATGGAAGTCTCCAGTTAAGGAATATATGGGTATGTCTCCTGTTGTGCTACAAGTAGGGGTGAGCATTTGGCTCGTAATCCGTGGATTTTGGGGACCAACCGTTCATTTGCGGATGGATGGTCGACCGTTCGTTAATGGGTTGGATACGGATGAAATTTTTGAAATACAACGGATAACGGATAGGGCCGAGGATGCAACCTTGAAAATCCGTTGGACATCCATATCCGTTAGATTAAGGGCATTTATATAGTTCTAGAAAATACTATGAATCATTTAGGAATTTTTAAGATGTTTGCTTGGGGTGTTGTACATGACATTTTTATATTTGTATGAATATATAATACATGTAGGTTTTATAAGGAGTCATATGTGTTGGCTTTATTTTCTTTACTATAAATTTTAACTAAAACAAATCCATTGGATTATCCGCATCCAATCCGTCCATCCGTGTATCCTTTGGATACAAATCCGTTGGATATGGATTGGATGCGGATGCCAAATTTGAAATCCGTAATGCAATAGATTGGATGCGGGTGAGACGAAAACCGATCCATACCGCCCATGCTCACCCCTACAAGCATAGGATGAAACTCTGATACGGGCCCAACATTAAATTCCACAATCAATGGTTCTGTAGCAGAATATCTTGGGCCAGTACGCAGCCAATAAATGGAACCATTTACGTAAACAGAAGAAGTGAATTTTGTCGGTGAAATTGTTGGCGGGATTAACTCATCATCAATCCTTCTCCATGATAGATTGTTGTTGTGTTGTCTGCCATCAACTGTCATGCATACGTTTTGAAAGCGTAAGAAAAGTCCTTGCACGTTGTATATTCCTTCGATTCAAAATAAAACAACTTCGTGTTCCATAGTGGCAGGATCATACCCAAAATAACACCAATCAGCATTGGCATACTCAATCCGATCGTGTTGTTGTTTAAACAAGGGCTGTATCCAAGGTGTTGATTGTCCCGTGCTCGGATTTAATATACACACATAATGCGAGCTGCGGTTTACTAAAGATATAACAACCCATTGATAGCTCCAAAAACGTGTGTAAGAGAAGTTCTTGGTTTAGGTACTTCCCTTTGAACAGCCGCTACTTCTCCTTCAGACAGCAGTAGTTTAGCTGAGGAGAAAACCTTATGTCTAGGCCACCTAATAAAAAGTCAGATACCATCACCAACGGCAAAATCAGATGATTTTGATCGCGTGAAGTGCAAATCAATGAAGCTTCGATCTTTATGAATTAAAGACTGTCATTGTTTGCTCACACACTTGAACCTCATGAGTGGTTTTGCAGGAAGTCTACTCAATATATCAGTAAATACTCATTGCACATAACAAGTTGACTATTATCATCATACTGCTTCGTCATCGTTCTTCCTCAAATTTGTTCCTTCCTAGGTATAGCTTTGGTATTGTAGCTACGATAAGGTTTTTTATCAGAGGATATATATAGATATAAGTCTTGCAGGCTGCAACAAGTTTCCCGTAAAACTACCTAACATATAAAGCATCGGAAAAGGCAGTATCTTCACTTGCTGAAAATAACTCAATATATATACAGTAATTCTATTCAGCCCACCTATCAATCCCACCTTCAAACCCACCGCTGATGTGGCAATGACGTGGCTCGATTTTCATGTTTCCGTGGGTTTTCTCTCTTAAGTGACGTGTGTTTTTATTTCTTATTTTTCATTCTTCTCAAAACGAGAGGAAAAACCCTATCGGTTTCTTTTTGTTCTTGGTTCGGATTAGGGCTCAGGATGAAAGAGAAGTAACATACATCTTCAAAACATCATCAATACAAAACATCAGATCCATAGAACAAAGTTGTTTAGTTCTTGAAAAATGCTCTCAATTATGGTTTAGGCAAGACTAATGGTTGTCGTTGATGCCTCTGAGTCCGTGTTATGTCCATGATAAAAGGCTTCCTCGTGATAACTTAAAGCCAACAAATATACTTCGAGTTCGAGTGGAATAGATCTTAATGCTAGGATCACTAGTTACGATCTACGGAGATTATGACACATGCAGGAATTACAGAATCAATACTAAATTTTGGAGCACTTGGATATGGTGCCCGAGAGTAACGCAGTGCTTCAGAACCCCTGCCATCATACAAATGCACATTTGGGGTAATACGCATGGAATTGTATTGTTAACTAGTGGGAATTTTGATTACTCCTCCGTTACTTTTTAATAGGCCAGTTTTATTTTTGAGAAAATTAAGGAAATTATGAGAACTAATCATTGAAAGTGGTCCTCAAATGACACTTGTCAATAAAAGAAGTGAAGTGAGATGGTCCCCATAACACTTGTCAGCCAAAGAAGTAATTGAAATGGTCCACATAACACTTGTCATCAAAAGAAGTTAAAAGAAAAGTGGTCCCAAAAAATTAAAGTAACATTTGACTTTCCCAATTGGGAAACCAGCCTATTTTTTTGTACAATAATTCTATTTAGCCCACTAGTCAATCCCACCTTTAAACCCACCGCTGAGGTGGCAATGACGTGGCTTGACTTTATCATCCTCTTAAGTTTCTTCCCTTACGTTCGTTTTTATTTTATTTTTCAGATTTTTCTTTGTTCATGTTTATTATCCGGTAGTCTCTTCCTACCATCAAAGAATAGGAATCAATAGAGGAAAAGAAACATCAAAGAACTACTGCTAGGTGAGTTGTAAGTTGTCCTTGTGCTTCATTGGGCTCTTTCTCCCGATTTTTTTTTTTTAGAGTTTTCAAGTTAGGGTTTCATTGATATGGCACTTTTTTTCCTCGATTGATAAGATCCGTGCCATTGATTTTGAAATCAGATTAAGAATATTGAATTAAGGTTTAAATTTTAGATGAGTACGAGAACATTGAGTTTTTGTAACTTCAATTTTGGGTTAATTCTAAATTTTTATTGTTGTATTTGGAGTTAAATGGACTTGAAAATTTATCTATATATTTGTATTTTCATATTTTAGGGTTGTGATTTTGTAGGAAGGAAAAAAATTTAAAGATTTGGCTAAAGAGTGATGTTGGTTATGTGAAAATTTTGAAACATAAATTACTCGGGAAGGTTATGAGGCAAGCTAAGACTCACAAGGTCACATTCTAACAATTTCAGTATGTTTTTTTCGAAATAGCAAAATTCATTCCAGAGTACTTGAGAAAGCACAAGAAAAAAAACACAAAGTACAATAATCACAATAGTTGAGCGATGGGATTACATGTTGTCTTTAAATTTTTCCCATCTACACATAAAATCATCAAAAGTAAAGATCCTAAGCTCTTTATACATAGAGGACCATGTGTATAAAGTTGCTTTAATGTTAATGAGCAATTTCTCATAAGTAATTGATTCACTCCTAAACACCCTGTTGTTCCTTTCGGTCCAAAGGACAGACCATATCGCGAATGGTAGGCAGTACTTGATGAAGATCGACGGTTTCAAGCTAAATTTAAGTTTCCAATCCATCAAAACTTGGATCACCGTATTGGGAGGAGACCAAGTTGAATCAAGCAAACCTAAAAAATGCTGCCATAAATCAGCGACTTTGCAACTAATAAAAGATGGTTTGTCGACTCATCCTCGTTGTTGTTGCAAAACCTACATCTACCATTTTCAAATTCCATTCCTCTTCTTTTGATTTTCTACCGTAGGAAGACTATTAATGGCAGCTGCCCATACTATGAAAGAAACTTTGGTGGGAATGGTTTTGTTCCATACATACTTGTGAGGGAAGGTGGTCGTGTCACTTGTTTCGCCGCCATTGTTATGAAGAGCCTCGTATATTTAGAGTGAAAACACAAGTAGAATACTTAAAGTGGTGGATCATAATAGAGCAAAAGGATCTATTTAGAATACTTAAACAACACAAATGTATATTTATAATGAAACACTCATATGATATAATCCATTGTTGATGCCCATTTACTTTTCGTGTTTGCCTATATCAGTGATAACTCCATCTTCAACCATTGCAATAACATCAGCATTTTTTGAAATTAATAATCAAAGTGACACTAGAATAATATCAGCATTTTTCTAATAACCCTATTAGAATGAATACAAAGAAACTGCTCTAAGTACAAAGCCAAGTCTTCTCCTTACTATTTTCTTACAGATCGGAATATTGAGTAGGAAAAACTAAATCATGAAGGAATGAAATACTTGGTTCAATCTGCAAGACTACTGCTGCATGATTTAATTTAATGCTAAATATCTAATACAGACCATCATTGCTAAAAATAGAAGAACTCTTGAACAGTTGATTTTGCTTTATGATATCAGTAATTCTATTCAGCCCACCTATCAATCCCACCTTCAAACCCACCGCTGATGTGGCAATGACGTGGCTCGATTTTCATGTTTCCGTGGGTTTTCTCTCTTAAGTGACGTGTGTTTTTATTTCTTATTTTTCATTCTTCTCAAAACGAGAGGAAAAACCCTATCGGTTTCTTTTTGTTCTTGGTTTCGGATTAGGGCTCAGGATGAAAGAGAAGTAACATACATCTTCAAAACATCATCAATACAAAACATCAGATCCATAGAACAAAGTTGTTTAGTTCTTGAAAAATGCTCTCAATTATGGTTTAGGCAAGACTAATGGTTGTCGTTGATGCTGCTGGGTCCGTGTTATGTCCATGATAAAAGGCTTCCTCGTGATAACTTAAAGCCAACAAATATACTTCTGAGTTCTGAGTGGAATAGATCTTAATGCTAGGATCACTAGTTACAGTCTACGGAGATTATGACACATGCAGGAATTACAGAATCAATACTAAATTTTGGAGCACTTGGATATGGTGCCCGAGAGTAACGCAGTGCTTCAGAACCCCTGCCATCATACAAATGCACATTTGGGGTAATACGCATGGAATTGTATTGTTAACTAGTGGGAATTTTGATTACTCCCTCCGTTACTTTTTAATAGGCCAGTTTTATTTTTTGAGAAAATTAAGGAAATTATGAGAACTAATCATTGAAAGTGGTCCTCTAGACACTTGTCAATAAAAGAAGTGAAGTGACACTAGTCCAGAAGGGGCTATAAATAACGGATGAATTCTGTTATAAAACATGATTTATCACGGTTTTCATTTGTTATTCGAACCGTTATTTATTTGGTGTGACTCTTTATAAATGACAAATAGAGTACGTTATTAAGTATGACGAATAAAATTTGTGATTTTAAATCACGTACAAAATCTGTCATCAAGTATCACGATTATTACATGTAAAATACAATGACGGTTGATGTATGTCATTGAAAAAGCACGGTTATTATATGTCATTGACTATGTCATAATTCTGTTATTGTTCAAGATACTAATAGATACTAATTCTGAATCTGAAATCAATTCAGATTCAGATTTGGTATTCAAATTTTGTGAAAATCTGTTCTGCGTATCTGTAATTCGTTCAGATTCATAAATGGAGTATCTGAAACTAATTTTGGAATCTGGACATAAAACAAAATTATGATTCCAAAATGAATCTAAAATTAACTTTATTAATTATTTTTTTCAAGAAATAAAATATTCGATTACAAATCTAAATATAAATAGTAGCAACCCAAAGTTGCATACTGAACATTAAAATTCAATTCTATCTATTGTCACCTTGCCACTTTGATTTGGTCGCTCTCCTACAGGAGTTGGGTAAGATTTTTCCCATTTAACGGTCACCTATGTTGTAAAAGGCGCTAGGCAAGGCGAGGCGCCAAGCCCAGCGCCTAGCGCCTTTGGCGCCTAAGGCGCCCTAGGCGAGCGCCTTTTTTTTTAGAAAAATCCTGATTTAAGCTTAATTTGGCGCCTGGGCGCCTTTTTTTCCCAGGCGCCAGCCCAACGCTTAGTGCGCCTTTGGCGCTTAAGCGCCAAAGGCGCTCGCCTTTTACAACATAGACGGTCACCTCCTGAAACACCTCCGGGTACTCCATCATCTCTATCGCATAACATCGCACTTGCATCTATGATTTCTCTATCTATATTATGTAGATGCAACCGCTTTTTTCCTGAAGTTCCTCAAAAAGCAAAAACCAGACGACGAAGGTGCTGCCGCGATTCCTATATCCTGTATAAAAAGATGCCCAAGTTAGTTTAAGATATCATGACTGCTATTGTCTTCTAGTTTAAGATAACATTTCAAAGATCAACCGGAGATCTCATGCCCTTTACATTTGTTCACATGACCCTTAGCTCTCTATTCAAAACAATGAAAAGAAATAGTACAACAACAACAAATTTTCTCACAATCTATGTATGATTGTGGAAGTTCACCCCACTTAAACATCTCGGTTTTGTTCATTTCTTCGTAACAATTTACGACTTCCTTTCTCATTTATGTTTCAAAAATGACAAAGATCATGAAGATAAGAAATTTTTGTTATGGGTCATATTTATGCGTGTTTAATAATGATATATATGCTCACGGTTTTGGAGGCACAGACACAGTAAAGTTTCTATATCAAGAATCAGAGGTGAGGAATAAGATATGAATTACCAGAGAAGCTTAAAAGTGTATTTCCGCCATCCATGCTTAGAGCAGTTTGCAACTATTCTGTCCAGCCGATCAACAATCTCAGAAAAAGTAGGCCCCAGCATAGATTCTGCATTCCAACATTCTTCTATCAAACTCATTTTAAACTCCATAGTGCTTAACCAGAAAAAGAAGTGACATTTGATAATGAAAAGAAAAAAAAAACACTACTCAGCTGAAACATATCAAGTTCTGATGTAAAACAGAAACCCTGATTAGGCAGTAGCAACAAGACTTACTCTTTTAGGTCCGGCTGACACGTTCTTGACTTGGTTTTTAGTGGTGGTCTCATTCAATAATCATCTTGCAAGTTCATATACAGGCTTGGGATGAAAAGACAATGTTCCTTCAATCATCTGATAAAATGAACAAAGACATTATTAGAAAACAAATATACTTCAATTTAAAAACAAGAAGTACGAAAGAAAGCATACCTCATGAAGAATGAGACCGAATGAAAACGCGTCGACACTTCTATCAAATATTTCATCTTTATAAATTTCAGGTGCCCTGTATAAACCTAAATGGATACCAAAAAATAAATAAAATGTTGTTACAATTAAATTTTCCAAGGCAAGAACACAAACTGGAAAAAGAAATTGTTATTATTTTCAAAATATAGGCTTTGGATCAACTTTGAATCAGATCTCATTCATATTAGCAAGAAGATATGGTAACATTGTTCTATTCAAATGACAACAGGGAGAAAATATCTTACTGACACAGAAACTCAAAAAGAAAATATATCACAACCACAAATGGTAATTGAAATGATTGTGTGGAGGAATATTGCTAATTGGAACTTTAAACATCCATAGCACTTACTGGTTAAATATAATTCCATCTGGATCATTTACACAAAGATACAAAGACAAAGATAAACTCTATTTTTCAGCATGCCTAGTGGCATATTTAAGGACCTTGCAGACTAACCACAGACAAAACTCATGGCGAAATATTGGAACCACAAAAGCAGCAACATTAGAGTTTAACATTGGTCATTATATCAGCAGTCCTAGGGTGATCTGGTATTATGGTGTCAAAAATGCAGGGGGGAAGGTACTCATATTAACATTGGTCATTATATCGGCAACGCTTTTTCTTCTATATTTTGTTATAGGGATAGAGTTTTCAACACACAAATGTTGCATATATTAAATGGTTTGGTCATTCATAGCTGAAATGCAGCAATGTTCAATGCCTTTGCAGTGGTTCTGTAGTTATAATCATGGTACTAATATGATAAAGTAATCTGTAATAGCAGAAGTTTGAGTCATTACCATGTGAAACCCTCATGGCTAATCCAAAATCCGCAAGCTTCATCTTCCTTGCTCCCGTAAAGAATATATTCTCAGGCTTTAATCTCGATGAACCACACCCATTTCATGACAATACTTAATCACAAACATCAACTCTTTCAGCACATTAGTAGCCCGTTGCTCCAAATACTGCCTTTCTCTTACCATCTGATCAAGTAACCGTCCACCAGAACACAATTCCATCAAAAGATGAAACCACTCGGTATCCTCATACACGTCGGTCAATGCCAAAACACCAGGATGTCCTAAAAGATGCTGCATTATCTCAACCTCTCTATGTACAGTCTCCTCCCCTTTCTTCAGAGTTTTAAAAGCAAAATCCCGTCCATAAATCTTACTCTTACCAAACCTTATCCACCCATATTTACCTAACCCAATCTCCTTCTCCAATACATATTCCTGCTCAATCTTCCTCTTCATCCTTAACTTAATCCCACTCTCTATACACCCAACCTTCCTCTTATGTCCTCCCCCATGGGAATCCGATATATGGAACTCCCACTAGCAGGTGCAATAGCAAACAAGAAGTTAACGTATGAAATGTTACAGATCTAGGTTTACTCAACTAACAGATAAACTAATTAAAGAAACTAGAGCAGATTAAGAACTTACAAAACAAAATCACCAAAATTGAAGAAAGACCCCCTCAAAATTTCTGAAGCAATCAATCCAGTCACTAAAACAAACACATAAAAATCAAAATCCAATCCAATTATCTAAAAGTTAATAAATCATCAAAATCAATAGTAAGAAGAAGGTGGTAGACCTGGTGGTGTTGATCATGGTTGTGCTAGTTGTTGATTGTGAATGGAGCAAGTTGTGGACGAGAAGCTCGATCTTTTAGTATTCTGCAGATTGAAGAAAATGATGCAAAGCTCGAGATGGTATCATGGTTGGTAGAAGGATTTGCCTGCGATTTGTAGATTGGTTTTCTGAGAGAAATGGCTAGGGTTTTCATTATTTTGGAAAAAAAAGAAAAATGCAAGCCAGATGAAAGAGACGGTGGGGTGATAAGGAGGTGGGTTCATATCCAGCCGAGTAAAGTAAAAAAAGAAAAACAGGGATTGGTTACGAGAATACAGGACCATTATAGCACTATGTAGAAAATTAGCCTGTGGCTAACCATCTTCGGACTCGTATAAATGTGGCTAGCCAATTCTGGGCATACAATAGAAAAGTATAATGATGTGCGTATAAAAACCTAAAATATATATCAGATTTATTGTGTGATTTTATGGTTCATCATTAAATCACATACTTAGTAAATTATCACGTTTGAGAATGACAATATTTTTTTGTTAAATGGTGGGTCCAACTATTTTCATATTATATGACAGAATTTGTGTGTAAAATCCTAATCACGTAATTAATATGTCATTTAAAAGCGTGATTAATTGCCCTTTCTGGACTAGTGTGAGATGGTCCCCATAACACTTGTCAGCCAAAGAAGTAATTGAAATGGTCCACATAACACTTGTCATCAAAAGAAGTTAAAAGAAAAGTGGTCCCAAAAAATTAAAGTAACATTTGACTTTCCCAATTGGGAAACCAGCCTATTTTTTTGTACAATAATTCTATTTAGCCCACTAGTCAATCCCACCTTTAAACCCACCGCTGAGGTGGCAATGACGTGGCTTGACTTTATCATCCTCTTAAGTTTCTTCCCTTACGTTCGTTTTTATTTTATTTTTTCAGATTTTTTCTTTGTTCATGTTTATTATCCGGTAGTCTCTTCCTACCATCAAAGAATAGGAATCAATAGAGGAAAAGAAACATCAAAGAACTACTGCTAGGTGAGCTGTAAGTTGTCCCTTGTGCTTCATTGGGCTCTTTCTCCCTGATTTTTTTTTTTAGAGTTTTCAAGTTAGGGTTTCATTGATATGGCACTTTTTTTTCCTCGATTGATAAGATCCGTGCCATTGATTTTGAAATCAGATTAAGAATATTGAATTAAGGTTTAAAGTTTAGATGAGTACAGAACATTGAGTTTTTGTAACTTCAATTTTTGGGTTAATTCTAAATTTTTATTGTTGTATTTGGAGTTAAATGGACTTGAAAATTTATCTATATATCTTTGTATTTTCATATTTTAGGGTTGTGATTTTGTAGGAAGGAAAAAAATTTAAAGATTTGGCTAAAGAGTGATCTTGGTTATGTGAAAATTTTGAAACATAAATTATCGGGAAGGTTATGAGGCAAGCTAAGACTCACAAGGTCTGTTTCTAACAATTTCGGTATGTTTTTTTTTGAAATAGCAAAATTCATTCAGGAGTCTTGAGAAAGCACAAGAAAAAAACACAAAGTACAATAATCACAATAGTTGAGCGATGGGATTACATGTTGTCTTTAAATTTTTCCCATCTACACATAAAATCATCAAAAGTAAAGATCCTAAGCTCTTTATACATAGAGGACCATGTGTATAAAGTTGCTTTAATGTTAATGAGCAATTTCTCATAAGTAATTGATTCACTCCTAAACACCCTGTTGTTCCTTTCGGTCCAAAGGCCAGACCATATCATGAATGGTAGGCGATTACTTGATGAAGATCGACGGTTTCAAGCTAAATTTAAGTTTCCAATCCATCAAAACTTGGATCACCGTATTGGGAGGAGACCAAGTTGAATCAAGCAAACCTAAAAAATGCTGCCATAAATCAGCTGCGACTTTGCAACTAATAAAAAGATGGTTTCTTTGACTCATCCTCGTTGTTGTTGCAAAACCTACATCTACCATTTTCAAATTCCATTCCTCTTCTTTTCAGATTTTCTACCGTAGGAAGACTATTAATGGCAGCTGCCCATACTATGAAAGAAACTTTGGTGGGAATGGTTTTGTTCCATACATACTTGTGAGGGAAGGTGGTCGTGTCACTTGTTTGCCGCCATTGTTATGAAGAGCCTCGTATATTTAGAGTGAAAACACAAGTAGAATACTTAAAGTGGTGGATCATAATAGAGCAAAAGGATCTATTTAGAATACTTAAACAACACAAATGTATATTTATAATGAAACACTCATATGATATAATCCATTGTTGATGCCCATTTACTTTTCGTGTTTGCCTATATCGGTGATAACTCCATCTTCAACCATTGCAATAACATCAGCATTTTTGAAATTAATAATCAAAGTGACACTAGAATAATATCAGCATTTTTCTAATAACCCTATTAGAATGAATACAAAGAAGCTGCTCTAAGTACAAAGCCAAGTCTTCTCCTTACTATTTTCTTACGAGATCGGAATATTGAGTAGGAAAAACTAAATCATGAAGGAATGAAATACTTGGTTCAATCTGCAAGACTACCTTGCATGATTTAATTTAATGCTAAATATCTAATACGTGGACCATCATTGCTAAAAATAGAAAACTCTTGAACAATTGATTTTGATTTATGATATATGCAATTTGTAAGCAACACATACTTTATCCATCTAATGATTGCTTTAGCACTTTATAACTTGGATGATTTTCTTTTAGGAAGTACAAAGCTCGGTAAACGAGGAGGCGAGAACTAAGTGGACCTTACAAGGGGATGAGTTGTTGGAAGGATTCTCCCGCAAGTAATCTGAAGTGATTGCGTTGCGAAGTTAATTTGAGATACACAGGATTCACTAATTAGAAATGTGATTTTAATAGTCGAAAAGATGGATGGGATGTATAGAGGAAAAGATGAGCGACGTAGTCACTTGTACCGCTATATCAATTATCATGTTAATTCTAAGTCTTCAAAAAAACAACGTTGTCTCCCATTTTAGTTTGTATCTGTATTTTTATGCTATATTGGCTTAATGAATCAATCCATCAAGTTTTCTTTTTTCACCGACTGCTTGCTTTTTACATTCGGTAAATGCATGTTGATCTTATGTTTAAGGAAGTAATACCAAAAAGTTGATAAGGCCCAAAATGTTCACACAAGAATACATTCTGAAACTTTTGTAAACACAAATGACAGAAGAAAATGCAAATACAAGTAAAAAAGAAACAAAGTTACATGAACCTTAATACTCCCTCCGTTACTTTTTAATAGGCCAGTTTCTATAAATAAATGTTACAAAAAACAATAATTCTATTCAGCCCACCTATCAATCCCACCTTCAAACCCACCGCTGATGTGGCAATGACGTGGCTCGATTTTCATGTTTCCGTGGGTTTTCTCTCTTAAGTGACGTGTGTTTTTATTTCTTATTTTTCATTCTTCTCAAAACGAGAGGAAAAACCCTATCGGTTTCTTTTTGTTCTTGGTTTCGGATTAGGGCTCAGGATGAAAGAGAAGTAACATACATCTTCAAAACATCATCAATACAAAACATCGAGATCCATAGAACAAAGTTGTTTAGTTCTTGAAAAAATGCTCTCAATTATGGTTTAGGCAAGACTAATGGTTGTCGTTGATGCTGCTGGGTCCGTGTTATGTCCATGATAAAAGGCTTCCTCGTGATAACTTAAAGCCAACAAATATACTTCTGAGTTCTGAGTGGAATAGATCTTAATGCTAGGATCACTAGTTACAGTCTACGGAGATTATGACACATGCAGGAATTACAGAATCAATACTAAATTTTGGAGCACTTGGATATGGTGCCCGAGAGTAACGCAGTGATGTGAACCCCTTGCCATCATACAAATGCACATTTGGGGTAATACGCATGGAATTGTATTGTTAACTAGTGGGAATTTTGATTACTCCCTCCGTTACTTTTTAATAGGCCAGTTTTATTTTTTGAGAAAATTAAGGAAATTATGAGAACTAATCATTGAAAGTGGTCCTCTAGACACTTGTCAATAAAAGAAGTGAAGTGAGATGGTCCCCATAACACTTGTCAGCCAAAGAAGTAATTGAAATGGTCCACATAACACTTGTCATCAAAAGAAGTTAAAAGAAAAGTGGTCCCAAAAAAATTAAAGTAACATTTGACTTTCCCGATTGGGAGGCTTGACCTATTTTTTGTCTGATAATTCTATTTAGCCCACTAGTCAATCCCACCTTTAAACCCACCGCTGAGGTGGCAATGACGTGGCTTGACTTTATCATCCTCTTAAGTTTCTTCCCTTACGTTCGTTTTTATTTTATTTTTTCAGATTTTTTCTTTGTTCATGTTTATTATCCGGTAGTCTCTTCCTACCATCAAAGAATAGGAATCAATAGAGGAAAAGAAACATCAAAGAACTACTGCTAGGTGAGTTGTAAGTTGTCCCTTGTGCTTCATTGGGCTCTTTCTCCCTGATTTTTTTTTTTTTAGAGTTTTCAAGTTAGGGTTTCATTGATATGGCACTTTTTTTCCTCGATTGATAAGATCAGTGCCATTGATTTTGAAATCGATTAAGAATATTGAATTAAGGTTTAAAGTTTAGATGAGTACAGAACATTGAGTTTTTGTAACTTGATTTTTGGGTTAATTCTAAATTTTATTGTTGTATTGGAGTTAAATGGACTTGAAAATTTATCTATATATTTTGTATTTTCATATTTTAGGGTTGTGATTTTGTAGGAAGGAAAAAAATTTAAAGATTTGGCTAAAAGTGATCTTTGGTTATGTGAAAATTTTGAAACATAAATTCTTTGGGAAGGTTATGAGGCAAGCTAAGACTCACAAGGTCCATTTCTAACAATTTCGGTATGTTTTTTTTTGAAATAGCAAAATTCATTCCGAGTCTTGAGAAAGCACAAGAAAAAAACACAAAGTACAATAATCACAATAGTTGAGCGATGGGATTACATGTTGTCTTTAAATTTTTCCCATCTACACATAAAATCATCAAAAGTAAAGATCCTAAGCTCTTTATACATAGAGGACCATGTGTATAAAGTTGCTTTAATGTTAATGAGCAATTTCTCATAAGTAATTGATTCACTCCTAAACACCCTGTTGTTCCTTTCGGTCCCAAAGGAGGAGACCATATCGCGAATGGTAGGCGGCCTTGATGAAGATCGACGGTTTCAAGCTAAATTTAAGTTTCCAATCCATCAAAACTTGGATCACCGTATTGGGAGGAGACCAAGTTGAATCAAGCAAACCTAAAAATGCGCCATAAATGTTGCGACTTTGCAACTAATAAAAAGATGGTTTGCTGACTCATCCTCGTTGTTGTTGCAAAACCTACATCTACCATTTTCAAATTCCATTCCTCTTCTTTTGATTTTCTACCGTAGGAAGACTATTAATGGCAGCTGCCCATACTATGAAAGAAACTTTGGTGGGAATGGTTTTGTTCCATACATACTTGTGAGGGAAGGTGGTCGTGTCACTTGTTTCGCCGCCATTGTTATGAAGAGCCTCGTATATTTAGAGTGAAAACACAAGTAGAATACTTAAAGTGGTGGATCATAATAGAGCAAAGGATCTATTTAGAATACTTAAACAACACAAATGTATATTTATAATGAAACACTCATATGATATAATCCATTGTTGATGCCCATTTACTTTTCGTGTTTGCCTATATCAGTGATAACTCCATCTTCAACCATTGCAATAACATCGACATTTTTGAAATTAATAATCAAAGTGACACTAGAATAATATCAGCATTTTTCTAATAACCCTATTAGAATGAATACAAAGAAAGCACTCTAAGTACAAAGCCAAGTCTTCTCCTTACTATTTTCTTACAGATCGGAATATTGAGTAGGAAAAACTAAATCATGAAGGAATGAAATACTTGGTTCAATCTGCAAGACTACTGCTGCATGATTTAATTTAATGCTAAATATCTAATACAGACCATCATTGCTAAAAATAGAAGAACTCTTGAACAGTTGATTTTGCTTTATGATATATGCAATTTGTAAGCAACACATACTTTATCCATCTAATGACTGCTTTCGCACTTTATAACTTGGATGATTTTCTTTTTAGGAAGTACAAAGCTCTGGGTAGCGAGGAGGCGGGAACTAAGTCGGACACCTGCTACAAGGGGATGAGTTGTTGGAAGGATTCTCCCCATAAGTGTCGAAGTGATTGCGTTGCGAAGTTATTTGAGATACACGGGATTCACTAATTAGAAATGTGATTTTAATAGTCGAAAAAGATGGATGGGATGTATAGAGGAAAAGATGAGCGACGTAGTCACTTGTACCGCTATATCAATTATCATGTTAATTCTAAGTCTTCAAAAAACAACGTTGTCTCCCATTTTTAGTTTGTATCCTGTATTTTTTTATCTATATTGGCTTAATGAATCAATCCATCAAGTTTTCTTTTTTGTGTTTGCTTGCTTTTACATTACGGTAAATGCATGTTGATCTTATGTTTAAGGAAGTAATACCAAAAAGTTGATAAGGCCCAAAATGTTCACACAAGAATACATTCGAAACTTTGTAAACACAAATGACGAAGAAAATGCAAATACAAGTAAAAAGAAACAAAGTTACATGAACCTTAATACTCCCTCCGTTACTTTTTAATAGGCCGGTTTCTATAAATAAATGTTACAAAAAAAAAATTTGGTTTCCAATTGGGAAAGTCAAATGTTCTTTAATTTTTTGGGACCACTTTTCTTTTAACTTCTTTTGATGACAAGTGTTATGTGGACCATTTCAATTACTTCTTTGGCTGACAAGTGTTATGGGGACCATCTCACTTCACTTCTTTTATTGACAAGTGTCTAGAGGACCACTTTCACTGATTAGTTCTCATAATTTCCTTAATTTTCTCAAAAAATAAAAGCGGCCTATTAAAAAGTAACGGAGGGAGTAATCAAAATTCCCACTAGTTAACAATACAATTCCATGCGTATTACCCCAAATGTGCATTTGTATGATGGCAGGGGTTCTGAAGCACTGCGTTACTCTCGGGCACCATATCCAAGTGCTCCAAAATTTAGTATTGATTCTGTAATCCTGCATGTGTCATAATCTCCGTAGACTGTAACTAGTGATCCTAGCATTAAGATCTATTCCACTCAGAACTCAGAAGTATATTTGTTGGCTTTAAGTTATCACGAGGAAGCCTTTTATCATGGACATAACACGGACCCAGCAGCATCAACGACAACCATTAGTCTTGCCTAAACCATAATTGAGAGCATTTTTCAAGAACTAAACAACTTTGTTCTATGGATCTGATGTTTTGTATTGATGATGTTTTGAAGATGTATGTTACTTCTCTTTCATCCCGAGCCTAATCCGAACCAAGAACAAAAAGAAACCGATAGGGTTTTTCTCTCGTTTTGAGAAGAATGAAAAATAAGAAATAAAAACACACGTCACTTAAGAGAGAAACCCACGGAAACATGAAAATCGAGCCACGTCATTGCCACATCAGCGGTGGGTTTGAAGGTGGGATTGATAGGTGGGCTGAATAGAATTATTGTTTTTTGTAACATTTATTTATAGAAACTGGCCTATTAAAAAGTAACGGAGGGAGTATTAAGGTTCATGTAACTTTGTTTCTTTTTTACTTGTATTTGCATTTTCTTCTGTCATTTGTGTTTACAAAAGTTTCAGAATGTATTCTTGTGTGAACATTTTGGGCCTTATCAACTTTTTGGTATTACTTCCTTTAAACATAAGATCAACATGCATTTACCGTAATGTAAAAAGCAAGCAGCTGACAAAAAAGAAAACTTGATGGATTGATTCATTAAGCCAATATAGCATAAAAAAATACAGGATACAAACTAAAAATGGGAGACAACGTTGTTTTTTTGAAGACTTAGAATTAACATGATAATTGATATAGCGGTACAAGTGACTACGTCGCTCATCTTTTCCTCTATACATCCCATCCATCTTTTCGACTATTAAAATCACATTTCTAATTAGTGAATCTGTGTATCTCAGCCAACTTCGCAACGCAATCACTTCGTATTACTTGGGAGAATCCTTCCAACAACTCATCCCCTTGTAGCGGAGTCGACTTAGTTCGCCTCCTCGTTTACGAGCTTTGTACTTCCTAAAAAAGAAAATCATCCAAGTTATAAAGTGCGAAAGCAGTCATTAGATGGATAAAGTATGTGTTGCTTACAAATTGCATATATCATAAAGCAAAATCAACTGTTCAAGAGTTCTTTATTTTAGCAATGATGGTCAGTATTAGATATTTAGCATTAAATTAAATCATGCAGCAGTAGTCTTGCAGATTGAACCAAGTATTTCATTCCTTCATGATTTAGTTTTCCTACTCAATATTCCGATCTGTAAGAAAATAGTAAGGAGAAGACTTGGCTTTGTACTTAGAGCAGTTTTCTTTGTATTCATTCTAATAGGGTTATTAGAAAAATCGATATTATTCTAGTGTCACTTTGATTATTAATTTCAAAAAATGCTGATGTTATTGCAATGGTTGAAGATGGAGTTATCAACTGATATAGGCAAACACGAAAAGTAAATGGGCATCAACAATGGATTATATCATATGAGTGTTTCATTATAAATATACATTTGTGTTGTTTAAGTATTCTAAATAGATCCTTTTGCTCTATTATGATCCACCACTTTAAGTATTCTACTTGTGTTTTCACTCTAAATATACGAGGCTCTTCATAACAATGGCGTGAGGAAACAAGTGACACGACCACCTTCCCTCACAAGTATGTATGGAACAAAACCATTCCCACCAAAGTTTCTTTCATAGTATGGGCATTTTGCCATTAATAGTCTTCCTACGGTAGAAAATCGAAAGAAGAGGAATGGAATTTGAAATGGTAGATGTAGGTTTTGCAACAACAACGAGGATGAGTCGGCAAACCATCTTTTATTAGTTGCAAAAGTCATGACTGATTTATGGCGACATTTTTAGGTTTGCTTGATTGACTTGGTCTCCTCCCAATACGGTGATCCAAGTTTTGATGGATTGGAAACTTAAATTTAGCTTGAAACCGTCGATCTTCATCAAGTACTGCCTACCATTGCGATATAGTCTCGTCCTTTGGACAGAAAGGAACAACGGGGGTGTTTAGGAGTGAATCAATTACTTATGAGAAATTGCTCATTAACATTAAAGCAACTTTATACATGGTCCTCTATGTATAAAGAGCTTAGGATCTTTACTTTTGATGATTTTATGTGTAGATGGGAAAATTTAAAGACAACATGTAATCCCATCGCTCAACTATTGTGATTATTGTACTTTGTGTTTTTTTCTTGTGCTTTCTCGATTACTCTGGAATGAATTTTGCTATTTGAAAAAAAAAACATCTTTGAAATTGTTAGAAACAGGACCTTGTGAGTCTTAGCTTGCCTCATAACCTTCCCGGTAATTTATGTTTCAAAATTTTCACATAACTTGACATCACTCTTTAGCCAAATCTTTAAATTTTTTTCCTTCCTACAAAATCACAACCCTAAAATATGAAAATACAGTATATATAGATAAATTTTCAAGTCCATTTAACTCCAAATACAACAATAAAAATTTAGAATTAACCCAAAAATTGAAGTTACAAAAACTCAATGTTACTGACTCATCTAAACTTTAAACCTTAATTCAATATTCTTAATCTGATTTCAAAATCAATGGCACGGATCTTATCAATCGAGGAAAAAAAAGTGCCATATCAATGAAACCCCTAACTTGAAAACTCTAAAAAAAAAAAATCAGGGAGAAAGAGCCCAATGAAGCACAAGGGACAACTTACAACTCACCTAGCAGTAGTTCTTTGATGTTTCTTTTCCTCTATTGATTCCTATTCTTTGATGGTAGGAAGAGACTACGGGATAATAAACATGAACAAAGAAAAAATCTGAAAAATAAAATAAAAACGAACGTAAGGAAGAAACTTAAGAGGATGATAAAGTCAAGCCACGTCATTGCCACCTCAGCGGTGGGTTTAAAGGTGGGATTGACTAATGGGCTAAATAGAATTATTGATATATATATACACCACCGTTCTTTGGTCTATCGTCTTTTGGTGTTAAAATTTATGTGGCAGCCCTTGTAGGTAACGTATAGGCTTAACCCGCCATCTTATTAACCAATTCTTCGTTAAATTATTCTTCTTCTCCGATTTATTCACTCTCTCCATCGGAACTCAAACCCTGATATTTCTAAACCAAATACTACAGGAGATTGACCGAGAGTAGAACACTAGAGTTGTGATTGTTTTGAGAAAATGAGGATCAAAGTAGATGATCGTATCTAAACTCTGATAGTGATGAGAAGCGGAAGCTTACAATGAAAATAAATTAAAATTGATAACTTGAAAAGGATAAATAATCAACCAATTTAGTTTCTTCTACCCTTTGAATAAAGGAAGAACCTAATAATGGAGATTCTTCTCAAATAACTTACAATTTCTATCCAATTAAATTGGAAACTATAAGATTATGAGAGGCATCTAGTTGATACTCTAGAATTAGATGATCTAATTCCCCCTAGAGATAACAATTAGGTTTGAAAGAAGAGAACCTCTCATTCTTCACACAAATGTTCTAAAACCAAAAAACTCCTTTAGCCTTATGTCTTCTAATTTATACTAGAACCATGGGCATACTTGGCACATTCGAAGTAATTCTAGGATGGACTATAAATGGTGCTTCAATATGGATATGGGACATCCACAATACATCAAATAGTCAGCGGGAAAAAGTTTCCGTCATATCCATAGTGGGCATTGACCATTGAGGGACTTGGTAGTGGATACTCATTCGAATCCGACCCAGTGAGTCATACCCATATACATACACTCTTTTAGATAGAACAATCCTGACCACGGGATCTCTAAATTAGGGTTTTTCCCTTTCTTCACAACTAATTTCTGTGAAACCACAAATTCGTGTGGTTGGCTTGTTGCAGTCGACGATTTAAGTAAGGTACTTTCTTCTGCTAACACATGACTTCAATCTGTAGTAATTCCCTGTTCTGATTACTTCATTTTCATTAATTTTGAATGTTTTTTTTGTTTGTTTGATAAAACCCTAATTATATGTGTTTCGAAAATTTAAATGGAATCATACACTGATAAACTTCATTATCCTTGTATGATTAGGGGGCTATAACATATCAATATGAGTGAGGATGCAGCAGCAGAGGATTGGATCAGTAATTTACCAGAAGACGTTCTTCATCATATCCATGCTTCCCTTGATAATATCAAAGATAGTGCTCGTACTAGCATATTATCAAAAAGATGGAACCACATCTGGACAACTGTACCAATCCTTCAGTTTGTGGAATGGAATCCTGACACAGAGATCGAGCCCACTTCTTCCGAGACCGAGAAATTCATGAATTTTGTTGATGGAACATTGGATCGCCGTAATACGTCTAATGTAGAAAAGTTCTCTCTCGTCAGCAACCACAAGTTGGATGAGAATCGGTTTCATTCTTGGATTTCTACTTCAATAAAGGGTAAGGTTAAATATCTAATTCTATGCTTATACCGAAACGATGACAAGTACCCCTTGTTTATTCCCCCATCTATTTTTACTTGTGAATCACTGACATCGTTGGAGCTAAGATTACACCATGATTTCAAATTTCCAAAGTATATCTCTTTTCCAAAACTCAAGTGCCTTAAACTTCGTTCTTTTAAATTCACCGATGAATGCTGGAATCAGGAACTCTTTTTAAATTCCCCTGTCCTTGAAGAATTGATTCTGAACTACTGCACCATTAGTATGAAATATTTTTCTATCTCAATTCCTACATTGAAACTCTTGGAAATTAATACTTGGGCGATCGAGGGAACTGGTCTACGACAATGTGCTCTCAAAATTCATGCACCAAGTCTTGTTAAGTTCACCTACAAGGGAGTTGTTGCAAAAGAATATATTTTGTCTAGCTTTCCAACACTGGTGGAAGCAGTCGTTTGCTTATTCTCTAAAGTAGGATGTGCAGATTTAAGTCTTTTACTTCAAGCCCTTGCATATGCAAAATGTCTAACAGTTTATGATCGAACCCTACAGGTATTTTTGCTTGCATTTATCTTTAGAGTGCTTGGTTTTGTATTTTTTTCTAATTTTATATTTCTATCGGACTCGTTGAAACTGACTCATTGCCTTGTGATAAATAGTCTATTTACAACTTAACCACTGATCAAGGACTAATTGCTTTGCTAAAAGTGTACTACCTCTGGAGGCACTCGTATTTGAGATGGCAAGTGTTCAGACCTAATGATTCTCCATATCGCCATTAAAATGTACGTAGTAAATATCATTTGATATCTTTCTATTGTTTCAATTTCAATCCCAGTATATAGATGACGAAATGGAAGAAGGCACTGAGCGAGGACGATGAGAACGGCAGTGGTGAGAATGACAGTGATGAGGATGACAGTGATGAGAATGACAGTGACAACGCTGATGGCGATGGGAATGATGACAATGACAACCACCATACCACTGACTCTGAGGGCGACAACAACCAAGGAAATGTGTAGCGAAGTAGATGTCGCTGACCCTGTTGTTAGCATAAACAACAATGAGTGTGAAGATGATAGTTGGGTTCTAGATATGACTAATGGATGTTTGTTTCCACACCTAAAATCAGTTTTCTTTCAGGAATTTACTGGGAATCCAACGGAAATGAAGTGGGTAAGACTGATATTGAGGGACGCAAAAGATTTGCAAACAATGACTATCAAATACTATAAAGATTCTTATGGTGTCTTTGTAAATGCGAGAAGTGAAAAGGAACTAATGGTAGAGATACCAAGATTTCCAAGAGCCTCACAGGTTTGTGTGATTAACTTCTCTACTCATTAAGGTGTCTCAGTTCTTATTGTTAAACTCTTGCAAATCTATATTATCTTGGAGTTATTTAATTTTAGTCCCTTATACCATCAGCATTCTTTCTTCCAAAGATTTTGGAAAATCTAACGCTACAAAGATTTTGTTCCCTGGGAGTGCCTCACGAGTTATTTTTTCCGTGTGTTTCATTAAAGCTTATCCCCACTCCCATACGTTGTGCTTCCAGGAAGCAATGGAAGTTAGAGTATTAGCTAGGACAGTGGCAAGTTTGATGTTTTTGACCAAAAAATGCTCATTTTATTCAATACAATGGTTTCCTTACACGCAATAATGAAGTATCTTTATGCTTTTATTTTTAATGAACATCTATTTTTGTTCAGCAAGCACTGGTTAAACTAAATTTAGAGGATACAGTTTGAAAATAAATCCTTGGATTTATCCGCACCCAATACGCCAGTCAGCCCTCCATTGGATGTTGGATTGGACATGGATGCTAATTAAACCTGAAAGCCGTCATATACTATTGTGTCTGATCCCATCAGCTGCTCAACCCTATAAATTGCATCAACAGTTTTACATAGGTTTGCATCCAGCTGTTATATATCGATTTCGGTTCTTACTCACATAATGGTAAACCATGGGGTTAATCCTGAAAGATTTGAAACTCATGATTTTTTAAATTTTATGCATTCAATCCTTCCTAGTGTCCAAGTAGTATCCAAAAATGCAAATAGAACTTGCCTGATGCACTAAAAAAGCAATAGAAATGATTGGTTGTCAATTAGAGACAAACGAAACACCAGAAAACCAGAACAGTGGAGGCATACCAATTGAGCTATGATAATTTGTCCCCAAATGTGAAATAGTGTTTCGCATATTGCTCTTTGTTTCCTAAAGGTTGGTTGTTTGATACAGACACCTAATTGATTCGAATGTGGATGGTAGAATTACTTCCATAGTTTGTTCTTTCAGGATGTAAGAGTAAATGATCTGGGTGACATTTTCAAAGTGCATGATTTAGTACATGATTTTGCACAGAGTGTCACTGGAAGTCATGAAATCACCGATTTTCATATTGCTTCCATCAGCCAACTTTACAATCTTGAACTCTCAACCTTAATCGTTGCCAAAATGTAGACATGATTCTTGCTGATGAGATCTTGGAAAAGCTTAAGCCACCTTAATCTCTATCGCTGACTTGAAAGTTTTACCTGATTCCATCTGCAAGCTTCCTAATTTGCAGACTTTAGGCATCACAAGCCGTGATATTAGTTTCTTACCCAAAAATACAATCTATTCACCTTTCCGAGTGTCCATTGCTAAAATCCTATTCATATGCTGATTAAGGTAATGTTTAGCAAACCATCAACGCCCAACGAATTTTCTTCATTTCAATTGCCATTTTCTTGCACTAATGCACTTGAAAAACATAAACATCAAAAAACAAAATCTTTTCATCAGGAAATTTTATGTTCATACTCTTTTCAGGTCAAGTGACAAAAAAAAACAAAGAGAGCCTAGCTGTAATTTCGATGCACCCCAGGATCTTGAAGCGTTACTAATTATCTTGAACCTCCTCATCTTTCAAGTATTACATTTTGGCGTCCAGAAACAGGGAACTTAAGTTGAGAGTTTACTCTCACTTGAGATCTTGGAAGAGGTTGAAGTTGTTTTTGAAGTTTTCTTGTTAAAATCTTCTAACGAATTGTTCTTTCGTTGAAATGTAAATCAAAAGAGTAAGTTTATGTTTGAGATCGTGGAGTAGAGCAATTTCGAGCTTTGTTTTTAGAAGATTCATTAAAATCTTAAAAGCTTGTCTTAAGTCTGTAGTAAAGATAACTTCATTTAGTTGAAGATCATCAGCAGAATCGGTGAGTAGAAATTAGCTCGGCTGAAGTTAATTGATGGCAAGATTTCCAGATCGGGTAAAGCACATAATAGCATTAAGGATAAGCAAGCGTTTAGAAGCGAAAATAGGAAGAAGAATGGAGATAGGAGAAACATCAACTGCAGGAGGAAGGCGTGGTGTGAATCAACGACAAAATGGTGATCCTGAAGAGAATCGCTATAGAGAAAGATCGGTCCATACTACTGATACCGATATGGTTGTAGGAGAAGAGCCAGTTGGCGAGGAGAGAGAGGAAAATGTTGATGAAGAGAATATGACATTGGAACAGTTAAGAGAGGTACTTCATCCAGAAAGAGAAAGAGATCTAGTGGAGCAGCGGACGAGACTCGCAAGACAAAACGTTACTTTGACGCAACAAAATCGTCAGCTCAATGAGGAGAGCGCAGCCAATGACCAACGAGGATGAGAATCAGACGCGAGGACAGGCTCGTCAGCAAGGAGAAACTTGCGTCAGAGAGAGGAGATACTCGAAAATGATGGAGATGGAGAAAGGACAAATGAGGAGAGAAGAGAACGAAGAAGGAGACGCCGAAGAGAAAACAGCGAGGAAAGAGAGTTGAGAAGAACATTGGAAGAAACTAGATGGGAAGATCAAAGACGAAGATTTGAAGAAGAAAGAAGATGCAAAGAATAAAGGTTACACGAAGAAGAGATAAGGCGCGAACAGGAAAGGTTACGCGAAGAATATATAAGATACGAAGATGAAAGGAGACGCAAAGAAGATAGAAGACGTGAGGAAGATAGAAGGTATGGCGAGGAAATAAGTAATAGGCGAAATAAAGGTGGAGACAATATAAACCAGGCGATTCTAAACGAATTGCGAGACATGAGAACAATGATTAACAACTCACGAAGAGGAGGACGAGTGCAACTAGTAGAGGTAATAGAAGAGGCTGGGAAATCTCCATTCACCCGCGAAGTGTTGGAGGCAAGTATTCCCGCGAGGTGCTCATTACCAACCTTCGGAATCATATTCAGTGGATCCGAAAGTGCAATGCAACATTTAAAGCAATACACCCTCTCCTTGATGCAATGGGCACAAACTGAAGCAGTACTGTGTAACTATTTCCCTGCAAGCCTAACTGGAGAAGCATGGGCTTGGTTTGATGGATTTCGGAGAGATCAATTTCTTCATTCAAAGACTTGCAAAGGATATTTTAACGACCTATATAAGCAACAACATGCTGAGGCCGGGAATCGAAACTTTGTTTAATCTGAGGCGAAGACCTGGAGAGAGCCTGCGAAGTCTTGTGACGAGATGAAGAACTGTCTGTAGCGAACTTGTTAGGTGAGTCGATGAGAAAAACTTCACTTTAGCCTTCATGAACGCCCTAATCCCAACTGACCTCTTGTACATTCAAATATTCATAATTCGTGATTCGTTATTGACGAATGAATTGAAAAGAGTACCAGGAGGAGTATATTGCCCTGGAGGAGAAGCAAATAGAGGTTACCGGAGTTGCACAAATCCCGTCAAAAGAAGGAACTTCGCGTCTTTTACCAAGGATGGCACATGAGGATGTCGGTTATCGGACACACACCAGAAGAAGAGTGCTCCTCGACATGACATCTATATGTTGTTGTTGTGGTTTTTGTCCTGCCGATTCATTCATGTAAGTTTTTTTTTTTTGTTTGTTTTTGATAGAAAAAATGTGTTTGTGTTTTCTCGCTCTAGTTAATGGGTTGTGAAACGGACTTATATGATATCAGGTAATTTTTCCTCTTTATAAGAGCAAGCATTGTGGTGCTTCATTAGTGAAATTTTCCAATGGGAAACTACTATAGTGGAATTATCTAGATTGTGACTATTAGCTAAGTCATGGATCACCATAACTACACATATGTAGTGCTGCAATATGGTATCCGCCTATTGTGGAAACTTGTTTTCCAGGCGGCTACCTAGTTTCCACCTAGTTTTTTGGGCCTATAATTTTATTTGTTGTTTGACAATTTCATGTGCATTTGTAGCACTCTTATGCAAAGAACAAGATAAAGAATACAAATGATTCAGATGGAAAAAAAATAAAGAATACAGTACGTATAATTCAAACATAAAAGTTCTTACCCAAATTAAAATAGGATATAAATTTTTAGAACGATTATAAAAGCTCATACCTAATTCTTAAATTAGCTATGAAAATCATATACAGTTTTTGAGTATAACTTCACTGACCATGTCGATTTTGTACACGTGGAGTCAATTCTGGATTTCGGCCCGTCTCCTTTGGGACTGACACACTAGGACAACTTTTTCTGGAGGTGATTCTCAGTGAAATCTGGAGTAACTACCGAAATTTTGTATTTCGAATTTTATAACTATAGTATTATATCAAATATTCTTCACATTGATATAATAAAATACCACAAATTTTGAAAAAGAGAAGTCTTCGTTCAATATAGTGGAAAACCCAAGATTCAAACAAATTTCAAACAAGAAACACGAGAGAAATAAACTGCAATAAATTAAAAGTTCACCATCTAAAATGCTAACTAAACAAGCATACTACGATTCTAATCAAAATCATTAGACTCACTATAGATATATCATTATCTAGAGTAACTGTATCTTTCCAGACATCATCAACTAGTCCTCCTTCAGTGTCGCACGTCAATTGATCAATATCATATCCATCATACTCGGTTTTAGTTGGATAGTTAGACTTACTTTGAGAACCGAGTCACCACTCAAGCGAACTAGCGCATTTTTTTCGCCAACATTCTCTTGCAAATCATCCAAAGTTACAGTATGATCACTTTCCACGTCCAAGTCCTCCAAATTTTATGGATCCAGTATTCATCATTTTCATCATGTTCATCCAGAGATATAGGATGACAAGCTATATTCTTGGATGACCTTGTATCGATGCTGCAATTTCTTTTAGATTGGATTTCATGTCGTTTCCGTTGTTGTATACGATTTCATTTCGTACAGTAGTGTAATATATCAAAATATATTAATTCTCTATGGAAGTTTATTTCTCTTGTGTGTTTTCTTAAGCGTGTTCCTTTGAGATTAACATGGAAACGGTCAAGAGAAAAACCAAACAGTTAAAATTTGAAACATCAAATGTCAGGATTCTTAACAGAAATAAAAAATCGGAAGAACTTTTGAACTATTGTGTGTTATCTTTAATTCTTTACATATATACATTACAAGACTTTTCATAATAAAACTAGAATCTATATACACGAAAAAACTGCACACAACAAATTGCAAGTTTTCCAAGCATTAGTAGGAGTCTAGTAATAGGAAGGTTTTAAAATATCAGCAAAACAAACCCAAGTTGAAAATACTAGACATATGTTAATAACTTACGATTTAAGGCTAGCTGAAATTTCCTCAAAATATTTTTTCCATAACTTGGAAAGCGACTATTAGAAGTCTTATTGTTGCATTATGAGACAATTTAGAAGTTGCATTCAGAAAAACCTAAAAGAATCTACGATAGTTGAAACTTGAAATATTAAATTTCATACTTCTTATTGAAATAAAATATCGAAAGAAGGTTGAAACTTGCACAAATTCATTATATTATTATTATAATTATCTATTCATGAAATTTTATTATCTAATTATGAAATTCAGACTAGTAAAGGAGAGTACTTACATTTGGAAAGTACTTCAATTTTGCTCAAATGTGGAAGAAATACAAGTTAGACTTAATATTTTTGATTGTGAATTTTTATAGGTTTGTGACATCGGTTCCTCCATTTGTAATCCACCAATCATCTATCATAATTTGTAATTACAAACAAAGTAGTTAGTCAATACTCAATACAAATATATCTAACACAATTATAATTAAAACTTAAATTTACAAAAGGCAATGAACTTACGAGGTTGCTCTTTTTCTCTTCTTCTTACGAAAGATGAACTTCCCAAGATCCTGATAGCATCAATATATCCTATCAATTCACTTCTAGCTAGATCAAGTTCATATTCATTGGGTATAAGACTTTCCATTACATCATAAAGTCTTTTTTGATTTCTATGTACTTTGGAGAACTGTTCATCTCACGAGCTGGGATCTTATCGATTATGAAAGGATTCAAATAATAAGTTGTACAATGAAAATCTATTCTATCTTTTTCAAATACGACCTTAATTATATACCACGTCTCACTATCTTCACTGAAAATGTTCTCAAGTTGATCCCTTGATATTTTCATTATTGCATTAATTAATCCAGTAACTGTAAATTAACAAAGCTTCAACATAAACTAATAAGAGTAATTGTTCAACATAAATTAATAATTAAGAGTTCCACGTAACTGAGGGTTTAAAGATGCATAATAAAAGAGGAAATTAATTAAAACTACTGATACCTAGCTAAATTACTACTAACTGAAAGCAAAAAGATAATTAATAGTTCTTCCACAATGCTATGAAACCCTAATACCATACTTTAAATGTAAAAAACCCTAATACCAATCAAAGTCTTTTTGTCTGTCTACGAATTTGATAAATCCTTCAGTCTTTGGATTTTTGTTTCTTTTCTGGAAATATCTGCCTGTTACAGTTAATTGTTCTCCTCTTTTAACCTCATATCCAAAATCATCATCTGTTTCTCTTTTCTGGTGAGTGCTGCAGGATATGTTCCTTCATTTAAAGAGAACTTGACAAGTGCACATTTCCCTCCCTCCTTTTTTTTTTTTTTTTTTTCTTTATTTGTAAAATATTTCTTGATCAAATTTTTTGTTTCTCTAGCAAGTTGAACAATCAACTTGCACCATGCTCACCTTCTCATCTTCGGGAGTAAACTTATAATTCTTCCTCATATATTTGACACAGGGTAGAAGATGATGAACAAGGGTTTTATTTTGAAGACATTTTACTTTTCAATAGATTAATGTAATATATTAATAAGATCATTATTGAAATAGCACAGGGGAAAAAAAATAGAGAGTGAAAAAAAACTTATTAAATTTAAAATTTAAGAAAAACTTGTATTTCCGAGAAAAGAAAATATTGAGGCCACTACGAGGCTCCATAAAAAATATTCGTGTATAAAAGTTATTCTTATATAGAGCTTCATTTAGATAAAATAAATGATTAATTAACACATTTGTGTAAGAAATATATGTAAATGAAATTCTCATAAATACATATTTAATTTATTAAATAAACTACAATTCAATAGGTAAATGAAATTTAATTTGACCTGCAATTATAATAGCAACCAACCACAAAAGCCGAAGTTGTTTTAGTTATAATCAATGATTTTTTGTACTTCGTATGTTTTAAATTTAAAATTCAGTTATAATCTTTAACTTCTTATTTATGTGGTATCCAAACACTCTGTATACTTGTATATCCATACATTTCTCATCATTGTTGGTAATATATTATAAGAAAAACTTATGGTTCCAAAAATGAGTTATTGGAAACCCTAATACCAATCAAATTCTTTTTGATTTCTTACGAATTTAATAAACCTCTCAATCTTTGAAGTTTTGTTTCTTTTTTTGGAAATATTTGCTCGTTGTAAATAAATTTTCTCCTCTTTTAACATCATCATATCCATGATCGTCATTTGTTTCTTTTTTTTTTCATTTCCAAGATTTTGAGCAGTGGTCGACTGAATAATTTCGTTCCGGGGAAAGAGAATTCGACAGGTGCACATTTCTTTTTGTATTTTTTATCTATAAAATATTTGTTGATCAAGGATCTTCTTTCCTAAAAATTACTGCAGTGTGTTCATGTTTCTCTTTGAGTTTCTTCATATCAAGATTTTTATCAATTTGCATCACATTGCTTTTTCTAAATTGAAGCTGAGTCTTTTCATTTTAACTTAACTTTTGTTAAAGTAAGTCTTTTCATTTTTATCGGCAAACAAAATGGATTGAAAACTCCAAATGTGGCTTGCTTAATCTCAACGTTGGAAAATTTATGTAGCTTTTAGTATGTATAATAACATTACATCGTAGGTTTGTTATAATGTTTTACATGACAAAATTACTTAGTGGTATTTTGTGCGTGCTTTTTACGGACAAAGGTAGTCATGACACAGATATTCTGGAATGCTTTTCTATATGTTCAATTGTATTGAAACCATAGAGTACAATAGGTTTTGATACATAGCTAGAGAGTAATAAAAGGAAAGATAAGGGAAAATACAAACTAATGAAAACAGAATATACACAAGAATAATATCAAAGATATGGTGTATATTTCAACACTCTCCCTCAACCTCAAGATGGTGCAGAACACATCTTGTGGTTGCCTATTAGAAAATGCGGTCTAGGAGAAGGTAGAGAGTTGGTGAAGAGATATGCAAGTTGAAACTCTGATCGAACATAAGGCCGTGTAATTGTGTTTTCCTTGAAGTGATGGCGTACAAAATGGCAGTCTATTTCTATATATTTCGTACGTTCATGAAAGACATCATTATGAGCAATGTGAATAACAGCTTTGTTATCACAATATAGAGTAGTTGATTCTGTCAGGTGAATTCCCATGTCACCAAGAATCCATCGTAACCAAACTACATCAGAAGTAGTATGTGCCATAGCCCTATGCTCAGCCTCAGCATTAGTATGAGAAACTCTTTGTTTCTTACTTTTCTATGATATTAGATTAGAAACATACAATATCCGGTGGTAGAATGTCTATCTCGTAACATCTCACGCTTGTCCGAGTGTTGTGTATGCACGAAGATGAAGAAAAGTGCAATCCTTGATATAAAGTGCCCTTGATATACCGTAAAATTCGAAGAACTACAGCAAAATGAGAAGTAGGATGAATGGACTCACAATATGGACTGCATGGCTAATATATGGTCTTGTAATGGTCGGATAGTTGAGACTACCAACAAGCCGACGATATAGAGTTAGGTTGGATAAAACCTTTCCATCGGTAGGATTGTATCGTAATTTTTTTTCAAAGAAGATGTACTATATTAATCTGAATAATTGAGGGATGCAATTAATTAACGAGTCCGTTGATCAAGTGAGACTCAAGAAAATATATAGAGAGGCAAATTTTGTTGCTGACAAATAAGCTAAAGATGGTGCTGTCATGGAACACGAAGTCATTTGGATTGGAAATATGCATTTATTCTCTTTTTTCAAAAAGATATTATGGGTTTTGCTACACCAAGCCATAATATTCTTTTCCTGTTAATGTATTTTGAATACTCTGTGCCTTCTAATTTATGTATTAGACCTGCAAATTACAGCAAATTTGGTAATTAATCTGCCACAAAATTGTGCATTTTATCACACAGTTGTGTGGAGTCCAATAGTGGCTGGAGATGGATCAGGGCCCAAACAAAAAAAGGCCTGGTCAGTCTAGTCGATCCGTATCCTCCTTATAAAAAGGCAACGGGACTTTGGTTTGCCCGCCAACTTTACCAAATGGATACCACAGAAAGTCTACCGCCTCCACCACTAGAAACCCCACCCCCTTCACCACAGCGGCCACCACCACCTGAAACTCCCCCATTTCCACCATCTCCACCACCTCAAACCCCACCTTCATATGTAAACGCTAGTCATCACTCTCAAATGCAGAGAGAACAATATCAATTTTGGGTCCCACCACCACCACCACAACAACAATCTCACCGCCCTTTTTCTTCTTCTTTCAGTCCTCAGCTTCATTGGGCGGCCAAGCGAGCGGGTTCTTTTATATAGCCACTTTTTTTGTAAAATCTAAGTGATCAATTACCACAAAAAGATTGGATATGGTTAGGGCCGAAAAACCAAAAATGTCCCTCTCTTTTAGTCCAATTACTATAACACCTTATGTATCATATCTTTTCAGGGGTATAATTGGCAACCAAACTTTAATATAACATATTTAAAAATCCGTGCCTTAGAATTTTACAAATTTTATCGTTGAAAAGGTTATAAAAACTCTACTTAAACGCAGTACAAACATCAATATTAAATTTAAAGTTTTTGCGAAAAATTCGGAAATATTTATCATTTTAGACACAATTTTTAGAAAATTAAATGTATATCCATTATGTAGGGCTGGCAATGGATAGCCGAAATCCGAGATCCGTTTCCGAAAATTCGACATCCTATAGGATTTAATCCGACATATCGGATATCGGATATCGGAATCGGATAATCTATCGGATAATACCTCTTATCGGAATCGGAATCGGATTGGGTCCTTAGTTAGGCTAATATCCGACATCCGATAATATAGGGTGTACTTGTAATTTCCACCCCAAGTATTAGATGTCGAGTCGAGAATTGGCATTGCTTTTCAGTGTTTTCACTTTCAGAGTCGGTGGTTTGGTTTCTTCAACATTTTTTTCTTCTCATTCTTAACAGAAAGAGATCGAGAGATGAAGAAACTGATGAAGTCATAGAGAGGGTTTGATCGAGAGATCGTTCGAATCAAAAGGAGGGTTTGAATGGAATCCAGAGACCATGAGAAAACTCGTGAGTTAGATCTGTAATGGTGATGTTTTGATTTTGGTTAGAGATTCTCAGAGAAGATTACTTTTCGTTCAGAAAACAAGTAAGTAATCTAAACGACTAAACCCTTTGTTTATTTTTGTTAAAATCAACTCATTGATGATGTTTCTAAAATAGGGTTTGAGATATCGAAATTAAGAATTTGAAATTAGGTTTTCATTGTTTACACAAATCGATTTGGTGTTTGATTGTTGTTGTTATTATTGTTGTGAAGCATGAAATTGACATGATTATTAATTTTATTATGTAGATTTGTGTTTTATGCTTGATAGGAAAGTTGGTCCTGTACTCCTGTTGGATTTAACAATTTGAGAAATGGGTTTATCAATTGGAGTACTTGATTTCTTTGTACTATGAAATTAGGGTAGGCCGGTAGGGTATGCTGCTTGAAACAAAGTTCAAGGTGAATTTGTGGATAAACAAAATTCGAAAATATTGCACAATGATTAAGAAGTTTACTGTGCCCTTGCAAGGCTTTGCCAATTTTGGTGAAATCTTTATTGAATACAAAAAAAAGAGACTCTCTTCCTATCGAACCAAAAATTGCAACTACGATAGAACTCGTGAATATTGTCACTGGTGTGAGTGTTTACCAACTAATGACTCTTGTTAACAATGAGAAATTCGTTCATCTAATTAGTCCCTCTTTATAAGTTTGTATTTATGCACACCGTGGAAAACTTTTGCATTAAGTCCCACAAATTCTTCTTGATTGTTTACGTAATTATGGATGTTGTGCATAAATTTATTAAAAAGTAATTTCCTTGTATTAAAAACTTACCCATAGTCTCTTTCCTTGTAACCTTCGCTGGAAATTTCCATCAAGAAGAAACTAACAAGTCTTGTTTTTGTTCAAAGAATAGTCAATTTGAAACAAGAATTCAAAGCAATTTCTTCATCTGTTGAGTGGACCTAATACAGTACAGGTACTTACCAACCTACCTTGTATTCCTTTTAGTTTTGCATTCATTTCTTGGAACTCCTTGAGAAATTTCGTCCTTATCTCTTTCAAGTTTACAGGTTAATACTTGTTTATTTCATGATCCTTTCATTAAACTTCTTAAGATGTGCAAAGTATCTATCGTGAACTTGGACTCATCCGATTGAGTTTTGAAATCTCAACCTTTCAGTTTTTTCATTCCTAGATGTATCCCAAACAAATAAATGAAGGTTGAAAATGGCTCCGTTTATATAATCCAATGCAGTTATGATTTTTTTTTCTAATCTTTTATTGCATATGGTAATCCAATGCAGTTGTGACGGTTTAGCAGTCTCCTTTCTTCTTTGTGATGTGAGATTTCGAATCGTAAAATTATTACCAGAGCATCTCTTTTAATTTTCATTTTTTTTACATAAGAAAAACTAATAGATTTTAGAACCAAAGCTGTTTACAAGACGTCTTGATCTGCCCATGTTAGCTATCATTCTATCAAGACATTCGGAAAGGAAACTAGGAAGTTGAAAAGCAGTTTGACTGGATGCAATTGCTGCCTGATTTGCCTTGAATACAGAAAGGAAAATACTCTAGTTGTTTGTTCTTTGAATGTTTATCCAACCTATCTGCAAAGCCTGCCTATGCCTTCTAGTTTAGACTGTTGATTCCCTTGTAAATGCTCTACTAAGTCTTTTGCAGCTTCCTTTGATTTGATTGTTAGTCTGACACAACATATTTGACAACTTCCTCCTGATTTGAGCCTTGGACACCTGCACTTGTCAATTGATCAGGGAATATACATGTATTATCTATCTTGTTATAATTCCTGCGGCGCTTAGGTGGTGTATCCACGTTAGTGGTTGTGGACAATTGTTGTTCTTTTTAATGATGTTATTTGTCTGCCAATACCGCAACTTTATTATTAAATTTTTGCTTTGCTTATAGTGGTGAAAGCTTTGAGAAACTGAAATGTTGGATGTCAGAATTTTCTTATCAAGTGATTCTTTGTGATTTGTGAACGCAGATCTGGAAATAGTAGACCGAAGTGAAGTTGATGCAATGATACAACATGCCCGTAGCCAAGCAAGATCACACTAAGTTACACTACTCACTAGCCTCTCGTGATCTGTTAGACATTTTTGTTTTCTTTCTTTTTTGGCTTTGTTGAAGCATGTTGTGTACTTTCTTTTGCATTCACTAGACTGGGAGTAAACTCTTTAACTCTAAACATTGTGCTTGTGTGGGATTATACTTTTCACTGAACATTTTGAACTTAAAAAGACAAAGACTGTTTTTTTCAAGCTTTTAGTTTTTTTCATAGTTATCGGATTTTAACGGATAAAAATCCGATATCCGATAGCTTAACCTTAACCTTATCGAATTGTATTTTTTGATATCCGTCGGATGTTATCGGATATCGGATATCCGATAACCCTTAACCTTAACCTTATCGGAACTGCCAATATCCGCCGTATATTTATCCGTTGCCAGCCCTACCATTATGTAAACCACCACAAGAGAACCATCAAGTGGCCTGATGGTTCTCATGCTCCCTCCCTTGGAGGAGGTAAGGGTTCGAACCCTGGACCTTGTAATAGCTAGTAGTATTTAGGGGCCACAACTAACTGTTGTACTAACCCATCAAAAAAAAAAAAACCACCACAAAGGATACATAATACTTTATGTAGCAAAATTTTGTTTATGCATCAACTAATTTTCCATTGCAATTAATAAAACGATGTACTCCCTCAGTTGCAAAAGAAAAATGATACTTTCATTTTAGGCACAATTCTCGAAAATTGAATGCATAGCCATTATGCAAACCACCACAAAGGATGCATTACACATCATGCAACCATATTTTCATTTATGGATCGACTAATTTTCCGTTTCAGAAAAAGTGATACTTTCATATCCCGTTTCAGGAAAAGAGATACTTTTGCCCCGTTTCGGGAAAAGTGATACTTTCGCTCCCGCTTCGGAAAAAATGAAACTTTTCGTTTAGTTTGAGGAAAAGTGATACTTTTTTTAAAGGGGGCAGTATCACTTTTTTCCAAACGGCTGGGCGTATCACTTTTTCGGAAACGGGCGAAGTATCACTTTTTAAACGAGACGAAAGTAATCGAGACAAACCTCATCTTGATTCTTCTTGATTGGCCTTTCCACCGTGGCAACGGTCGTACTAGTAGTATACTTGGTCCACGCCCTGGGATTGGACAGAGTTCTAATATAAACCCTTATCAGGTTAGAAATTTTACTCCTTTTGAGTACTAAGCTTAACTTTTATTTCAATTATGTCTGAAATACAATTCAAGTTTTGTCCTTTTTGTTGTTCCTTGATTCAGATGATGACGGAACCATGTTTTCAAACGCAGCCACCAATTGCTGGTGCTCTTTCACACTTTGAACAGGGAATGACGCCGTTTGAATATATGAGACCACCACTTCCACCACCACCACTGGCTCAAGTAAATAACCAATTTAGTTGCTCTTCAAGTTATTGTTGATGCTTTATTGACCCTTTTGATGTATATCTTCTTATGTATTTTCAGATGCATCCGCCAATTGATGCATATCCACGGTTCGAACAGGGAATGATGTCGTTAGCTCCAAGACCACCACCACCACCACCAGCTCAAGTAAATATGTTACTCCTTGAGTTATTGATTGCACTTATTGAACTTTTTTCTATGTGTTTCTTTGTAATTATGTTATCTGTAGAACACAACTTTATAAGCTCGTATTCAGTTCATTCGGGGAAACTTTCACTAATTAGGCCGAGTCTTGGCCTCTTGGATGCCGAGATCTGCTGTAAATGGTGTATGTTGGCGTAACCCATGACCTCTGACCCAATTTCATCCTTGCAATTTTTTTGCCTTCTCCAGGGTATCTGGCCTTACTTTCCTCCGGATCAGATGATGAATCATGGATTTGTAGACAATTTCCATCCTTCAAATCTAGGCGAGTTTCCTCCATGGCATATCGCTGTTACTGTTGCTGGTGGGGAGACTCGTCATATCAACATCCCAAATCCGGATGGTAACCATGTGATTGGTCTTCCTCTCGGTTTCGATGTTCCTGAGGTAAAGAACTTGTTCAATGCTTTTTATTTTATTACAATTCCCTGGTGCTTCATTTCTCTGAACCTGCCTTACCTTTTTTCAGGTAATAGCTGGTCATTACGAAGGGTTGCTGCGGATGGTGCAGGGTATGAGAGATGTCATTCATGACATAGTTCAAGATTTTGCCCTATGCCAGCAGGATGCAGCTCGCTTTTGGAAGGACGCAAATCGTTTCTACTGTGAGCTTGAGGAGTTGAAGTTCAGAATGGGTGGTAACGTAGTGGTTTCTCAGGATTTAATGGTTTGTCTTCTCTTTTAGATTTTGTTTCAAGCTTACTTCTTGCTGTTTATATATACAGTTTTCTAGAAGCTAACACAATTGCATAAGACAGCAGTACTGCAGAAACTTGATTAGCTCTCATTTGTAAGAATATTTCTATACATATAGAAATATCCTGTGGGCCCATGTAATAATTTTGGTTAATTAAGAATATTACTAAATATTTCGGTTACCATTCTAGGGGATTAATTCCTATTAACTCTTCCTTGATGGACGGTCGAGATCTAATGTCTAATATAAAATCCTAGGAACTTGGTCCTCTCTCTACCTATGAAAGGGAAATAATAACCATCACTATTGTATCCAAGGAATTACTAAGGTCAAGAGAGAAACCATGCTCTCCACAAGGTATTATCGTTGCTCCGGGTTAATCGATCACAGACTAAGGATTAGCGCTATAAGGTATTTCTCATAAACTTCTATTAGTATATTATTGTGTGATTATCATGAAGTTCACGATCCTAAATTAAGTATCTATAAAATTAAATCTTATAGTTGGCATCTAGAGCTTGTGTTTAGAAGCTTCGTGATAAATCAGTATTAATAATATCGATAATCGTTCGTGATTTGTTTGTAAACATATCACCGCACCAATTAATTGCATAAAGATTTATTAAAATAAAAAGAAGAAGAATTATGTTCACCATGTTTTTTGGCTGCAATTATTGGTACACATACATCATGGGATTATATAGACGCTAAAATTCTCATCGTGTTAGTTTTTTAGGGTTTGATCCGCCCGGAACTTAAGTTATGGTTTTCTGCTGTTTTCCACGAAGTAGTTACAAAAGTTATAAGACGTAATGGACACTAACTTTGGGCCTGTGATTGAAGTCTTAAGGAAATGGGTCAAACAAGTCTATCAAACATATAAATACAGCATATACACCTTAAAAGCCATGGGAGTTTACTGCTAACTTTAATCCAAATTGATCAGGAAAGCTTTGTTTCTTAAATAGCATCAATTCAAAAGCTAACTAATTAATGGCATGTTTATTTAGAAAATCAAAATGCTCCCTAAAGTTTTCAAGATAAAATAAAGGTGGGATTCGACAACTTGAAGGTTGCATAGTGGTGTTCTAAGTCCATAAACCAGGACCGAACAAGAAAACTGTTGACCCAAGTTTTAATTGCAACTATTATGTTTGACCATTATGCTTGGTCTCTAATGTCGACCGAATGGGACCTAAACTGATCTGATTTTGACTCTTTCTAATTGGAACTCGTTTCGGGTTTAATTTGTTCATTATAAAACCAAAATTATAAATAGAATAACATATAATTAAAATTAATTTCTATGATAGTACCAAGAAATTGTGAAATGTGTTTTACTTAAATAAAAATGATGTGCTTCCGCTTTATCGAAAACATTAATGCACAATCAAATTCGTTTTCTTGCCAAATGTTTTTATGATCAAGACCATTGTTTGACATGTACTATTAAATTTGTGTGTACATTATGATATGGTTGTGTGCTTGTGCGTTAGGGGTATAGTTTCCCTCAGATTTTTTTTTTCTTTTTTGATTTTATGAGATTATACTTGAAATTATTATGGGACTCTTTAGTTATCATCAGGTGATGCTAGAGTGTTATATCTCAATATAATCATGATGTTATTATAAGCATGAATTTGCAAAACGTAAAGTGTAGGTTTTGGATTATGGACATCATGTGATAATGGCATTATTTTATTGATTGGCTATCACCACAGTGATGTCAACTCACTTTTGGCCATGATCACAATTTTTTCAAATGCTTGTGTTTATGGGTGAAAATCGTTTCTTCCGATTTCGGTAAATGCGGTAGGTGAGTGAGAAACTGGTTTAAACCCTAAACAAAAGTCTTGCACGTGAGCACTTTATAGATTCGAGAGATCAATCTGTACAAGTCCGGCCTAAACCAAGAAATGGCCGTTAAGGACTTATTTCGGTCACAAAGTGGAGGAGAAGGGTTGATTTGGGAGGGAAGAGAGAAAGGTGTTGAGGAGAGTAGTATCTCGACTTGTATCGAGAAAAGTGAAAGCTTAGGAAGCTTGCAAGAGATGAAAGCTTTTTGGAGAGCTTGCAAAGTTGCCTTTCTGAGTGTAAGTGTAGTATATTTCTCTGACCGAGACTTGTTGTGCGGTGGAAATAGGTAAGACCTATTTATACAAGTCGAGATTGAAACGTACCTGGCCTCATGAAGGAAGAGAGTAAAGGGTGAAATAATGGGAGGAGGTGGTAACCGCATGGTTTAATGGGTGAAAACGTTTTTTCACCATTATTTCCTCTTTTATTTGACCGCTTTATTCCTATTCACGCTTTCTTAATTGTGAGCGTAGTGTACACCGCATCTTGTGTCGCCAAACCAAAACCCTAAAGAAGCATCCGGGTTTTGTGTTGATATCTCGTTGGTTGCGCCTTGAGTGCAAGTGGTCTTGCGCTAATAGCGCGTGTGGCATGTGCCAATGGCATGTTCGGAATGCCTTGGTGGTAGGTTGCATGGTTTTGCAAGTTAGGCTACCGGCGTGTGTGTTTGGCATGTGCCAATGGCATGTGCGGAATGCCTTGGTGGTAGGTTGCACGATTTGCAAGTTAGGCTACCAAGCGTGTGTTTGGCATGTGCCAATGGCACGTACGGCCATGTTGACCTAAATGCAAGTCTTGCAAGCCTAGGCGTTTTTATATTTGGCGTGTGCCAATGGCATAGCGGCTTGGAATATGGCTTGCGGCACGCGCGTTGGCATGTGCGGCCATGTTGACCTAGTTGCAAGTTTTGCAAGCCTAGGCGCTATATTTAGCGTGTGCCAATGGCCCAACGACTTGGAATATGGCTTGCGGCACGTATTGGCATGTGCGGCCATGTTGACCTAGTTACCAAGTCTTGCAAGCCCTGGGCGCTATATTTGGCGTGTGCCAATGGCATAGCGACTTGGAATATGGCTTGCGGCACGTATTGGCATGTGCCAATGGCATGTGCGGCCATGTTGACCTAGTTGCAAGTCTTGAAAGCCTAGGGCGCTATATTTAGCGTGTGCCAATGGCATAGCGACTTGGAATATGGCTTGCGGCACGTGTTGGCATGTGCGGCCATGTTGACCTAGTTACCCAAGTCTTGCAAGCCTAGGGGCGCTATATTTAGCGTGTGCCAATGGCATAGCGACTTGGAATATGGCTTGCGGCACTTATTGGCATGTGCCAATGGCATGTGCGGCCATGTTGAGCCTAGTTGCAAGTCTTGCAAGCCTAGGGCGCTATATTTGGCGTGTGCCAATGGCATAGCGACTTGGAATATGGCTTTGCATGGCACGTATTGGCATGTGCCAATGGCATGTGCGGCCATGTTGACCTAGTTGAAAGTCTTGCAAGCCTAGGGCGCTATATTTGGCGTGTGCAATGGCATAGCGACTTGGAATATGGCTTCGGCACGTATTGGCATGTGCCAATGGCATGTGCGGCCATGTTGACCTAGTTGCCAAGTCTTCTTGCAAGCCTAGGGCGCTATATTTAGCGTGTGCCAATGGCATAACGACTTGGAATATGGCTTGCGGCACGTATTGGCATGTGCCCTAATGGCATGTGCGGCCATGTTGACCTAGTTGCAAGTCTTGCAAGCCTAGGGCGCTATATTTGATGTGCCAATGGCATAGCGACTTGGAATATGGCTTGCGGCACGTATTGGCATGTGCCAATGGCATGTGGCCATGTTGACCTAGTTGCAAGTCTTGCAAGCCTAGGGCGCTATATTTGGCGTGTGCCAATGGCATAGCGACTTGGAATATGGCTTTGCGGCACGTATTGGCATGTGCGGCCATGTTGACCTACGTTACAAAGTCTTGCAAGCCTAGAGCGCTATATTTGGCGTGTGCCAATGGCATAGCGACTTGGAATATGGCTTGCGGCACTTATTGGCATGTGCGATGGCATGTCTTGACCATGTTGACCTAGTTGCAAGTCTTGCAAGCCTAGGCGCTATATTTGGCGTGTGCAATGGCATAGCGACTTGGAATATGGCTTGCGGCACGTATTGGCATGCCAATGGCATGTGCGGCCATGTTGACCTAGTTGAAAGTCTTGCAAGCCTAGGGCGCTATATTTGGCGTGTGCCAATGGCATAGCGACTTGGAATATGGCTTGCTGCACGTATTGGCATGTACCAATGGCATGTGCGGCCATGTTGACCTAGTTGCAAGTCTTGCAAGCCTAGGGCGCTATATTTGGCGTGTGCCAATGGCATAGCGACTTGGAATATGGCTTGCGGCACGTATTGGCATGTGCCAATGGCATGTGCGGCCATGTTGACCTAGTTGCAAGTCTTGCAAGCCTAGGGCGCTATATTTGGCGTGTGCCAATGGCATAGCGACTTGGAATATGGCTTGCGGCACGTATTGGCATGTGCCAATGGCATGTGCGGCCATGTTGACCTAGTTGCAAGTCTTGCAAGCCTAGGCCGCTATATTTGGCGTGTGCCAATGGCATAGCGACTTGGAGATTTGGCATTGTTGCCATGGTGTGCGGTATGTGGCTTGGTTTGGCATTCTTTGCCATGGTGCGCAGAGCGGCTTGGTTTTGGCATGGTTGCCATGGTGCCTTGAGTCTGACAGTTTAGCATTGTTGTCAATGATCGCGAGTTCGAAAGTGGTTTGGCATGGTTGCCATGGTGTGCTGAGTGCGGCTTGGTTTGGCATTGTTGCCAATGATGCGTGAGTGCGGCTTGGTTTGGCATAGTTGCCATGGTGCGAGTCTGGCTTGGTTTGGCATTGTTGCCAATGATCTGTGAGTGCGGCTTGGTTTGGCATGGTTGCCATGGTGCACGGTGTGCGGCTTAGTTTTGGAATTAGGGTTACGTGTCGAAAACCTAACGGTATTTTGAAAAAAATACCCCTATTAATTATTTACACCTGAGTTAAATGCTCTTAGTTAATGTGTCGGGTAACACTAGGTCATGGGGTTTTACGATTTTACCCCTTGTTTAAAAACCACCATCAACATTAAGTCCCCCCTGCAGCTCGGAGCAGGGGCTTTGTTGCGAGTAAGCATAAGATGGTGACAGGACTATCAACAAGAAACCGTAAAGAGAATTGAGGGCTTGTCGACCATTTATAAATAGGATTTGGAATCCTTGCCTAGGAGTTTTGCACAAATCGGGAGGTGGCACAATTGGTGGGGCTAGTGCGACTTGGGCGATGTTGGGAAGTTAGTGAGTTGGGAACTGAGTGCTAGCTGGTGAGACCCGTGAATGTGGAAGCTAGTGTGCGTGCTTGCGGCGTGACTTGGGAAATTTCGTGTCTTTGGTGGTGGGGCGTAGGCGCAATGTGGAAAAACTGTGCGTGCTTGCGAGGCGTGACTTGGGAAATTGCGTGTCTGCGCTAGTGGGCCGGCGCAAAGTGTGGAAGTCAAACTGCGTGCTTTGCGGGCGTGACCGATGTAAACAAGGAGGGAGTTCTTCCGATAGCCTAGTTTCCTTATCTTGCTTTCCTTCACGTGCGGCTTCAGATTAGGGCATTATTCATGCTAAAATCTGGAAGCGTTATGTCCCTCATTGCTTCCTTTCCCTTTTTTTAAGATTAGTATTTATACCCAAAATAATTGCATCGTCTCCTCGTTTGAGAAAAGGGTTCTTCTTGTCGAGTTTCTTTCTTTGTCATGTCGCACGAGAGATGAATCATCTCTAACCAGCCAAGTTCTCTAAGTGAAGGCGCGAGGTCTAATTCTTGCAAAAGCACCCAACTAGGGTCATTCGGGCTAAGAAGATCATCAGGTATGTTTTCGTATTCTTCTGGGCTCGCGTTATCCTCTTTTACATGTGCATAGATATGGTAGAACGGGGTCATCATTTTTATCTTTTGCGGTGTGTGATGGGACCCTCCGTGGATGGCATGCGCCTTTAACTATTCGGAGAAGGATTTGAGACTTGGTGAAGATCGGTCTTCTTCTCTTGAGGAGGCATTGGTTGGGACCGAGTCTCCATTCCACGAAGCTAGTGAAATCATTAAGGACCTCCCTTCCATCTATCCCATGAAGAGCAGTGCATATTCGGACTTTCTTGGGCTCGGTGAGCATGGAGGAGTGCACCATGACTCTTGACCACTGATGTGGATGAATCAAAAAACTTTCTCCGAAGTGTCGTGAGAAAACCTTTGAAGGATCATATGATGGCAGCGAAATAGCCTTTGAAGTTGATGCCAAAGGTGTTGTTGGCGATCCGGAGGAGTTATGGTGGCGTATCTTTGGAATAGTCGTCGGGAGGACAACTTCTTCTTTCTTGTTGTGGCTGCCGGGATGGGATGTTGAGGTTGTTTGCTGCTAAAACCGTTGAATGGAACCTTTGTTGCCCGGGGGAAGGATTCTGGGAAGTGTTTGAAGATAGCTTTGCCGAGGGGACTTGTGCTCCATCCTTCGAGGGCTAGTTCCTCCCTTTTGTTATTTACATTAGCTTTTCGGTTCCCTTGATGCCTCCCTTTTTTTTTTATTGGTAAACTCATCTTCTCCTTCTTCTTCATTGGGTAAACATTTTGCTTCATATATATTTTTGGAAGAGATGGCTGCGGTGGTTTTACGGGTTTATCGATGTATTTCTCGATATCCGGAGAATTTGCTTGGAAAGAGGTGTATACATATTTTTTTTTTTTTTGGAAGGGAATCCCGGGGAGAAATACAAACGGTGTATTCATCTTGGGGAGTACAACTACTAAGAGGAATTGTTAAAGGGAATGCGAAAAGAAAAGGAGTAAATGGGAAGTACAACCCCCCCTTTTTTTATGGATTGGATTCCTTGAGCCATCGCGAGTGAATTATCACGCCTTCAGGTGTGACTGCATTGATGAGCTTGCAATATCCTCCCAAAGGGTATCCGTAAACTGAGATCTGGCTCGTCTTCTCCTTCATTTGGGAAAATCCATTTTCTTGTCATCTTCCCAACTTCAAACGTGCTTCCTTTGACCACTACATCCCCAATTGAAAACGGGTTCGGGCGTCGTGCGATTGTTTGAGTCTTGGCTTCGTTGAAAACGATAGAAGTTTTCCAAGCTTCTTGCAAAGTGTTCAAATGGTCCAGCCTCATTCGCATTTCTTGACAGCGTTCGTGCCGTGTCGTCGTGCGAGTCCCCATGAGGGGAAGGGGAAGGAAAGGCGGTTGCGGGGAAAGGTTGCTTGGTCAGACTTACTTGCATTTGAAAACCATGACCTAGCGCCAACGAGTCTTCTCTCGGATGTCCAGGTTTCTTGATGGTTTGTTGGTGCGATAACCCGATGGGATGATTTGTTGGAATTTCCTTCGGGCGTGGACGTTGGCGGAGGCGCACATCTAATTTTTGCTTTGTTGTCAAGCACCATAAACGTCCCAATATCATGTCGTGATCTAGTTCTTTGACAATATGGAATTTGCTATGTGTTATAAGCGTCTCCATCTCGATCTCTAAGTTGATGTAGCCATGCGCGTTCAAAGCTTCTCCTCTCAAGTCCTTAATCATGGATTTGGGGAATAGGTAGCGTCTTGTTTTGTAAATCCTGCTGCCTTCGGTGTCTTGAAAGTAATGATGTTGTGGTAGGAGGCCATGTCGATGAGCGTGTCGTCAAATTCGTTACCTCTTAAACAGGACGTGGTCAGCGGTCCCAGGTTCTCTGTCACTTTTGGGAAGCTTGGGCCCTTGGCGTGGATTCCGAGGAGAGAAAAGCGTTTCCGGATACAACACGATTGAGAGAGCTGCGAAAATATCTTGCGCTGAACCTTGGAAATATAGAGAATTTCGCATACATGTCGCATCATGGATTGTACGGTCTCGTGTACGGAGTCCCCAGAGGAACCATGTTTCTTATTGGTAGTGGGTCTCGATGCACTCTTTCGTCTCCTAGTTGGAGTTCTCTACTTCTATCCTTTCTTTGAAAATATGCTTGATCTGTTGCAATCGCTAGTCGGGTGGTGAACAACCTGTGGTAATGGCGGTATTTGGGGTTCACCATCTCGGCCTCGGTTGGTGGCCGTCAAGAGTGGTGGCAATCGATGACATCATCTTGAACCCAGGCTTAGGAGGTCAATCACCTCCTCGATGGGAATGGAAATCAAGGTATTTCCTTCGGTCTCACGATCTTTGCGAGGAGTTTTAGTGACGATCTTCCGTTGCGAGGTTCCGTTGTCTTTGGCGCTTCACGTTTGACTGGTGGCTCGTAGTTGCGGCTTTCTTTTTCCCCTTTCGTTTACTATGTTCACGGAGGATGAGCCGGCATTAAATTGTTTGTTGATGAGGCGTCTACTCACTTCAGTTTCGCGGGCGTCTTGATTCGAGTTGGCCTAGTTCTTTCCGGTAATCTTGTTGTTGTTGTTGCGAGATCGTCGGCGGCTTCATGGAGTTCGGAGAACGTTTGGAAACGCAAGTTTTCTAGCGAGTAGCGGTAGATTGGAACCATACCATTGATGCATGCGTTCTCAATTGTTGCTCGGTCACGTTTGGGTCGTGACGGTCAGTGCTTGAACCACGAACCTTTTGACGAAATCATTCGGATGTTCGTTATCAACGGTACATTCTTCGAGGTCCGAAAAGGTAACTTGTTCAGACACGAAGAAGTATTTCTTGTAAAACCAGTGACCATGCTACTCCAGTTGGGAATCTTTGCTCGGTGGGATGCTATTGTACCATGTATACGCCCTTCCAGTAAGTGATTTTGAGAATTCCCTTAAACGAAGAACGTGATTATATTCATGTTCACCTAGGGATTCAGAAGCGAGAAACATGCTCACGTGCATTCGGTACCATCGTACGGGGTAAATTGAGGAGAAGAGTACCCCCTTGGGAGGGATTCTGTATTTCGGATGTGTAAGGGGTTGGTGATGATGCACGTCAACTCATCATTCTTGATTCGGTTTGGAGGAGTTGTTCCAAATCTTCTCTAGTGACAAAGTTGGGTGGATGATTTCTTTCTAATGGGATTCTAGTGCGAGTTTCCTCATCCATGGAGGCGTGCTCCGGGAGGTGCTTGCGTCGGGGTTGTTGGAGACGTTCCTAAATGACTGAGGCGCGACTCACGTGGTAGTCGTTCATCGGGGTGGTCTTGAGAAAGATGAGTACCTCTTCCGTGTTGAAACCATATCTGTGCAGGCTCACGCGAGCATCTCTTGTCGTTCCATCGGATCGCGATGGTGGCGTAAGGGCGACTTCTCTTGTCCCTCCGGTTTCTCGTCCCGTTGGCAGGGGTAGTTGGGATCTTGGTCGTGGACGGAGGCGCCATGCTAGACGAAGCATTTGGGGTCGTGGCGGCGGCTCTAGCCTTGGTGACTGGTGGCGCGACACCCGAAAAGATATTTTCGTTGCCGTGATTGGAGGGTTGTGCAGAGACGCTAGAGGAGTGCATTCGATGTTGCTGTTGTCAGCCGGTGACGTAACAACGTTATTGGGAGAGATGCTAACATCGGGGTGCGTTCTTCTGCTGGTGTTCTCGGCAGCCGCTCAGGTTGAGTTCCACCATGTTGAGATTTGACGTTCGGGAAACGAAATCAGGAGTCAGAGTTGGTATTGTAACCGATAGATCAATCCTTCCGCTGTGGTCGACAATTGTTTATGGGTGAAAATCGTTTCTGCCGATTTCGGTAAATGCGGTAGGTGAGTGAGAAACTGGTTTAAACCCTAAACAAATGTGTTGCACGTGAGCACTTTATAGATTCGAGAGATCAATCTGTACAAGTCCGACCCTAAACCAAGAAATGGCCGTTCAGGACTTATTTCGGTCACAAAGTGGAGGAGAAGGGTTGATTTGGGAGGAAGCGAGAGAAAGGTGTTGAGGAGAGTAGTATCTCGACTTGTATCGAAAGTGAAAGCTTAGGAAGCTTGCAAAGAGATGAAAGCTTTTGGAGAGCTTGCAAGTTGCCTTTACGAGAGTGTAAGTGTAGTATATTTCTCGACCGAGACTTGTTGTCTGGGTGGAAATAGGTAAGACCTATTTATACAAGTCGAGATTGAAACGATACCCCTGGCCTCATGAAGGAAGAGAGTAAAGGGTGAAATAATGGGAGGAGGTGGTAACCACATGGTTTAATGGGTGAAAACGTTTTTTCACCATTATTTCCTCTTTATTTGACCGCTTTATTCCTATTAACGCTTTCTTAATTGTGAGCGTAGTGTCGCTACATCTTTGTGACAAAACCAAAACCACTAAAAGAAGCATCCCCGGTTTTGTGTTGATATCTGGTTAGTTGCGCCTTGAGTGCAAGTGGTGCTGCTAATGGCGCGTGTGGCATGTGCCAATGGCATGTGCGGAATGCCTTGGTGGTAGGTTGCATGGTTTTGCAAGTTAGGCTACCAGCGTGTGTGTTTGGCATGTGCAATGGCATGTGCGGAATGCCTTGGTGGTAGGTTGCACGGTTTGCAAGTTAAGCTACCAGGCGTGTGTATTTTGGCATGTGCCAATGGCACGTATGGCCCATCTTGACCTAGTTGCAAGTCTTGCAAGCCTAATGCGCTATATTTGGAGTGTGCCAATGGCATAGCGGCTTGGAATATGGCTTGCGACACGTGTTGGCATGTGCCAATGGCATGTGCGGCCATGTTGAACTAGTTGCAAGTTTTGCAAGCCTAGGGCGCTATATTTGGCGTGTGCAATGGCATAGCGACTTGGAATATGGCTTGCGGCACGTATTGGCATGTGCCAATGGCATGTGCGGCCATGTTGACCCTAGTTGCAAGTCTTGCAAGCCTAGGGCGCTATATTTGGCATGTGCCAATGGCATAGCGACTTGGAATATGGCTTGCGGCACGTATTGGCATGTGCCAATGGCATGTGCCAATGGCATGTGCGACCATGTTGACCTAGGCTTGCAAGACTTGCAAGCCTAGGCGCTATATTTGGCGTGTGCCAATGGCATAGCGACTTGGAATATGGCTTGCGGCACGTATTGGCATGTGCCAATGGCATGTGCGACCATGTTGACCCTAGTTGCAAGTCTTGCAAGCCTAGGGGCGCTATATTTGGCGTGTGTACAATGGCATAGCGACTTGGAATATGGCTTCGGCACGTATTGGCATGTGCGGCCATGTTGACCTAGTTGAAAGTCTTGCAAGCCTAGGGCGCTATATTTGGCGTGTGCCAATGGCATATCGACTTGGAATATGGCTTCATGCACGTATTGGCATGTGCCAATGGCATGTCGGCCATGTTGACCTAGTTGCAAGTCTTGCAAGCCTAGGGCGCTATATTTGGCGTGTGCCAATGGCATAGCGACTTGGAATATGGCTTGCGGCACGTATTGGCATGTGCCAATGGCATGTGCGGCCATGTTGACCTAGTTGCAAGTCTTGCAAGCCTAGGCGCTATATTTGGCGTGTACCAATGGCATAGCGACTTGGAATATGGCTTGCGGCACGTATTGGCATGTGCGGCCATGTTGACCTAGTTGCAAGTCTTGCAAGCCTAGGGCGCTATATTTGGCGTGTGCAATGGCATAGCGACTTGGAATATGGCTTGCGGCACGTATTGGCATGTGCCACGATGGCATGTGTGACCATGTTGACCTAGTTGCAAGTCTTGCAAGCCTAGGGCGCTATATTTGGCGTGTGCCAATGGCATAGCGACTTGGAATATGGCTTGCGGCACGTATTGGCATGTGCGGCCATGTTGACCTAGTTGAAAGTCTTGCAAGCCTAGGGCGCTATATTTGGCGTGTGCCAATGGCATAACGACTTGGAATATGGCTTGCGACGCACGTATTGGCATGTGCCAATGGCATGTACTGGCCATGTTGACCTAGTTGCAAGTCTTGCAAGCCTAGGGCGCTATATTTGGCGTGTGCCAATGGCATAGCGACTTGGAATATGGCTTGCGGCACGTATTGGCATGTGCCAATGGCATGTGCGGCCATGTTGACCTAGTTGCAAGTCTTGCAAGCCTAGGGCGCTATATTTGGCGTGTGCCAATGGCATAGCGACTTGGAATATGGCTTGCGGCACGTGTTGGCATGTGCCAATGGCATGTGCGGCCATGTTGACCTAGTTGCAAGTCTTGCAAGCCTAGGGCGCTATATTTGGCGTGTGCCAATGGCATAGCGACTTGGAATATGGCTTGCGGCACGTATTGGCATGTGCCAATGGCATGTGCGGCCATGTTGACCTAGTTGCAAGTCTTGCAAGCGGCGTGTGCCAATGGCATAGCGACTTGGAGATTTGGCATTGTTGCCATGGTGTGCGATGTATACGGCTTGGTTTGGCATTCGCCGCCATGGTGCTGAGTGCGGCTTGGTTTGGCATGGTTGCCATGGTGCGCTGAGTGCGGCTTGGTTTTGGCATTGTTGTCAATGATCACGCGGAGTGCGGCTTGGTTTGGCATGGTTGCCATGGTCTTGTGAGTGCGGCTTAGTTTGGCATTGTTGCCAATGATGCGCGAGTCGACTTGGTTTGGCATGGTTGCCATGGTGCGCGAGAGTGCGGCTTGGTTTGGCATTGTTGCCAATGATGCGCGTGATGCGGCTTGGTTTGGCATGGTTGCCATGGAAATGATCGGCTTGGTTTGGCATTGTTGCCAATGATGCGCAGAGTGCGGCTTGGTTTGGCATGGTTGCCATGGTGCGCGGTGTGCTTTTAGTTTTGGAATTAGGGTTACGTGTCGAAAACCTAATCTGGTATTTTGAAAAAATACCCCTATTAATTATTTACACCTGAGTTAAATGCTCTTAGTTAATGTGTTGCGGGTAACACTAGGTTATGGGGTTTTACGATTTTACCCCTTGTTTAAAAACCACCATCAACAGCTTGTAATATTGATTTTCCTAAATATATTAGAACAAAATTTACCCACAGGAAATTGGAGTTCACATATTTAAGAAAATATTGACTGATATGATTGTTGATCATACATTATGGATATGAACCGGATTTGAATCTTGAGGGTGTCTTTGTCATTATGTTTCACTTTTCTCCCAATGTTGATGATAATTTCAATTGTACGTATAAAATTATTGTGCTTAAGATTATTAGGTCATAATTCTTTAGTTATCACCACAATGATACTAGAATTTTTTATCTTAGCAATAATAATAATTTTATTGTAAGCATGAATACGCTTACAATAATAATTCTTTAGTTATCACCCGTAAAGGCAAGGTTTATTAGTTATTATGGCATTATTTTTGAGTTGTTTGGCTATCACCACAGTGATATCAAATAATTTTTCCAGTCATAATCGTTATCATGTCAAGTGCTTATAATATTTTTTTTTTCTTAAATATATTAGAACAACAATTACCCACAGATAATTTGAGTTCATATGTTTAAGATAACATTGAAGTGTACAATATATGATCATACATTATGGTAATTAAATAATCGGCACATGATTTTACGTTATTTCTTAAAAGTGCATAAAAGAAAATTTACATAAATTAACTCATTATCGAGTTGAGTAACCTATTAAGAATTTTTCATATTTTTCATGAATATTTTTTTGTTGTCCAAAACTTATTCGTCCTCTATGAAATTGAGGTTTTATTTTTGATAAATTTCTCCATATTTCTGAAAATGATATTCATTGACTATTTAACACCTTTCATATTAATTCATCATATATCCGTTATTTATCATGATCTTTAAGTTTGTAACATATTTAAATGAGCGATGCATCAAAGTATTTTTCTTCAACGAAATTTCATTATTGAATTATATTTATAGACTTGCTTCATGCTCGATTTTGGTTTAAGAAAAAGTTCATTATGTTTGGATATTTTTCGATTATAGGGTGTTGATATTTTTTTCACAATTTATGTATGGCATGCTTTTGAATAAATGTTCATGATTGATGTTTTAGGGTTACTTATTATTGTTTATAAGCGACTAAATTTATGATCAGATCAAGTATGTCCATATCTTTGAGTGGGATGCAATATCACAAGAAAAGTTAGTGTGATATTTGCAATTGTACATGTTTCTTTGGATAGTTTGTTATCACCACGGTGATGCTATGCTCTTATCTAGTAAGTGTTGTATATTTTGGGTCATCTTAGTTTGATTTAACTATTAGAACATTCTTTGCTCACAAGTAGTTTTGGTTCACAAATTTAAACAAGCATTAAAGTTATCTAAATATTTCATATACATGTGAAATAATAGCCACCATAGGTGACTACAACTCACATTATATTAGGTTGAACATATTTAGAATTATTGGAGTTTGTTAATACATTTTTGGACGTGAGTTGCCCATGGGTGATTCTAGTTATAGTATTTGTGAGACATAATAATGTTGAATTATGAGAATGTAAAATATCCACAGATATTTTTCATGTCTCACATTGTTCCTTGATAAGGTTTTACCCACAGGAGAATCTTATTGAATGTATGTAACTATTGTAAGCTTAATTGTCATTTATCTCTATTATAAATTTCAGCTTTTGTTCTTATTAATTGTATATTATGATTATTCTGTAGACTTTTAATGGTCCAGTTTTTGGAAGATAAAATTGTTTATCACCTGATGATTTTTCGCGTTACTGTATAAATTTATCGATTGCATTATGAATCTCAATCCATGGATGTTTTATCGAACATTCATTATTGAAATTGAGAGGCAATTATAGATAAAGTGAAAATCATAAAGTCTGACAAAGGTGGTGAATATTGTGAAAGGTATGACAAAACAGGATAATATCCTAAATCTTTTGCATAATATCTTCAAAAGTTTGGAATTATTGCTCAATACACAAGGCCAACTTATCCTTGGCATAATAGTGTATAACAAAAGGCTAAATCATACTTTTATGAAAATGGTTAGAAGCATGATGAGCCATGCATAATGGCTATACATTTGTGGATGTTTGTTCTTTCTGCAACTGTGTAATTTAAATAGATTTCCAGTAAAGAAGTTTCAAAGACACACTTTGGACTAGAAAGAATTTTGAAACCTAGTTTAAATCACATTTAAGTTATGGTTGTTCGGTTGGAAGTGAGGGCTTACATTCCCAAGAATGAAAATTGGATTTGAAAACTATTACTGGTTCATTGGTTTTCCTAAATAATCCAAATCGTATTCATTAATGTTCTAACCGTAGTATGAGACTTATTGAAACCGGAAATATAAATTCGTTAATAATGGCATAATCAGTGGGAGTACGTGGATATATTTGTTCAAGAAATCATTATAATGATCCCTTTATTTAAGATTTCAACAGATATTGTGAATCTTCTCATTATCAGAATGTTAGATAATGAAAGACCACAAATTACTGATCCAATACTCCATAATATAACTACTGCCAATAAAGAAATTTTTTGATAACAACATGAACCAGCATTAAGAAGGTCTCAACAGAGATTGAAAGAAAGTTATTCATGTTGTTTCATTGATTTTCTTACAAGAATTTATTACATTTTGATATGGAATGGCAAAAACTCGGTTTTCGGTTCACAAATATTATGTGTAATAATTTTGATTAATGGATTGATGCTATGTGAGTAAAAATCATTGGTTGAAAGTCAAGTCTCGGATATTGTTTAATTGCTCGAAAGACACAAATCAGTTGTATGAAAGTGGGTCTTTTTGACCTAATACGTCTGTAATAGCAATTTTAAACGGTATAAATGAAGACTTATTGCCAAAGATTTTACTCTGAAACGATGCATTGATTATAAATAAGTTTTTCTCTCGTGTCAAAGAATGACTTATTCAGAATTATCATAGTATTATTAGTAGCTCAGTATGACCTAAGAGTTGCATTAATTAAATGTGAAATAGCCTTTATTAATGATAAATTTTAGTCTACAAATTTTAGAAATCAAAGTATGAAATTTAAGCAGCCTCCCATAATGGTATATGAAATTCAACAAAACTATAAATGTTTCAAGTTTTGGATGAAATTATTACAGATTTATGCATATACCTCAAGATCAGTGGGAGAAGTTCATACTCTTGGTATTTTATGTTAAGACTTACTACCTACGAGTAGTGATCTTGACTTTATGCATATCTCTATATTTTTTGAAATAAAGGATATCAATGAAGCTTACCATGTGATAGTAATATCATATGGATTACTAAAGCTCTCATATAAGGCATATATCTAATATTCAAGGAATTTTGAGATAATAACATATTTAACAGATTTTATTTCATGTTGGATAGAAGATATAAATTTAATCTTCATTACGTCTTAATTCTGATATGAAACTTTTAGCAATTTGTTGATATGTTAACTAAATTCCTAAAGAATCGAAGAACAAATTACAGGAAAGCTATCAAGAATTTTGAGATACTATTTTAACTTATGTCTTATAATTAGTTAGCAAACCCAACAAGAGTTGATTGGGTTTTCAGACTTCAATTTTTGTGGATGTATGGATTCTATAAAGGAAGAATCCATTAATACTAGTCCCACAATTGAGTTTGAATATTTATGACTGCGATACTTAGAGACTTATGGTTTGTCTCTACATTCTTTGAAATTTCTTGTCTTAGCTTGGCATGACATTAAAGCACGATATGAAACAAAAGGAACAAAACACATGAACCTTGAGTATATGCGTGGATTAGGAAATTCAGAAACAATAGTTGTTCATTTACCGCTTAAGCACAATTGCATTTGGAGATGCACTTAATGAAAAATTACCTTTTAAGACCTCTTAAGAAAAGATTAAAATCTTAGGTCTGTGGGAGTAATTGATTATTGAATTCAACTAATTTATGTGCTTATTTTTTGAAAACTAATTGAGCTCTTAATAATGTACTTCTGAATTTATTTCTGTATCCATATTTAGTATACACTTATGTGAATGGATGAATGTTAACAGAAATTGTCTTTCTTTTGAAGACATAACTGGACCATTATGATATCCCCATTTAAGGCCTGATTAAGTAAGTTGCTTGTGTTGTGGTACATGGAAGGGAACATGTTGATAACGGGGACAATGTGCCACCGCCATGACTCGCATACGTGATTTGCTTAGTTAAGGTATTACGTTTAACCATTAATTTTATTTAGTAATTATGCGCGCTTATGTTTTTCTATAATTAACCGTTAAATAAATTATCACATGGACCAGTGGGAGAATGTAAGAATATTTCTATACATATAAAAATATCCTGTGGGCCCATGTAATAACTTTGGTTAATTAAGAATATTACTAAATATTTCGGTTATCATTCTAGGGGATTAATTCCTATTAACTCTTACTTGATGGACGGTCGAGATCTAATGTCTAATATAAAATCCTAGGAACTTGGTCCGCTCTCTACCTATGAAAGGGATATAATAACCATCACTATTGTATCCAAGGAATTACTAAGGTCAAGAGAGAGAAACCATGATCTCCACAAGGTATTATCGCTGCTCCAGGTTAATCGATCACAGACTAAGGATTAGCGCTATAAGGTATTTCTCATAAACTTCTATTAGTATATTATTGTGTGATTATCATGAAGTTCAACGATCCTAATTAAGTATCTATAAAATTAAATCTTATATCATTCGCTTCCCTCTCTCGCTTTTACTTTATCGGATATCTTCTCATTTTTGCTATCTAATTATTCGACTTTACAAACGGGGACGGTATTAGGGGTGGCTTACCATTTGTTGAAGCCCACCCCAAAATTTCTAAAAAGATATTTTGTTAGTGTAATTTTTAACATTTGTAAAATTTAGCCCAGGTGTAAATTTTAATTAGCCCATTAATTGTTAAGATATGATTCTAGGTGGAAGAAATCGAAGATTTTGGAACCCCATCCCGCATGGATTAATTTTTGAATAGCATCTCAACCGTTCAAAGGCTATAGGGAAAAACAAGTATTCATGATGTTTCTTAAAATCGGGTATTGAATGGGCTCACTACATTACGTGTCGAGTTTGATAAAATAAAACTGTGTGTCAAATGGGGGTGTCTTGTCCTTAACTAAGCAAGCGTTTGTCCAAAAATTCATTTTTCTTCTATGAAGTGACTACAATTTTATGTATATCTATGTATAATCTAAAAATGCAGTGTATTAATGAGACAAAAATATAATATGTCATGACTATTATGCATATATGTACAAACTCCAAATATTTTTGCATCCCTATAACAACCTTTAAAACTAGAAAAAAATTGGGCGGCCTTCGGCCGCTAAATAAATCAGAATTATTATTTTCGATACGCAAATTATTCCTCCATAATATTAGTTACAAGGTGAAAAAATTTGATTCAAAGCTTTATGCTCCAAGGAAAAGCGATCGTGCGGCATACCCATACTCAGCTTTAAGTATATTACCACAGTTGTCATTCTTGCAGTTGAGACAAATTAAGTTGATAGTTTGAGAAAAACAAAATTAGCCCACCCAAACATAAATTCTTGGATCCGTCGTTGCTTTACAGGCTCCTGGATTTCCAACCAAAAAGCGGAAGATGATTCCTGAAGAATCTAACCCTTGGAAGGTGAAGGTAGCTCAAATTCATCAACCTGAGTATCTGCCTCTATCAATAAGCTCTTGTGGAAGTAGATCTAGCGCCATGCCTGCAGGCACAAGTTTCCCGGTACAGGCATCCGCTACAAAAGATAATGAAAATGACATACCCATCACTAGTGCTAGTGCCTGCAAGGAAAATTTGTCAACAGAGAACCTTTGTTATATTGTGCTGAAATGCAAACTGAGACGGCTGAATCCCTTGTGTTTGTTGAACCTGTTGAGGAATCTGTTGAAGCCATGATGACCTCGTCGTCCACTGTGTGCCAGACTGTTAAACCCACAATGACCCCATTGCCCACTTTGTGCCAAACTGAAGGAATTGAATTTGCGGAGAAATTCAAGATCCCAAAAGAGTATGAAAGTTTATATAAGAATACCGTAGATAAGCATGGGCATATGGCGCCTAGAAAAGTCACCAAGTCTAATGATGATGATATACTGCCTGCACTTGTGATTAGACTATTGAAGATCAATTCTGCAATGGAAACTATGCCAGTTGCGGAACTGAGTGAACCGTTACTAGAAACA
>JAJJWW010018280.1:0-147870 GCA_023531295.1 Papaver armeniacum
GAAAGGAATGAAAGGAAAGCCAAGACACGACATCAGCTTCTCCAATATCCCAGGCTCCTCTGAAGGCACGAAGAAAAGATAACCAATCCTGAAATGCACAAACCTCGACCCGACATCAACGAACGGGGAAATGATCAGACGGACTCAAACTTCTCTCTTCTCATGAAGGAGTGATTGAGTTACTGGAAGTCTGGGTTAAAGATGATGCAATCATATTGTCGTTCATCAGGAGATAGCCAACTGAATAAGAAATTGAGAATCCCAAGAAAGCTTCAACTGGGGACTGAAGGAGTACACATGACCCTCTTCCAATCAATACCTCCACTCTCTGAACAACCTCTCAAAGAAGCAGTTCAAACATATATGTGAATTGCTCTATCTGTCGAAGTCACAAAGGAAAGACATGTTCACAACACTGAATCACACCGTGTCAGGGAGACAACTGTCCATTTCCGGAAGTACTTCTTGAGCCTCCATCCACAGACAAAGAGATGCACGACTGGGGACTGCTTACCACAGTCCATCTCAGAGGAAATAAATTTGGAAGAATGTTGATCGATGCTGACACCGCCATCAACAACATAACCCTCAGATCCGCCCACATCACTCGACAAGAAGCTACTCGTGATCCCATCTCAATCAAAGACCTTGAAGGAATGCTCGGAAATACTTATGGCTACATCACTCTCAAAGTGAATATGTGTTCAACATGGACAGAAACCAAGTTTCACATAATCAGGATGATCCAGGATATGACATGTTCTTCAGACGAGCGTGGCTCCACGCTGAAAAGATGGGTACTGACAAAGCGCCTTTGGTTGCACATCTCTCCAACGAAGAAAGTCCTGATCCATCCAAAAGATTTTACGGACATTCCATCATCAGAGCACTTGGAGGAATTTAAAAAGCAAGAACCTGCAAAAGATGCATAGACATTTATCAAGAGGTTCCGCACTCAGGCAAGTCTCATTCCTCCCATGTCTATGTTATTTGTTTTCTCATATGCTATCCTAGCGTGGGGACTCAATCCTGCTAGCAACTCTGCAAGACGTTTTGAATGGTAACTTCACCGCATTAGTGTTTTACCAAGTGGTTGAATTTGACATTTCTCCGAATCAAGCATCTCACCGAGACATTCATTACTGAGATGATGTTCAAGCATATCAAAGAACAATTTGGGCATTTCTCCATAGCCTTGAAGGAGTGTCCATATGTGCCACAAAATCATAAAGCTCTGATATATGCACAAGTGTTGAATCCCATTACCACAAAGAAAGGAATGATGAATCAACAAAAGATACTCAGGGCCGAGACGATCAAGCCCAAGATATTAGAAGCGCCTAAGACATTCGAAGCTTGAAGGAAATGACGCTTCAACGCTCAAGCATCTAAGAAGCCATCAAATCGTACTCTCAATCAAAGAGTATAGCACAAATATCTCGATGATGACACACTGATTCAACACCAGCACGACCAAAGTGTAACTAAACTACAATCAACAAGTCTTCATTATCCCATGATAAGACTTCTGAAGCAGATGCAACATCATTCATACATGGACGGCACTAACTCCTTCTACATACACTGGCAACCTGAGGTGATTCCATGAAACTTCATCAACGGGATTTCTCTACATCACAAGCCCCTGCATGATTGAGGAACTTTCTCTCTTCACCAATCACATCCAGTATGAAAACTGCTGATGCTATCTACCGCAACAACATCGGCTCAATGACAAAGCAAATTCATGTTAAAGTTATGCTTTCAAGAGCATCCAGGTTGAACTCTCAGTACACCTTCATCTTAGGGACGCTCAACTCATCAACTAGTTCGTGAAGGCTCACTGGATGAAGGAGCAAGGATTATATCTATAATCATGGTTCTAGCCTTTTCGGTCTTTGGAGCAACTTCAACCATGGTATTAGCATCAACAATAATCTCTAGAGGAACACCATCCATGATCTCAGCATAAACAAGGATCTCTGGAGCGTGATCATTCATAGTCTCAGCACCAACGACGGTCTCAGGAGCAACATCCTCAGGGCTTCATCAACTAATTATTCTCTGAAGTGTTACACATGAAGGGGATTTCTCTAAGAACCAATGATTCATATCAAGATATGTGGACCTGATAACATGCTCACATGAAAGTCTTCCCAAAGCTGGCACGACCGATGGGCATAATCCAAAGTCTTCTACAAGATGTTCTCATCACCTCTACAAATGAGATACAACACACTTCAGGCCATGAGTTTGCAAAAACGTACCAATAGGTGAGGAATGAGACAACGCTTCCTCAACGAAAGATGTTCGTCTATGTCTCTTCTACAACATACCAAAAGGGCGCATTAATCGGACATACGATCTGAAAGATATGGCCTTTACAACCAGGTCTATGAAGTCTGAAAATTCTGTACGGGATTACAAATCGCGAATGTGCACGCTTCGTTGGCTGACCTCTACAACTCCGAATTGAGTGATTCTTTTCTCATGTGACAACTCAGTCTCTTAGCTTCAAAAATTAGGGTCAAACATCAGATTCCAACATCGTATGAGGTTCCTACAGCTTCCTGAGCATATAACATGCAAGCAACAATTCTTAAACGGGATTCATAACTTCCACAGTCGATCGGTGTCCACCAGGTCTTTTCGCTAAGCCCTTCATCAAGGTACCTCCAACTTCGACCACCTGGGTCTTTACATCAATTTTTCTACCCGGATCCTCTATCTAGGTCCTGCTTGAGAAGAAGGGAAAATGAAGAGAGAGATTCAACAAAATACTGGGGACTGACGGTCCACTGATCATGACGATCAATTTTACAGTCCAACACTCGTGGTTCCGGGCTCTCCAGTGCTAGTCAATAATCGCAAAAGGAATGTTACCACCGGGACATGCCACCATGGTCATTACATCATCCTCTCTTGAGAGCAACCTCAGTTATGGTCCCATGACCAGGGTTTCAGAAGTGATGTTTCTACGACCGATTGAAACAAGATGGCACTGCAAGCACCATGCTCATGTATCAATCAAAGGGTCCTGATCTCGAATGAATCAATGATATTAAATCCTTCAACAACCGTTCAAGACACAAGCGAATGGTCTAAAAGCACAACATGAGTGTTTTACAACAAGCTCGTCTGAGATGATTTTACACTGTCCTGTACAAACCGACGATCTGGGAGAAATTGGTGAATAATCTAGGGATGGATCATATACCATTCTCTTCGTATGATTGTCCTCTACAACATATCCGAAATTCAAATCAATTGAAGAAACGAGCAAGGAGATGTGGCCGAAACATTGGACAACATACAATCTGAAAAAGTTCTGAAAGTCTCCTGGAAGTTTACTGTTTCGCCTTTTTCAGGCCCTAAACATGCTCAAAACTCAAAAATCTTCTCCATGAAAGCTTGGAAATTTTCTGGGCTTGAAGATAAATATGCATATCGCGAAAATCCGACTTCGAACGAAGATTCTACGGTGTTTTTGCTAAAAGGCTGAAGTCTGAAATTTTCTGGTGACGTATTTCAGCAAAATTACTCGTATACTCACATGGATTCTCATTCATTCATTCAAAAATCAGCAATTTCATACTTCTATGAAGAGATTACAGGAGATATACTTACTAGGGGAATCTCTAAATCATTTGAAGGCTCGGCAATGCCGGAATCTCCATTGGCAACACCGCTATCTCCATTCGGTTTGGGATTTCGGGAATCCTCCATATTCCCATATCCCAAAGAAGAGCACGCTTCATCAACATGCTGCTTATCTACAATGATTTCTTCCTGGATTCATCAACAACAATTATTATTATTTCATTCAAGGAGATGCCACGATCACCTGCACGAAAAAGATACTTACATCGACTTCTTCATTAGTGCTGGATTCATGAATTGTTTGCCCGGAAACAAGCTGAAGACCGTCAAGCGATGGAGTAAAAGTCTGAAAAGAAATAACAAACCTTGGTCTCATGATCCTAATTGCACGGGCAAAGTCATGATACAAGGAGCGCTAACAACTCACCAAAGAAACGACTGGGACTGCACGTCATTTGCTAACATCCCGTAGTCCTTACTGGGTTCTCCGCTCCCGTAGACTTTCTTCCATTTCTGTGGAGTCTACATTGATCCGGGATCTCACTACACGATCATCCTATGGTAAATCTAATGAAATAACCAGGAGTACAACTCAGTATGAAGGATCTCTCACCATCACTCAGAGGTCCCGAAGTACCATTTCTTAAAGTTGCATCCGTAGAGATGTCATCTCTGGAAACATCATCTTTGGAAGTATCATCATGGGAGTCGTCATTCTTGCAAAGTGGCTACTTCAAAGACATCGTTCATACAAAGCGCAGATTCAACAAAACGATGAATCATGAAATAAAGGTGCTCACAACAGCGTCTACAAAAATGGTAACCATCCAACTCTTACCTATTTACAATTTCACTCATTTGTAGTGATTACAATCTCGAGAATTTGTTCGCTCCTTCAAACTCCGCAAAGACGAACAAAATTCGTTATCCAAAACCATAACGTGATTTTCATAAACTGTGAACAATTCACGAAACTTCCATCATGTGAACAATTCACATTATTTTTCACCATGTGAGCGACTCCCCACCGAGTGAACACTCATTGATTTTGTGCATACACTATCAGATCACAAAATTCATAGAAACCGTATTTTATCAAAAATTGCTTACTTCTAGCAATTGCTGAAAATTAAAATTTTAATTTCACATAAATTTCCACAGAGTGAACATTCATTGATTTTCATGCATACCCTCTTAAAATCACGAAATTCACGAAAACATTATTGTTTGCTTTTAACAATTGTTTAAAATCAAAACTTGATTTTACAAAATCTTTAAAATCGTGAACAATCCACGTAAAATTTTTACTCTGTGAAACATTCACTGGTTTCTCAAAATTGGACAGACGTCCATTTTACAATTGTGAAAACTCACATACAGACATTATTTCACCATGTATAATTGTCTACTTCCAACAGTTGTTCAAAATCAAAACATGATTTTACAAAATATGTAAATATTTAACGTGAAATTCACGTAAATTTGAAAAATATATCTATATTTTTTTTTGCTCCCTCGCACGAGCATCTGTCTTTGAAGCGAGAGTATATTTTCAAAGATTTCTGAAAGCTCGAATATAAAAAATTTCATGAAAGCTCATAAACAAAATTTTACAACTAACAGACGCACGTCTATTTAAAAAAAAAAAAAAAACTTTTCTCTCGTACAAGCATCCACCTTTGAAATGAAAGGTTTTTTCCACTTTGTGAGATCTCACATATTTAAAAAAATAAAATTTCGGTTTTCGTGAAAGCTCATAGACAAAATTCTATATCATTAGACTCGGGTCTATTTTGTTTGTTCCTTAAACTAACGAACGAACGAGCGTCTATTCCTAAAACAAGGATTTCTTTTCATGGGCCCGGAACCGTGAATCCTAAATCGACCAAGGTCCCGTCATCAAGATCAGCGGTTCAACACCAATCTATGCTCATTAGACGATGCTCCATCATGCCACTGGGATCTTCATTCAAGTCATGGTTTGCTCGTACTATCAAAATCCGGTAATGTCTTAACTTACGACTAAGTTCAATTACTTATATTGTTTATGACCGGAAAATCACCATTCAATGCTGACTGAGGAACACGGATTTCCTCACTAAGCAGGGGACTTAATGTAGATGGTGGATTTTCAACAAAGGTTAAAATCGTAAACCCATAATTATATGAACTTCTGATCCAGCAATTAGACGCGAGTATTGAGACACGGGTCTCTCATCGAATCCTCTGACTGAGAATACTTTCTCTCAGATTACATGTAGATATGTAGTCTCACGGCTAGGCAACAGCATATCTCATGAATACTGAACACTTCAGTAATTATTTCTATATAGTATCACAAGATGGACGGCTCCTAGACAGCTTGCTCTGCTAGTATAGAGCGATAACGTCTTCAGAATACAAACAACGAGTTTACCCTGACTATATAAAGGATATGAAGCTCCAGCAAGATCATATCAGGATAATTAATGCTCCTAGACAGCTTGCTCTGCTAGTATAGAGCCATAAGTTAATTATTCCTAAATTCTTGGATTCATCCATTGAATTTCTGAAAAATATTCAAATATTTTCGCAATATTTCATTACTGCAAACCATGGTTTTTACCAGCAGAATTCCATGGGTTAGTAATAAATATTCAACACACGGGCGTCTGAGCTACCTCCGAGTAAGCCCTGATTTAAATGGTGCAAGTGTATTCAACGACAATGCACTAACAATCACTGTACGAACAAGTATTTCAAAACACGACGAGACGATGAACCTATGAAAAATAGAAAGGAAAATAATAAATAAATTAAAAATTGACCAAGGCGCTGGGAGCATGGGCCCGCTGACTGGCCGGACGTGCCGTGGTCAATCCCACGCCAGTTTCATATTTTTATCATATTTTTGTTATTTTCCTTGAGTTCATGAAAATCCTTTCACTTGAACAAATATCCTTCGTTTTGAGGAAACTCCTCAGTTTCATGGTGTTTCCTTCACACCAAGGAAATAATATAAAATTAGGGAAAATATGGTAGAGCCGTGATCATTGGCCAACCGGCCATGTCTTGATCCCAACCGTCCCCACACCTCATAGTTCCTCATTATTTTATTGTTATTTCCCTAATCTCATGAAAACTACTTAACCTCATGGTATTTTCACAAAACCATAAAAAAATATAATATAAAATTAGGAAAACTCGTGGGACCGGGCCGAAGCCGGCCGACCATGCCCTAGCCGGTCCCACACGTCCCTTTATTTTATTACTATTATTTTAAGGTTTCCTTGATCCCATGAAATTCCTTGATTTCATGGTATTTCTCTCAAATTATGAAAATTCCTTCAAATCATGGAAAAATACACAAAAATTACATAAAATTAGGGAAACGCACGGGACCGGGCCCCAGCCGGCCGGCCATGCCTCAGCCGGTCTCACACGCCCTTATTTTATTATTTTTGAAATTATTTGCTTCCTTGATCCCATGGAAACTCTTTCACTTTAAGGAAACTCCTTAATTTCAACAAACTCCTTGATTTCATGATATTTTCATAAAATCATGAAAAATAATATAAAATTAGAAAAAAGCACCACGGGACCATGGTCACTGGCCGGTCGGCCATGCCTTGGCCTCAGCGGTCCCACGCCTCATCATTCCTTTATTTTATAATTATTTTCCTTCATCTCATGAAGTTTCCTCAGTTTCAGCAAAACCCTGATTTTGTCATATTTTCTCGAATGGATGCTCAACTGCATGCCAGAAAATATCAAAATTCTCAGGACTAAGACACGAACACTTTGGTGACATGAGCATATTACCTTGATCGACCAAGGTTGGCTCTTTGGCTTGCAAGGAGCCGGTCCCTCGTATTTTCACAATTTGACCTAATTTCATATTGGGCCCAAACTCTCTCCTACCGTCCCTCTTGAATTCTTCCTGAGTTTTACTCTCGGGATGTTTTCACCTCCCGAACGAGCTTAAAACCTAAATATTCCCTCTTAGGGAGATAGGAAATTCTTTTCCGTACAGAATGGAGGGGCGGACCATCAAAGTCCGAGTCCGTATGAGAATTCTACATCGATTCTAGTAAAGGGCGCTAATTAGGGTTTCAACCAATCTGGGGATTGCTCAAACGATCAATATTTGATCCCATGACCACCCAAGGCCGGTTTCATGACCCCTTGGTCGGTCCCTCACCTCTTCATAATTAATTAGGTTTTATCACCTAAGGTTCAGACAAGCATTTTCGAATAAATGATTAAACCAGCATTTAATCATTCTTTCATCAACAATTCACCAACTCTTCAAGAGGCCTTGGTATTTGCTCACACAAGGATATGGGAGTTTCATGGTCGACCCACGGTCCCATGGAGCCAATTCTCCTTCATTCCATGGTTAATTTTCAAATAAGCCATCAATTTATCAAATTAGAGTTTCTGAGTCCAAGGATCATAATTCCAGATTCGAACACTAATAACTTTACGATCTCATGATCAGTATTCCTATTAATTATGCTCGGTTCAACTACCAGTATTTTAATTAATATATTATTTTGGTCACGCTGCCAATAATTCATCGGACGAGTGACACTTGCTCAGACGAGCAATATTTGCTCAAAACAAGGAATATTGATTCAATTATTAATATTCAACAATTCATCTAATGAGCAACACTTGCTCACCTCAACGTGAGAATCACATCACCGTCTCAGCAGACACGTTCAATTCATGAGTTTCAGAACATTTTATAAAATCATGTTCAACTCAATACATGGACTCATCGTCCCATTAAATCACGAAGTCAGCAACTGACTAAACTAACCACGAGACGTCAATCGTGTCACTTGGGGGGATATCAACTAGGGTTTTGGTCTAGCGGTCTACGGCACGTGTGTTCAAACACACGATAGAATGTGAGCAAGTCGTGCAATCAGTTGAAGGAGTTAACAAAGTAGTGGATGGAAAATCAACCAAGTCTCCGCACGATGAGCAACTGGTTTCAAACACGATTTCCATTTCCCCACTCTTTGATTCCATCAACTGTCAAACTTCAGGGGATCATGGTGTCTACAATTCCAGTAATATAAATAAGTCTCTGAATCATGATTGAAATAACAACGACAAGAACAACAACGATTTCACGTCTCACAGACAACACGAGATCAACAACTCATCAATTGAGCAATTACTCTCAACTGAACAATTTCAATCATTCAGAACTTATCATATTCAGAATTCTCAACACACCTACAATCTTTGATTACTATTGATTCCACACATTTCTAAGCTTCCCTCCTACAGATCGACCCATCCTCTCTTGTGACCGAATTTACTCTGGAACGACCATTGTCTTGGTTTAGGCCGGAGTACTTCAGATTGATCTCTCGAATTCAAAGCACTCCCTTCTTGCAGTGCATCTGTGTGAGGTTGAACATTTTGCTCGGTTCAAGGAGTCTCCTCCGTACGGTCGTCTCCTCAATTCCGTAAAAACCAGCAAATCGTTTTGCCCCATCTACAAAGCGGTAACAAATTCACACATACGTGCAGACAGATACAAAGATTTTCAGCGACTGAGATATGCTCGTAGAAATAACAATGTTCAGTTAGTATATGTGCTGCTCAAGTATCACAGGATCATGCACAAAAATGTGTTGCAGGGATTTTGACAGGGCTATGAAAAGCAACTAGTTTTAGCAGGCAAAAGTGTTATAGCATTCACATAGCCATGACAATTAACAAGTTCCGAAAACGATACCGTCGGTACAGAACCGGGTTTAGGCACATCACAGATTTGTTCTGTTTCTTGTCCTTCCTTTTCTAGTTTCGCAGAGAGATGTCACAGGTACCTGTGAGCTCAAAAGAACTTGTCAATACCCAGAATTGCGCAGGTAAGGAAAAGTTAAGGCACACACTGATTATAAGCAGCTGAGAAATGACTATGATTTAGATTTACATTGATCTCCTCCTAACCATGACAGACTAACTTATCAGTTCAAACCCGTCACAATGGAACATGATGAAGTTATTACAGAATTCCATAGGTTACAGCAAAATTTCAAAAAGAATAAAGACGATCTGCAAAACAAGTATTTTAACTGATATTTATAGGGATATGATGATTACACTACTACAGGTTTATGTGAATGAAAACTAAACACATAATGTAGTTACAGACATAAATGAAATGCGAGAATGAGAGGTTGGATATATATCACAGGGAGACTAAATGAATGAGTATATACTACTACAGGGTTATGTGAATTATGATTATGCTGAGATGCAATTATCTAAGTGAAAATGAAAAGACAGACATGACTCTTAACTATTATGCAAGAATGCTTGATATACTACAGGAATATGATAGCATGAACTAACCAATAATCAAAACTAGGCTTTGCACTACAATTTAATCATGCAAATGTTTATCCTACAGATGCAAGGTATATGAAAAAGAACTACATAAATCTAAGTTATGCTAAGAAAATGTCCAACTGCTGAAATGGAAATCTAGAGATGTAAGATATGTTCAAGAGCACACTGATATACAACTACAGATGGTAATGTCCTTACAGGTGAAAAAGGTTACTAACAACTAAAAATTTAACAAATATACAAACTGAACTACATAGTGCACTCGATACAGATTAAACAGACTAAAAGCCTTTTAACTTAAAACAAGATGCAAAAAATAAAAAGATGCAACTAGCCTAACAATGGAATAATTGAAAATATAAAAATCTACCGTTAACAACACAAGGCTAAGATGCAGGTATAACTTGACTGATGTATGATGACTGAAACTATAGGATACTATGAACTGTAAATGCAAATAACTAAAACTAGTTTTGGCAATGATACAACTAACTGAAACGAGATGCATATATGCGATGAAACTGAAAATCAAAAGCTAATACTAAGATGCAGTTATGCGAATGAAAATTAAAACTACAACTAAGATGCTTACAGAACTAAGCTACAAATAACAAATGGAAGAAACTACGAAGTTACAACAGGATGATGAGAAGCTACATGTGGTACTATGCTATGACTCAACTAAGAAATCTAAACAGTGTACAAGCTACGCTACTATCACAAGAATTTCAGCAATCTAAACTACATGATGCAACTAGATATAACTGAGATCAAGTAAAACTGATTTTAACTAACATGGAGAGATGTGATAGTAGTTAAATAAAAAGATGCAGCTAACTTAACAATGGAATAATTGAAGAAAGATAGCTACAGCTACTACTACAAAGGTCAGATGGAATCTATATACAGATGGAACTGATGAATAGTCACAGATGGCAATATGAAGTAAACTGAACAAATGCAACATATATAATGATGCAGTTGACTGAGAAACTAAAACTACAACTATCAGTAACAACAGGATGCAGTCTGCTAACACATATGTACAAACAATATACTAAAAAACAGTAAAGTAGAACCACAGAAACAATTACACCGCTACCAAGTCCCCGACAGCGGCGCCAAAAACTTGGTTGGCTAAGAAAGATAACCTATAATTGTAATAAACTGCAAGTGCACAACGTCTATAGTAGACAGAGCAAATACAGGTCGATCCCACAGAGACTAGGGCGATGTAGAGTTGTATCTAAGGTCTTTATATACTGATTCAAATGAGAAGTAACAACGAGGGGTTTGTGTGTCGAAACGACAAGAAGATTGTTAGGAAAATAAAACTAAAAATAGAACAGAACAGAACTAGGGATGCAATGAGAGTCGGAAACAGTCAAGTAGGGAATACTAGGGCAATGGAATCTACCGCATAACCTACACTAGACATTACTTTAGCCAATGAAACTACTCTTGTCCTTACAACAGATAGCGGTGAAGATTCGAGTCTTCCGCGTATATAAGGTGATTTCAATTGGATAGTTTAGTCACAACTAAGGTATCAATTCCTAGTATTAGTTGTCTTATTATGGCACAACTCATCACAAATTGAAAACAACCTATGAAGCAAGACATACTAGGTGAAAGTTATAAGTTGCAACATGAAGACTAAACTGAATCCTATTCAATTAAGCTCTACAAGAACATTTTCATCAACATAAGCAACTAGCAGTAAGCTAAGGGCTTCATCTCAGCCCTAGCAAAGATGTTTAGAACATAATACAAAATGAAATTAAACCTAATTTATTACTGCTAATTGCTCCGGCTAGTCCGGGCTTTCCTTTTCATCAACAACCCATTCTCTATTTATACAAAAGTTTCCCTCCATTCTACACAATCCCCATAGTCAACAAATACAATCAGAAATTTAGGGATTTGATGTTCTTGGAACTCACCATTGTGGATAGTCTTCATTTGCAGCCACCCTATTACTTTCAATAAGTGATTATTTGATGATGTTAATATTGCAGAGAGCTTGAAATTCAAACCTTTAGCTGTGATTCTCACTGCTCTTAGCTGTGATTCTCACTACTCTTGGAGACAAATTCGCCGGCCCTATTGTTCCTTAAGTAGTAGCTACTGATTTCTAGGGATAAATTGAAATTGGAACAAAGATGACTAGTGAAAGATGGTGATAGAGGTACTTGACATCTTGAAAGAGAAGGAGACAGAGAGTATGGCGGTGCTGGAGGATGCAAGTTGCAGTAAAGAGAGGTATAGGTTTCACAGAGAAAGGATATGGGAAGCTAAGAAATATGAAGAAACATCTTGTTTCTCACGTGAAGAGGCTAAGGGTTAGGGTTTGACTTTCGTTGTATTTTGAGCATCAACTTTTGATATATAAAATGTGTAGAAAAAGATTACTTGTGAATCAGTCTTGTCTGCCCATGAGTCCAGCAAGCTTCTGTTAGTTCAACATTCTAATGTAGCCATCTATAACAACACCTTTTTCCATTCGATTCTTAGCCAACAAACCAATTTCTCGCACCCTCTTCACATCATCTGCCATATTGATTAGTCTGTTCAGCCTATCCAATTCTTTTTTGATATGAGTTGATCCTTTAGTCCACAGTTAACTCCACTCTCTGTAGTGTTACCACTCTGACCTCCAATCACCTGCTCACTTTATGACCATATTTATCAATCCTACAAATACAAAACAACCACAAAATATCAATATTTACAACAAAAAAGATTATTGGTGTCTCGAGACGCAAAATACCTAATTTGACTTAAAATAGGATATTAAAGCACTTGGAATGTAATAAAAGACACCAAAATAATCTAGAAATCTGCATTATTAGGCACCAATCATATTTCCTGTTGTCAAAATTTATTGTTAACATTAGAATCATTAACATCCATTGCATGTTTTAATTAACCTATTTATGCATATATATAATTTTTATAACTTACATCTTTTTATATTTTTCCACCTCTGGTACGTCGAGATTCAGGTATAATCTTGTAGTTTTGTTGGATTGAAGAAACACTTCTCCTGCAATTATTCATATTTCATAGATTAAGAATATAAAATCAATTTATTTTTAAATACACTACAATAAATTTTAAGTGTTAATGTTACCTTGAAATGCTTGAGCAGTTGTTGAAGTCAGTATTATTACGTGATTTATCCCATCATTTTCTAGCATAGAATCACTTAACTGGTTGGCCAAATTTTCCCATATAGTTATTCTCACAGAAAGTCCATCTTTATATTCTACCAGAACATCGCGTGCTGGTGCATCATTTTCGTTTTTCCTACACTTCAACTGGCTTTTTGAAAGACCTCTCAGGACTCCAATTATATTTGATGATTTTTTTTATTTAATACATATTTTTATCATATACGTATTCAGTTATATAATCAGAGTTATAAAAACAACATTCTTATTGAATCGACTTATATTACCATTTAGATCAATTCTTTATCCTATCTTTTCTCTAAGCGTGGAAAAATCAGATAGATTGAATTTGTATCTTGGTATTTTGTAATCATTTTCTGATAGAAGAGTAATCCTACTAAATGGATTTAACCAGAGCTTTCTTTCACCAGGCACTGGTCGAAAGCTTTCATGGTACGACTTCACCATGAATCTGAATGATTTGTTGATCTTTCACTTTGTCTTGGAAGTACGGAATATCTTTCAGATTAATCTGAGCATGCATCTGATTCCCCTGTTTACAATTTTTCAAAATTTTGTTACGCGTTCTATGAATAAGAGATGTCTAGTAGTTTTTTTTTTACACTGTGTTACTTACTTCTGAATCGATGAGAATCATCTCCAAGGTGTAAACTTGTCCCGTCGTATTATTAACTCTGTTCCATGTTGTTGTTTTTTTACATTGTTTTACATACTTCTGAATCTATGAGAATCATCTCCAAGCATATTCCTTCTCCTATCATTGTGAACATGTTTGATTGTTTTTGCTTATTTTCCATGTCTTCCAAAGCATGTAACAGAATGAGAAAACATTATTGTAAATGAGATTTAAATCATAATAGATATCTGTAATTTTTTTAAGATCCTCAGCCATACCTGCCATAATTGTTTGGTCATATTGAATGTCAGCATTTTTAAAAATCAAGTCTGTTTCCAGGTTACGTCATTGCCAAACGAACATTAAATTAAATAAAAAATTAAAGCAACTGTAAACAATGTGATTCATACCATACAAATAGTTGAATGTAGAGAAGAGGACTTGTATCCGCCAATACGCGCATACAAGTCTTTATCATCCTTATAAAGACTTCCATGTATGAATTGATAATGCAGTCTCATTAAAAGACAGATTTTATTTATGGTAAGTTCACATTTAATACCTTATTTACGTATCTCTTTGCCATATCATAAGTTATCAAATATATTAATATTTTTATGTAAATGAAAATCTTTTCTGAATCTCACCGACATGAAAATATTTTTAGAATCTTACCGTTGTAAGTGCTCTGATCCGCAATTTATTGCATGTTTCTTACTTAAGGCATTTTCTTTATTTGTAAATTTGGCATTTATCCAAATAAATCTAATTCGATGTTTGTTGAAGATCGGGAACCCTAACATAGAGAACCTAAGTAGAGGGCAACGATCCCGCATTAAGAGGTGCTAGACCTAAGAGTTGGCTGGTTTGTCTCAATCGACACATGGTTGTCCGAGGTATACTATACGAAGTATGTTCCCCATGAAACACTTCCTCCGTCATTCAGTGTTGATAATTAAACAGAGTAAATATTTTGAAGCAAAATTATTTTTATGATTTTCGATTCTTTTTGAAGTATGAATTAATATTGATGTATCGTTTAAAACGGCAAACAAAAAAACATATATGTATCTTTTAAAACGGCAAACAAAAAATTGCATTGGAATCAAAAGTTCTCTTAAATTAACCACATCTAATTTATTGTAATTCTAAGAAAACCAAACAAACATAAGGGAAAAGAACAAAAAAAAAAGACGTAAACAAACATTTCAGACACCTAATCTGAAAACAAATTTCTATTCATCCATTGCATTCCTATAGGCTACAGCCTGGTCAACCATACGATCTATAAATCTAGAATTGTCTAAATTGCGCAGAAGGACAACGGTGTTTGTATATCCATCTGGAAAATCATTCTTCTCTATGATGGTAATTTTAGTCTCCGTTGGTCCACATGGCATCTTTGAAATGCCAATGTATGTTGGATTTTCATTGGTGTCAGAAGCTCCCGATTTTAAGAAGAATCCGGCATAATGTAGGCCTTGTGCCTTGCATTCGTCCATTTGCATTGCAAAGCAAATTTTCACCGGAAATTGATACCTAATAACTGGTATTGCATCCCTTGATTCCATCACTGTCCTTCGTATTATTGCCCGTTTCCCAGCAGCACTCCCATCCAACACTTCTGCATCAATCTCATGTTCTCCTAGTTGTCTTATAATTGATCTTGTTCCTTTAACAAAGCCTTGTTTAGAGTTTTCAAGACAACGATTGGTAATCCAACTTTCAATCTTAGCGCATGTATGTGCATTCAATTTGGTTAAGAAATTCCGTAGGATATAGCCTTACATGTTTATCATAATTTCCAGAAGCAAAAGATGTATACCGAGAATGTGCTTCAGAGGTCGACTAACTCGCCTATTGGTCAATAAGATGAAGGTCAAGACTCCATAATTGACCTATTTTTTTTTGTTTTCAAATCTCCATTTTTTCAGAACCAAAGCCTGCACGACTTTCTGATGTGTATGATTCCTAACCAGGCAATTGAGGGGGTATAAACTGTCCCCGAAGGTTTCTTGCCTATATATTCACATCAGATATTTATATTTTGCATTTGCTTGTTACAAAGAAAATATGCTTAGAGAAAAAAACCATGGAAATCAAATTTTGAATAGGTTTACATACCATGGATATCAACTGCCATTGCTCCCTCTTCGATGTGATTTTCTTCAAAAGTCATAGTCGATATCTCCCGTTTGCCACCTCTTTTTTCACAGAAACTGAAAGTACGTGGGTTTTTGTAGGGATGAAGAATGATTTGTATCCTTTATATAGATGTTGGAAACTTGGCTCCAAAGAAACCTTTACAACTGCTATGGAATTAATTCCCGTTATATGGCAATATAAATAAATATAACATATTAATTAATGTGACTTGAACAATGGTTACAAACTTTACTATATTAACCATTGACTTTGTTTATATTAGTCAATTAACTATATTAATGGAACTTGTAAGATACTGTTCAGGTAAATAATTAGATTTTTTAGATACTCGAAACATAAATATTAATTTAAAATATCAATTAACATAGTAATTTAAAATTCACATATGGTAAACTTCAATGGCCCCGTGCGTAGCATGGGTCCATGTCTCGATTTTCTAGATGTTTATTATTAATATTAAAAATTAATATAATCATTTTTAGAATTTTTTTCCTTATAAAAGATTCAAAAATATAAATATTATTATTTTATTCCATAAATATGTTGAATTGATTTTTTTCATTTTAGTCAAAAATGTATGAAATTAATATAGTAGTTTTTTTATTTTCTGAATTTTTTTATAATAAATTCATGAAATTATAAAAAAATCAAAAAATATAAATCTTATTATTTTATTCCATAAATATGCTGAATATTTTTATTTTTTTAAATCATAAATTTTCGAAATTAATATAGTAGTTTTCTTTGTCATATCTAGATTTTTTTTCCTAATAAAACATTCAAAAAACATAAATTGTATTATTTTATTCCATAAATATGTTGAATTGATTTTTTTTATCTTAATCATAATTTTTCCGAAATTAATATAGTAGTTTTCTTTGTCATTTCTAGATTGTTTTTCCTTATAAAAGATTCAAAAAATATAAATCTTATTATTTTGTTCCATAAAAATGTTGAATTGATTTTTTTTATTTATTTTAGTCATAAATGTACGAAATTAATATAGTAGTTTTTTTTTCTGGATTTTTTATAATAAATACATGAAATTATAAAAGATTCAAAAAATATAAATCTTATTATTTTATTCCATAAATATGTTGAATTGATTTTTTTTTATTTTAATCATAAATGTCTGAAACTAATATAATAGTTTTCTTTATTTTCTGGATTTTCACAATAAATACATGAAATTAATATAACAATTTTCTAAATAATGAGGGTCGTTCGTCGTGTGTGTCCCAACCACCCACCCAATCTACACCACACATTATCAGATTAACGCACCATATCTCAGGAAATTTCATCCGACGAATACGAATGTGAAAAAGCGGGGGTACAACAACCACACCCAATATTTCGCTTAGCAATCTGTATGGACAAACTCCAATATACTTTCTAGAGAATCAACTAGACAAAAAGTATATCAAAGAGTTTATATCTCAATCTCTCAATTTGATATATACTCAAGCAAATAGAAATCTGCGAGTCTTTATCAAATACTAGAGAGATAACTTGTATGGTACCAAAGACCAATATCCAAGTCTCAATCAATTTAAATCAACAACCAAAAGGTCGGATATTCTAATTGATTGAACAACGCACAACCTATGATATTTCAATTATATAAACAAATATAATGCGGAAATAGAAATAACACAGACACCAGAATTTTGTTAACGAGGAAACCGCAAATGCAGAAAAACCCCGGGACCTAGTCCAGATTGAACACACACTGTATTAAGCCGCTACAAACACTAGCCTACTCCAAATTAACTTCTTGATGCAGGATTTGTAGTTGAACCCAAACCAATCTCACACCGATCCAAGGTACAATTATGCTCCTACGTCTCTGATCCCAGCAGGATGCTACGTACTTGATTCCCTTAGCTGATCTGACCCACAACTAAGAGTTGCTACGACCCAAAGTCGAAGACTTTAATAAACAAATCTGTATCACACAGAAAAGTCTATGGTAATAGATAAATCCGTCTCCCACGAATATACCTACGAGTTTTGTTCCGTCTTTTGATAAATCAAGGCGAACATGAACCAATCGATAACCCGGACTTATATTCCCGAAGAACAACCTAGTATTATCGATCACCTCACAATAATCTTAATCGATGCAGCGAAAAAGGTATTGCGGAATCACAAACGATGAGACGAAGATGTTTGTGACTTCTTTTTATCTTGCCTATCGGAGATATAAATCTCAAGCCAATTATTACAATTGTACTCGTACGATAGAAACAACAAGATCAGATCACACAACTACGAGAAAGTAGTATCGGTCTAGCTTCACAATCCCAATGAAGTATTTAAGTCGTTAACCTGGTTTAGAGAAGAAAACCCAAGGTTGAAGGAGAATCGACTCTAGCTTATACAACTAGTATCACACGTAAGGTGTGGGGATTAGGTTTCCCAGTTGCTAGAGTTCTTCCTTATATAGTCTTTCAAATCAGGGTTCACAATCAATGTTAGCTTGGTAACAAAGCATTCAATATTCACCGTTAGATGAAAACCTGATTAGATTCAAGCTAATATTTCTCAACCGTTGGATCGAAAACATAACTTGTTATACACAAATGAAATGCACGTTTCTAGGCTTGTGTAACCGTACCCAAACATGTACATTTGTTGGTTCAACAATAGTTAACCAAAGGTTAGCCATATGAGCAATTTCATATCAACCATATTCTTCTTCACCATAACTAGTCCAAATGACTCAAATGAACTAGTTAGAGAGTTGTTCAATTGTTTAGATCTTTATGTAACTACACAAGACACAATCGAAGCAAAAACTATTTGATTCACTCGAATCGGTTCATGAACTTTATAGCCACGGTTTGCAAAAGCATTCCTTAGTTTATTTAAACATGAGTTCAAGAAAAATCGTTTTTAGATATAACCAACTCAAGTTCGCGGACTGGGTTCGCGGACTTAAGTTCACGGAAGGAGTTCACAAACTCCGGCAGAAATTCTCGGGTCGAGAACTTCCGCCAGTTTGCGGACTGAGTTCGCGGATTTGGCTCACGCCACCATTCCGGTTCTCTTGATCAATAAAAGTTGCAAACTTTGGTTCAAGGAATAAGGACTTATACATATATATGTTTCCACAACAATGCTTATATCCTACCAATGGTTATGTAATCTAAACTCTCATTTCAATCATTGAAACATTCTCAGAGGACGTTATATAGTTGTTATTCACAAACCATTTTTCGCCCGAGCAATTTTCAAAGTGATTGAAACATAACATGACTTTCGTAACTAGGTAAAGATGAATTCGGCTAAAGCGAAAGCTTACCAACACATATTTCGAGAAATAGATAGGCGAGATAAACTCGGCTCGAAATACCAAATGTGTATAATCTTAGTTTATATAGCAAAACGACTTTTGTCTCAAGATAGGAGATAAATAGACTTTTGAGTGATAGATAAGTTCAAGTCTCCACATACCTTTTAGTCGATGAAGTTCCACCGGTTCCTTGAGTAGTCCTTCGTCTTGTATGATGATTGCCATGGAGTTCTTGAGCTCAACTACACTTTCTATCCTAGTCCGAGACCTTAGCTATAGTAGACTAGAAATCAAGACTTATAGTTTTGATCACTAACATTGACAAACATGCTTGAGATAGCAACGCATGCGAGTTCGACCGAGCAATGCTCTAACAATCTCCCCCTTTGTCAATTTTTGTGACAAAACTATCAATACATATGGAATACAAAAAATAAATAAACTAACTTTTGTAGCTCCTATTCCACATGTCTAATCTTCAAGATTACTCGAAATCTTCGTCACTTCCAAGTACTCCAATGATCCCAAAGGTTGTAAGTTTAGCATCATCGTTGTGAAAATCCGTAGCTATAACAACGAGAAAACAAGAGTTCTCAATCATTGTTATACAGTGTCATAGTATCATTAAACAGCATCAAAGTTCAATTGTATCACAACTTCAACAACAATACTATGGTGATATGTATCACTCCCCCTTAGTCAATACTCCATCTCGCATGGAAACCGCTCCCCCTTACACAATGATCCGAAAACCATATGTATTTGTAGTGTGAACTACATATTAATTCTCCCCCTTTTTGTGAATAAAATTGGCAAAGGAAAAAGAACGGGATCCTAATGAAATTTCCGAAAGAGACATTTCATGACTAAAAGAAAGAAAGCACATATCATCTTATTTAGATGCAATCATAAAGCCGAAGCTAAATTCATTTATCAAGGAGTTTGAAGATACAAGATAACCCCTCAAATATTCCACAGCCGCACTCCCCACAAAGATTTGGCAATTAAGCACAAGTTCAATTAAGAACTCTCCCCCATATGATGTCATTCCCGAAAGAACAACAAGAGCGACCTTACTTTTACGAGAAAATAAGGATTTCTTTGGAAACCAAAAACCACAAAATGATTTTGTATCCAAAATTCTCAATTAAATTAACCACAAGAGATCCCATGATTAATTTAATCGGAATACACAACCAAAATAACCATAAATAAATCTATGATTAGTCTAGTTGGAAATGCTCACATAAGAAGGCTTACGGAGCCGCACAATATATACATAAAATATGGATCAGGGAAGATCAATACTGCGGAATATACAAGGATTCATTCTATTTTCCATCACTATTTGCACAATGACATACAATAGACATAATCCTTGTAAACACAAGATTCTAACCTATCTTCCATCAATAAATGACATAATAGGCTTAAATTTTGTTTGTCAAAAGTTCATCGATCTTGTATCAATACATGCATATCGACATATGAAAGAGATAACTTTTGACATCGTATGGGACAATAATAGTTCACGGACGCAAACACACATATCCCATAACATATTGCAATATATAAAACCATAAAGATTAATACTGCAAAAATCATCTTCCAAACAATTTTTAAGAATTTAAACAAATAAACCTAAAAACATGAAGATGAAAACGTTGGACATATTTATGTGTAATCACAATAATTGTTATTCCAAACTCTAGTTATCCTTCTCAAAAACAATAATGAATTCTCATAAGAAGTTTCCTAGGCATCAAGACAAAATCGTAATGCACATATAAGATGATTTGTCCTTAGAGGGTGGAATCAATCTTTTTCGCCCGGATTTACACCAATAATAGCTACCAAAGGCGTATAAAAAGATTTTCTTAACAAAGAAGAACATACAAAGTCATTAACGACATGCACTATAGTTCACATAAGATGATTGTGAACATTTAAGAATCCCATAGTACTACATACTACTGCCCATTCTTGAACTTCCTTCTTTGTGATTCACCAACAACATTCTTGTAAAAGCTACAAATGAGCTTAGAAGAGTATTACTCCAAGAATCCAAGTCCACAAGTCCAAGAAGTGGAACAAGTGCGATGAAATTGAGCAAAACACTCAAAAACAAGAGACATGACAAATACCTTTTTAGAAGAATCCGGTCGAATTCTACATCCTTAACGAACATAATCTGTGTGCCCCAATTCTCGTGCTTCCCTCACCGTATACATAGCAGGGAATTCCTTGGTGAGGATGCACTTACAACACAATCAAGTTGTGTTGGGGTGAACAATATCTTGATCACCACAAGTGACCTTTGGATTATCATGAAAGAGATCGCTTTTAGAAACCTTTCACATCCAATTCCATTTTTCCAAAAAACTTGTTAAGTTCCAACATCATGGATATTGCCTTCTCCATAGTTATGGAATTTTCTGGAAGATCATTCTTTTCACACTCAAAGCATCATTGGCTTTCTTTGGTACCCACTTCTGAGTGCGTTTAGGAACAACCGGAACCTTCTTCCCATTTTTTTTTTTTGATCGGAAAACTTAATAATATTGAAAGACACACAAGCCATGTGCAAGCGAATACAACTTGAGGAGAGCATATAGCTCAAAGAAAAAGTAAGAGAACAAATTTAAAACTATACGAAAAAAGAACGACAAGGTTTCACAAGAACATCAACAAAAGAAGATTTAACTTATGAGACCGAAGTCAAAGTTCAAGAACAGAAATACTAGCTAACAACAATTACCAATTGCTGAAAAGACAGACCCAAATTAGGCTTCCACAATGGTGAGATCTTTATGATTATCTGTTATGCTATTAAACATCTCTTAACGGTCATTCTTCGAGGAAGGAAAGCCCATTCCAAATATAGAGCCAAACTCCATAAGTCCTACCGTTGAAATCTTATTAGCATCATCTAAAATTTTCAGCATACCTTCAACTTCAGAGTTTAACGAGCCATTCGGGAAAAGACCTGTCGCTTTAGTTTTAGAGCTCACTTTTCTATTCGATCTAAGAATTGGTTCAGACGAAGATGGCTTGGAGCTACTTACCTCGGAATCACAAGCGACTAAATCGGAAGTAGCAACCTCCTCCTCTTCTCCAAGGTTTTGAAATCTATTTTTAGTTACAACACTGGGAGGAACCAAGGGAACCGATGTAGAGGTGGCTGTTTGATCCTGGTGAGAATGAAGAAGTTTCTCATCCTCGACAGCCAAATTGGTACCTTCTTGAATCTCTGCAACCGATAGAGTTTTCTTGCTTTTCTTTGATTTCCTTTTATTCTTAGTATTAGCCTCATTAGAAACATTCACATTCACTTCAACACTCTTATCAATTAGTTCCTCATTAGACAAATTGGTACCTTCTTCCCATTATTCTCTTCAAGATTTCTCGGAAGAGAATTGGATTGACTATTCTTTTGGAAGTTAGTCTTTCTCCGATTGGGAGCATCGGATCTTGTCTTCGTCTTTACGAAGTTATCCTTTTGATAACCATTACGATTGTGAAAAGGATTCGTATGACGTTTATAGGCAAATCTAGGTTTATCACAGCATTAATTCCTTTGCCTAAAGATAGGGCAGTTACAACCTGTAGCGTTAAGGGGATTAGTCTTAACTTATGATCTTGGTTTCACAACTTCTTGTGATGCCCAAACAAGAACATCATGAAGTTTCTCATTTCTTATACGAAAACGACATCTCCTTTCCAGGTGACCTTTATTTCCGCAATAGTGGCAAACATAAAGAATGTTCTTACCTCGATCCATGTGTGCTGACTTTGGAGGTTGATATACTTTGCTCTTTCGAACATCAACTGCCGGTATAGGTATTTCACTTTTACCATCAGTGGTAACCTTTTGATGAGAAGAATCACTGGCCTTGACAAATTTTACCCCTTTGCTAATACTTGGAGCATCTATTCCCTTATAGCCCAATCCTCGTGTATCACGATGATTTTTACTTGCTCCTAGCATAGTGGTTAATTTGCTTGAACTAGTATTGAACTTTTTCAAGTCATCTTCCAACATCTTGATTTTATCAAGAGCAGCAGCTAAATCAGCCTCAAGGTGTTTTTCTCGAGCGAGAAAAGCGCTTTCTCTGTCATCAAAACTAATTTGTTGAGAGTTAAACCTTGCTTCAGATTCTGCAAGTTTATCTTCCAACAAAAAGTACTTTTGATAAAGATTATCACATTCAAGTGACTTCATACGTAGTTTTTCCTCATAATCCTTGAGGATCGATTCGTTAGAACGATTCGAAACATAAACACCTGCGTAACATCTTCTCAATTGCTTGTTTTTTCGACATAGAGGAGTCAGAAGAGGTGTGACATGAAAAGTTGCCATCTTGTTCTTTTCCAACAAATTCAAAACCTTAACATACTCTGAGACTTCCTCATCAACCTCTATATCAATATCTGAATCACCTTCATCAGAAAGTTCATCCAACTGTTCTTCTAGGAGTGTTTCCCAGTTATCAACAATTTTCACATTAAGAGAATGTTTAGATATTGACATAGATGTGACAGTTCTCTCAGGTGAATTCAAGATTTGAAAAACATCTGGTAATTTCTGACCTGGTGCGTTATTAGAGATAGACTCGTCCATAATCAGATCGCTACAAACAAAGAATTATAAGGTCTTTAAATGTGTTTGCCTTCTCTGATACTAATTGAAAAAGCGGGGGTACAACAACCACACCCAATATTTCGCTTAACAATCTGTATGGACAAACTCCAATATACTTTCCAGAGAATCAACTAGACAAAAAGTATATCAAAGAGTTTATATCTCAATCTCTCAATTTGATATATACTCAAGCAAATAGAAATCTGCGAGTCTTTATCAAATACTAGAGAGATAACTTGTATGGTACCAAAGACCAATATCCAAGTATCAATCAATTTAAATCAACAAACAAAAGGTCGGATATTCTAATTGATTGAACAACGCACAACCTGTGATATTTCAATTATATAAACAAATATAATGCGGAAATAGAAATAACACAGACACCAGAATTTTGTTAACGAGGAAACCGCAAATGCAGAAAAACCCCGGGACCTAGTCCAGATTGAACACACACTGTATTAAGCCGCTACAGACACTAGCCTACTCCAAATTAACTTCGGTCTGGACTGTGGTTGAACCAAAACCAATCTCACACTGATCCAAGGTACAATTATGCTCCTACGTATCTGATCCCAACAGGATGCTACATACTTGATTCCCTTAGATGATCTGACCCACAACTAAGAGTTGCTACGACCCAAAGTCGAAGAATTTAATAAACAAATCTGTATCACACAGAAAAGTCTACGGTAATAGATAAATCCGTCTCCCACGAATATACCTACGAGTTTTGTTCCGTCTTTTGATAAATCAAGGCGAACATGAACCAATCGATAACCCGGACTTATATTCCCGAAGAACAGCCTAGTATTGTCGATCACCTCACAATAATCTTAATCGACGCAGCGAAAAAGGTATTGCGAAATCACAAACGATAAGACGAAGATGTTTGTGACTTCTTTTTATCTTGCCTATCGGAGATATAAATCTCAAGCCAATTATTACAATTGTACTCGTACGATAGAAACAACAAGAACATATTACACAACTACGAGAAAGTAGTATTGGTCTAGCTTCATAATCCCAATGAAGTCTTTAAGTCGTTAACCTGGTTTAGAGAAGAAAACCCAAGGTTAAAGGAGAATCGACTCTAGCTTATACAACTAGTATCACACGTAAGGTGTGGGGATTAGGTTTCCCAGTTGCTAGAGTTCTCCCTTATATAGTCTTTCAAATCAGGGTTCACAATCAATGTTAGCTTGGTAACAAAGCATTCAATATTCACCGTTAGATGAAAACCTGATTAGATTCAAGCTAATATTTCTCAACCGTTGGATCGAAAACTTAGCTTGTTATACACAAATGAAATGCACGTTTATAGGCTTGTGTAACCGTACCCAAACATGTACATTTGTTGGTTCAACAATAGTTAACCAAAGGTTAGCCATATGAGCAATTTCATATCAACCATATTCTTATTCACCATAACTAGTCCAAATGACTCAAATGAACTAGTTAAAGAGTTGTTCAATTATTTAGATCTATATGTAACTACACAAGACACAATCGAAGCAAAAACGATTCGATTCACTCGAATCGGTTCATGAACTTTATAGCCACGGTTTGCAAAAGCATTCCTTAGTTTATTTAAACATGAGTTCAAGAAAAATCGTTTTTAGATATAACCAACTCAAGTTCGCGGACTGGGTTCGCGGACTTAAGTTCACAAACTCCAGCAGAAATTCTCGGGTCGAGAACTTCCGCCAGTTTGCGGACTGAGTTCGCGGACTTGGCTCACGCCACCATTCCGGTTCTCTTGATCAACAAAGTTTGCAAACTTTGGTTCAAGGAATAAGGACTTATACATATATGTGTTTCCACAACAATGCTTATATCCTACCAATGGTTATGTAATCTAAACTCTCATTTCAATCATTGAAACATTCTCAGAGGACGTTATATAGTTGTTATTCACAAACCATTTTTCGCCCGAGCAATTTTCAAAGTGATTGAAACATAACATGACTTTCATCACTAGGTAAAGATGAATTCGGCTAAAGCGAAAGCTTACCAACACATATTTCGAGAAATAGATAGGCGAGATAAACTCGGCTCGAAATACCAAATGTGTATAATCTTAGTCTATATAGCAAAACGACTTTTGTCTCAAGATAGGAGATAAATAGACTTTTGAGTGATAGATAAGTTTAAGTCTCCACATACCTTTTAGTCGATAAAGTTCCACCGGTTCCTTGAGTAGTCCTTCGTCTTGTATGATGATTGCCATGGAGTTCTTGAGCTCAACTACACTTTCTGTCCTAGTCCGAGACCTTAGCTATAGTAGACTAGAAATCAAGACTTATAGTTTTGATCACTAACATTGACAAACATGCTTGAGATAGCAACGCATGCGAGTTCGACTGAGCAATGCTCTAACAATCTGCCCCTTTGTCAATTTTAGTGACAAAACAATCAACACATATGGAATACAAAAAATAAATAAACTAACTTTTGTAGCTCCTATTCCACATGTCGAATCTTCAACATTACTCGAAATCTTCGTCACTTCCAAGTACTCCAATGATCCCAAAGGTTGTAAGTTTAGCATCATCGTTGTGAAAATCCGTAGCTATAACAACGAGAAAACAAGAGTTCTCAATCATTGTTATACAGTTTCATAGTATCATTACACAACGTCAAAGTTCAATTGTATCACAACTTCAACAACAATACTATGGTGATATGTATCACTCCCCCTTAGTCAATACTCCATCTCGCATGGAAACCGCTCCCCCTTACACAATGATCCGAAAACCATATGTATTTGTAGTGTGAACTACATATTAATTCCCCCCCCCCCCCCTTTTTGTCAATAAAATTGGCAAAGGCAAAAGAACGGGATCCTAATGAAATTTCTGAAAGAGACATTTCATGACCAAAAGAAAGAAAACACATATCATCTTATTTAGATGCAATCATAAAGCCGAAACTAAATTCATTCATCAAGGAGTTTAAAGATACAAGATAACCCCTCAAATATTCCACAGCCGCACTCCCCACAAAGATTTGGCAATTAAGCACAAGTTCAATTAAGAACTCTCCCCCATATGATGTCATTCCCGAAATAACAACAAGAGCGACCTTACTTTTACGAGAAAATAAGGATTTCTTTGGAAACCAAAAACCACAAAATGATTTTGTATCCAAAATTCTCAATTAAATTAACCACAAGAAATCCCATGATTAATTTAATTAGAATACACAACCAAAATAACCACAAATAAATCTATGATTAGTCTAGTTGGAAATGCTCACATAAGAAGGCTTACGGAGCCGCACAGTATATACATAAAATATGGATCAGGGAAGATCAATACTGCGGAATATACAAGGATTCATTCTATTTTCCATCACTATTTGCACAATGACATACAATAGACATAATCCTTGTAAACACAAGATTTTAACCTATCTTCCATCAATAAATGACATAATAGGCTTAACTTTTGTTTGTCAAAAGTTCATCGATCTTGTATCAATACATGCATATCGACATATGAAAGAGTTAACTTTTGACATCGTATGGGACAATAATAGTTCACGGACGCAAACACACATATCCCATAACATATTGCAATATATAAAACCATAAAGATTAATACTGCAAAAATCATCTTCCAAACAATTTTTAAGAATTTGAACAAATAAACCTAAAAACATGAAGATGAAAACGTTGGACATAGCTATGTGTAATCACAATAATTGCTATTCCAAACTCTAGTTATCCTTATCAAAAACAATAATAAATTCTCATAATAAGTTTCCTAGGCATCAAGACAAACTCGTAATGCACATATAAGATGATTTGTCCTTAGAGGGTGGAATCAATCTTTTTCGCCCGGATTTACACCAATAATAGCTACCAAAGGCGTATAAAAATATTTTCTTAACAAAGAAGAACATACAAAGTCATTAACGACCATGCACCATAGTTCACATAAGATGATTGTGAACATTCAAGAATCCCATAGTACTACATACTGCTGCCCATTCTTGAACTTCCTTCTTTGTGATTCACCAACAACATTCTTGTAAAAGCTACAAATGAGCTTAGAAGAGTAGTACTCCAAGAATCCAAGTGCACAAGTCCAAGAAGTGGAACAAGTGCGACGAAATGGAGCAAAACACTCAAAAACAAGAGACATGACAAATACCTTTTTAGAAGAATCCGGTCGAATTCTACATCCTTAACGAACATAATCTGTGTGCCCCAATTCTCGTGCTTCCCTCACCGTATACATAGCAGGGAATTCCTCGGTGAGGATGCACTTACAACACAATCAAGTTGTGTTGGGGTGAACAATATCTTGCTCACCACAAGTGACCTTTGGATTATCATGAAATAGATCGCTTTTAGAACCTTTCACATCCAATTCCATTTTTCCAAAAAACTTGTTAAGTTCCAACATCATGGATATTGCCTTCTCCATAGTTATGGAATTTTCTGGAAGATCATTCATTTTCACACTCAAAGCATCATTGGCTTTCTTTGGTACCCACTTCTGAGTGCGTTTAGGAACAACCAGAACCTTCTTCCCATTTTTTTTTTGATCTTTAGCCAGGTATGATAAACTATTTAAAAAGTCAAAAATCTGGTATGATGTCCCTCCTAACTTCACTAGGAGAAGTGTAGAGGAAGACAGACATGATTTACTTGAACTTGTTAATAAAATTATTCATTTGCATAAAAAAAAAAGGATTATGTAATTTTAAATTTAAAGGTAAAATATAATTTCACGAAAAATGATATAATATACTCCACAGTCGGAATGCTTAATGAATCAAAAATTACATAATATTAATGAATCAAAAATAAAAGGGTACACACCCATAGTCGAAATGCTTGGCTGTATGAAAAGGGTAGCGCAAACCAGGGGTGCTGGTAGTGCAAACCCTTTGTCCAAAGTTAAAGCATCCACCAAAATTTTAAGGCCGTAGCCCAAGTTTGCCAAAAATTGTAAGGTCTCCCCCCCACCCACCAAGAAAGAAGATGGTCCAAAAGAGAGGGGGGAAGATTAACCTGTTATGACTTATGAACCACAGAACCTCAATCTCACAAACCTGCTCAGTAGACTTTTGGGCATAGTCAAGGATCCTTAGCATAGGATGAACCCATGCATGAAAAAGCTATTCGAGATCCTCAACAGCTCTATTTTGAGGAGAGAGGATTTATGCGGAGATACTTAAAGATGGGTAGCGATTAGCGGGGCGAGTACCAATCCAATCCATATAAGACAAAATAATCTTGACCATTGGATCCTGGGTTGGTACCAACCTTTAGCAAATGCGGTACTGGCCTTTAGCAATCATGAGATATAGAGGCATTCAATTTCAACATCAATAAGCCACCATTTTGCAGCCTACACCATGTCAAGAAAAATATCTGCTGTTAGGTTTTAAGGTCGGCCTGTTTTAAAATAATATATACAATAAACAGAAGTATACCGCTCTGGATAACAAACCAAAGTCTCTAGCTGAGGGGCCCTCTTAGTCAGTTTTTTTTCCCACTTAACATGGATCTTCTTACTGGAGCTGATCCACTTCTTCCTAATCCATTTTGTTTGGTAATTTCACCACCACCAGGTTCCTCTTTCACATTCATATCCAACACCCTACACGATCTCTCTCTGCCACGCCTAGACTCTGACATTCCCGCAGAGGAACACTCCTCGACAAACAAATTTAAGTTCGAAACCTGTTCAGGATTCTGACAGTCACATATACCATCGAAAGATTTTAAACAAGAACATGTGCGTTCACCAGCTTCTATATTCTGCATAGGTTCTTCTTGTCCTGTGATGAATGACGAATCATAAGACGGTGGAACCACTGGATGCGATCTCAAATGCACAGATCGTAAGAGTGCAGCTCTTCTCAAATCAGCTGAATGGCAAATATCACTGGGTGATGATGGGAATCGACCCTCAGAGTCAGAACCTCGTTGACGTGGTTGAGAGCTAGCAACGCTAGAAAGGTTGCAGCCAAGTAAAGGATGTGAACTAGAGGGGCTTGAAGAAGCATAGCAAGAAAAGGATCTCTGATGCCTATGAGGAGACACTGGACTGGTAGGAAGGCTGTCTGGTTGGATCATGAAAGTGTTGGGCGGGGTTTCACTGCAGCGACCATCATCTGAGTCTTCAGACATTGGTGAGTATTGCAAGGAGATCTCATCCCTACAATTGTAATATGTACAAATGAGAAAACAAGAAGGCAACTGGTTTACATAAACGTCTTGAAGATCCACCACAATAAACATATCATGGGAATCACTTACAAGCTGTAACTGATAAGACTCTTACAAGCAAGTTATTAAGATGTAGCTATTAACATCACTGAAATATGTTTTATCATAAGGAATTTTGCGTAGCATATACAAAAGGGATTCGGATGATTCACGTTGATCAAACCATTCACTAGAAGCTAACATTTTTCCTTCTCATAATCAGGCAGGTGACGCAGCACACCACTTTACTAAGAAAGTCATTGTTTATGCACATAACCAGATTCCATGGAGTTACCATCAGCTAGCTATAGATTAATGAATCATGTACAAGTGACCCTAGGAGCATGTTACACATCTACCCCGCTAAATAGAACCCCAAAATTAGTAATAAGGAAAACTAATAAACAGGAAACAGGAAAATGAACTCCCATTCATTATACACGAACCAAGTATATTGTAGTCAGAGTTAACCCTGGCTGTATAGCAGAATATCCCGGTATATTACTCTAGGGGTCATTTGGTTACTTCAAACCCCAATGTCTGCATTTTCAGTTTAACAACTCCTAAGATTTCGTGATACCATCTCCAAAAGTACACCCTTTGCTTGAGGTCATCCAATTTAGTAACCAGAACTCTAACTCCAAAGAACATGACATCGATATAATCCTTACCCACAACATGTTTTTCTAAGCCAAAACCACCGAACCTTTTTTGAATTATTAAATCTTTTGGAACCACTGTATCCCCAATTTTGACATCTGAAATAATCTCTATCTTTGAAAACGAGTGTTTCAGCTAAGAGAGTTTAAGCAATTTCTGTCATACAGCTATTACTAAGAATTCCCCCATGCCCTATTTCATCTTACTTTAGACACACACCCTCTTATCGTGCATTTTAAAAACAACAGAGTCTCCCTATGTACCACATATATGGATACAAGTATTAACCTTAAGCTTAACCCTAACTTTAAGAATATAACAACTAGACATTTACAAAGACCGAATTCTAATAGGGAAACGGCAAATGTGTACATACCTGGGGTAACAACACATAGTATCAGATCGAGCTGGAGATGCCATGACATTTTCAGTAAGTGAGTCTTCAACTGTTAATCCATTCAAACTAGATGCCATTATCTACACATTAAAACAGCACTTTTAACCATTATAGCTCAAGAAAAAAACAAATTTAATGCCAAAATCAATTCTTTCCCCTCAAATAGGCCCTTATTTGAATCAAACTCAGTTTAAAGATGATTAAATAATCAAAAAAACGCAAACCCATAACGTAAGCTATTAACAATTTCAAAATTATCGGTCAAAATCTGAAAGGGATAAAAAACCTCGCTTAAGTAGCGTTTTTGAGAGTGAAAATTGTCGAGATAAACTTCGTCTTCTGGATCTCGACATCTTTTGGCAGTAGGTGATGAAGTTGAGCTCAATTCACTACCAATTTCTCTCATTTATTTTTCAGAAGATTTTAAGGTTAGAGATTGAGAGAGATATTGAAACGCTAATTTCAGGAAAAACAAAAACGAGATGGAAAAGAACAGATGAAGTTACAGCATCTGGAGATTGGTTCCCTCGAATATAGTATTTCCGTACGACGATTCATAACGGGCCGCAATAAAAACGGCAACAGAAAAAAAAAAGAAAACGACAGGAGTGGTGGGCCAAAACAAGTTAGTGGGAAGTGGGAATTAAGTGTTTGACCCTGAACCGTTTTTTTGGGACTACTCAAAATGGTGTGGGAGTGCTCTCCATTTTTTTTTTTTGTGGATATTAGAAGTAATATTGAGTCACCCCTTATCTAAGTTTTTTTTAATACCAAACTTATCCTTGGTAATTAGATTAATTAGTGTAATGATTAATTAGTATTAGTGTTGTTAGAGCATTGCTCGGTCGAACTCGCATGCGTTGCTATCTCAAGCATGTTTGTCAATGTTAGTGATCAAAACTATAAGTCTTGATTTCTAGCCTATGTAGCTAAAGGTCTCGGACTAGGATAGAAAGTGTAGTTGAGCTCAAGAACTCCATGGCAATCATCATACAAGACGAAGGACTACTCGAGGAACCGGTGGAACTTCATCGACTAAAAGGTATGTGGAGACTTGAACTTATCTGTCACTCAAAAGTCTATTTACTCTATCTCCTACTCTTGAGACAAAAGTCGTTTAGACATATAGACTTTCATTATACACATTTGTTATTTCGAGCCGAGTTTAACTCGCCTATCTATTTCTCGAAATATGTGTTGGTAAGCTTTCGCTTTAACCGAATTCATCTTTACCTAGTGACGAAAGTCATGTTATGTTTCAATCACTTTGGAAATTGCTCTGACGAAAAATGGTCTGTGAATAACTGCTATTTAACGTTCTCTGAGAATGTTTCAATGATTGAAATGAGAGTTTAGATTACATAACCATTGGTAGGATATAAGCATTGTTGTGGAAACACATATATGTATAAGTCCTTATTCCTTGAACCAAAGTTTTCAAACTTTGTTGATCAAGAGAAATGGAAGTGGCGCAAGCCAAGTCCGCGAACTGGCGGAAGTTCTCACCCGAGAATTTCTGCTGGAGTTTGTGTACTCCTTCCATGAGCTTAAGTCCGCGAACCCAGTCCGCGAACTTGAGTAGGTTATATCTAAAACCGGTTGTTCTTGAACTAATGTTTATATAAACTAAGGAATGCTTTTGCAAACAGTGGTTATAAAGTTCATGAACCGATTCGAGTGAATCAAACCGTTTTTGCTTCGATTGTGTCTTGTGTAGTTACATAAGATCTAAGCAATTGAACAACTCTCTAACTAGTTCATTTGAGTCATTTGAACTAGTTATGGTGAAGAAGAATGTGGTTGATATGAGAGTGATCATATGGCTAACCATTTGGTTGACTATTGTTGAACCAACAAATGTTAATGTTTGGGTACGGTTCATAAACCTATAATTGAACATTTCATTTGTGTGTAACAAGCTAAGTTTTCGATCCAACGGTTGAGAAATATTAGCTTGAATCTAATCAGGTTTTCATCTAACGGTGAATATTGAATGTTTTGTTACCAAGCTAACATTGACTGCAAACCCTGATTTGAAAGACTATATAAGGGAAAACTCTAGAAACTGGGAAACCTAATGCCCACACTTTACGTGTGATACTAGTTTGCTAAGCTAGAGTCGATTCTCCTTTAACCTTTGGTTTTCTTCTTCTAAAACCAGGTTAAAGACTTAAAGATTTCATTGGGATTGTGAAGCCAGATCGATACTACTTTTCTTGTAGTTGTGTGATCTGATCTTGATGTTTCTATCGTACGAGTACAATTGTAATAATTGGCTTGAGATGTATACCTCCGATAGGCAAGATAGAAAAGAAATCACAAACACTTCGTCTCATCATTTGTGATTCCACAATATCTTTTTTCGCTGCGTCGATTAAGATTATTGTGAGGTAATCAATAATATTAGGCTGTTCTTTGGGAATATAAGTCCGGGTTATTGATTGGTTCATGTTCACCTTGATTTATCGAATGACGGAACAAAACTCATAGGTTTATTCGTGGGAGACGGATTTATCTATTACTATAGACTTTTCTGTGTGATACAGATTTGTTTATTAAAGTCTTCGACTTTGGGTCGTAGCAACTCTTAGTTGTGGGTGAGATCAGCTAAGGGAATCAAGTACGTAGCATCCTGCTGGGATCGGAGGCGTAGGAGCATAAGCGTACCTTGGATCGGTGTGAGATTGATTGGGGTTCAACTACGGTCCAAACCGAAGTTAATTTGGAGTAGGCTAGAGTCGTAGTAGCGGCTTAATACGGTGTGTGTTCAATACTGGACTAGGTCCGGGGTTTTTCTCGCATTTGCGGTTTCCTCGTTAACAAAATTCTGGTGTATGTGTTATTTCTATTCCGCATTATATTTGTTTATATAATTGAAATATCACAGGTTGTGCGTTGTTCAATCAATTAGAATATCCGACCTTTTGGGTTGTTGATTTAAATTGATTGACACTTGGATATTGGTCTTTGGTACCATCCAAGTTATCTCTCTTTGATAAAGACTCGTAGATTTCTATTTGCTTGAGTAAAGATCAAATCGAGAGATTGAGATATAAACTCTTTGATATACTTTTTATCTAGATTGAGTCTGACTGTCTAGTTGATTCTCTAGAAAGTATATTGGAGTTTGTCCATACAGATTGGTAAGCGAAATATTGGGTTTGGTTGTTAGACCCCCGCGTTTTCAATTGGTATCAGAGCAGGCAAACACATTTAAGACCTTATAAGTCTATGTTTGTAGCGATCTGAGTCTATGGACAGAGGTGTTATCTCTATTAACGTACCACTAGTCTTCGATGGATCTAATTACTTATGGTGGAAAATTGCTATGCGAGCTTTTCTTCAAGCGCGTGATTTTCAATCATGGGTATATGTTGTTAATAGCTATGGTCCTCCCGCCGTGGAAGTTGGTGATGTAAACGTTCCCAAGAATATTGGTGAATACACCCCTGATGAGGTACTTGCTGCAAAGCAAAATTCCGACGGTTTGAATGCCATCATACATGCCATTACCCCAAATCTTCAACACCATGTGAGAAACTGCACTAAGTCGCAAGAAGCTTGGGATATCTTAGAAACCGTTTTTGAAAGTAATACCAGTGAAAAGGAAGCTAGGCTTCAAAACCATAATTCTGATTGGGAAAACCTTCGTATGGCAGATGAAGAAACATTTGATGAGTTTAATCACAAAGTGTCTGAAATTGTTAATGTATATTTTTCATTGGGTAAGACTATTCCTGAAAAGGACATTGTGATGAAAATTCTCAGATCGCTGCCATCCAGATACGATTCTAAGAAGCATGCCATCGTTGAGGGAAATAACCTTGATAATCTCTCCAGAAATATGCTGGTTGGGAAGCTTAAGATCTTTGATCACGAACATTCATCCAAGACTAAGATGTTGCGTTCAAAGCACTAAAGGACACTAAATTACTTGATAAAAGTAAAAAAGTGTATATCTCTGAAGATGATTACTTTGAGAAAGATTCATCAGATGAAGATCTTGACAAATCAGTCTCGATGATCACAAGACAGTTTAGGGATCTTCTGCTGAAGAGAAGTAAACGGTTCTCCAAAGATAAGCCTAAGGCATCAGTCAAACCTCATAATCGTGTTCCTCCTAAAAATAGGGATATTGATGAAACTGATGACGAGGATATGCCTCAGTGCTTTAAGTGTAAAGGATTTGGTCATTTTGCAAACGAGTGCCCAAATCGTAGAAAATACACTGGGAACAAAGGTCTTGCTGCAACTCTTGATGAAATATCTGACAACTGTGATTCTAATGAAGACGAGAAATCAAGTGTTGCACTTCTTGGTGAAAGTATTGATTTTGATAATTGTAGCAATACATACATCAATCTTGATATTCTTTCAGAAGATAATCCAACTATTCTGGAAGATAAAGTTGATCCATTCTTTGGAAACTCTGTTTATAATGTTTCAGGTTACACTATGTGCCTAGCTGTATGCACATCTCAAAAGCCTGATTTTTATCCTGGATTGACGTGTTCATATTGTTCTCAAAGGGGTCATGAACTTTCAAGGTGTTACAAGTACAAGCACCAACTAAGGCACGTCAACAAACTTCAACGAATAGCAAATCATTTAACAAGGAAGCTTAAACTTGCTCAGAAGACCGCTGAGGTATGTAGTATTTATCTTCATCTAAGAAGTTAGTTTCCAAGGACAAACCAAGACCATTAGAGAAGAAAGTATGGTCGAGTCGGTTTAATAGACAGCAGTCTGAGGATTCCTCTCATGAGGAAAATGGTGGACAAATTGTTGTTCACCGCAACGCAATTTAATTGTGTTGTTTGATAAAAATCTTGTCTCATGTGCCTGATCAAAGAGACAATGATTTTGTACCTCACAGGCTTTAGGAAAAGTTTTTTTTTCTTCTCTTTTCTTTTTCTTAGTTTTGATTTGTGTCTGTCAAACAAAAAAAAAGGGAAGGGTACTATCGACAATTCTACTCTTCATAGGGTTGCCAGTGGTCGTGTACGAACCTGTTAAAGGTTTCGAAACCCTACATTCCTTTTACTTCTTTGAAACTCCTTTTTATCCCAAGACTACTTGTTGAGTCTGTGATTTCCTCTCACAAATCCACACGCCTATGGATGCTCCAAGTGCTCTGTCTTCTGATAGAAAGGATGTTAATATGATTGTCAAGCCATCAATCATGAAGGAAAACTAAAAATCTCCGTTAGATCCAACATTGAAAAGAAAAAGAAGGAATGTGAGGAAGCCAAGAGCCGTTCCTTCAAACTCTCGGAAGTTTTCTGATGTTCTTGAAGTGTTGAAAGAGATGCGAAAGGAGATTCAACAAATAAAGGATTTTGTGTTTAAGACTCATGAGATTCAGAAGGCCCTGGTTCGACATCATCAGCCAAGAAGGTTTATTGATATAAACTCCTACCTTAATGAATCTTATGTCCCAATGGTTGTTGACGACAAGGAGTTTGGGGACGATAAAGAATTCTTCAAAGGTCTTAACATCTAGCAAATCTTCTATTTTTCTGTTTTGTTAGAAGAATAACTAGAGTTTGGAATAGCCATTATTGTGATTACACATAGCTATGTCCAATGTTTTCATCTCCATGTTTTTAGATTTATTGGTCTAAATTCTAAACTTGTTTGGAAAATGATTTTTGCAGTATTAATCTTTATGGTTTTATATATTGCAATTTGTTATGGGATATGTGTGTTTGCGTCCGTGAACTATGATTGTCTCATATCTTGTCAAAAGTAAAGTCTTTCGTAAGTTGATATTCTTATATTGATAAAGGAATGAATGGACTTTTGACAAATACAAAAGTTAAGCCTATATTGTCAATTATTGATGAAAGATAAGTTAAAATCTTTTGTTTTCAAGGATTATGTCTATTGTATGTCATGGTGAAAATTGTGATGGAAAATAGAATGAATCCTTATGTATTCCGCAGTAATTGATCTTCCCTGATCCATATTTTTTGTATTACTATGAGGCTCCGTAATGTGTCTTATGTTGAGCACTAAAATAATCAAAGTTGATTATTTTCATGGTTAGCTTTGTTGTTGTTCCATAAGGTACATTATGTCGAGCATATTGGACTAAATTAATCATCTTGTTTGGTTATTTAGTTATGACTCCATAAGTTTTCTTATGTTTGAGCACTTTTGATTGGGTTGGTTATTTTCATGATTAACTTAGTCATTGCTCCATAGATTCTCTTATGTGAGTATGGCCAATTAAATTGATTACTTTTTGTGATTAGTTTGGTTGTGTATTTCGATTAAATTAATCATGGGTTCTCTTGTGGTTAATTTAATTGAGTATTTTGGATTCAAATTCATACATGTATGTGATTTGTTATGTCCAAAGAAATCCTTATTTTCCTTCGAAATTAAGGTCGCTCTTGTTGTTCTTTCGGGAATGACATATTATGGGGGAGAGTTCTTTTTGAACTTGCGCTTAATTGCCATATCTTTGTGGGGAGTGCGGATGTGGAATATTATAGGGGTTATCTTGTATATTTAAACTTCTTGATGAATGCATTTAGCTTCGGCTTTATGATTGCATCTAAATAAGATGATGTGTGTTTCTTTCTTTTGGTCATGAAATGTCTCTTTCAGAAATTTCATTAGGATCCCGTTCTTGTACCTTTGCTAATTTTATTGACAAAAAGGGGGAGAATTAATATGTAGCTCACACTACAAATACATATGGTTTTCGGATCATTATGTAAGGGGGAGTGGTTTCCATGTGAGATGGAGTATTCACTAAGGGGGAGTGATACATATCACCATAGTATTGTTGTTGAAGTTGTGATACAATTGAACTTTGACGTTGTGTAATGATACTATGACACTGTATAACAATGATTGAGAACTCTTGTTTTCTTATTGTTATAGCTACGGATTTTCAACAACGATGATGCTAACTTACAACCTTTGGGATCATTGGAGTACTTGGAAGTGACGAAGATTTCGAGTAATGTTGAAGATTAGACACGTGGAATAGGAGCTACAAAAGTTAATTTATTTATTTTTTGTATTCTATATGTATTAATAGTTTTGCCACTAAAATTGACAAAGGGGAGATTGTTAGAGTATTGCTCGGTCGAACTCACATGCGTTGCTATCTCAAGCATGTTTGTCAATGTTAGTGATCAAAACTATAAGTCTTGATTTCTAGCCTATGTATCTAAAGGTCTCGGACTAGGATAGAAAGTGTAGTTGACCTCAAGAACTCCATGGAAATCATCATACAAGACGAAGGACTACTCGAGGAACCGGTGGAACTTCATCGACTAAAAGGTATGTGGAGACTTGAACTTATCTGTCACTCAAAAGTCTATTTACTCTATCTCCTACTCTTGAGACAAAAGTCATTTAGACGTATAGACTTTCATTATACACATTTGCTATTTCGAGCCGAGTTTAACTCGCCTATCTATTTCTCGAAATATGTGTTGGTAAGCTTTCGCTTTAACCGAATTCATCTTTACCTAGTGACGAAAGTCATGTTATGTTTCAATCACTTTGGAATTGCTCTGACAAAAAATGGTCTGTGAATAACGGCTATATAACGTTCTCTGAGAATGTTTCAATGATTGAAATGAGAGTTTAGATTACATACCCATTGGTAGGATATAAACATTTTTGTGGAAACACATATATGTATAAGTCCTTATTCCTTGAACCAAAGTTTGCGAAATTTGTTGATCAAGAGAAATGGAAGTGGCGCAAGCCAAGTCCGCGAACTGGCGGAAGTTCTCACCCGAGAATTTCTGCTGGAGTTTGTGTACTCCTTCCATGAACTTAAGTTCTCGAACTTGAGTAGGTTATATCTAAAACCGGTTGTTCTTGAACTAATGTTTATATAAACTAAGGAATGCTTTTGCAAACCGTGGCTATAAAGTTCATGAACCGATTCGAGTGAATCAAACCGTTTTTGCTTCGATTGTGTCTTGTGTAGTTACATAAGATCTAAGCAATTGAACAACTCTCTAACTAGTTCATTTGAGTCATTTGAACTAGTTATGGTGAAGAAGAATGTGGTTGATATGAGAGTGATCATATGGCTAACCATTTGGTTGACTATTGTTGAACCAACCAATGTTAATGTTTGGGTACGGTTCATAAACCCAAAATTGAACATTTTATTTGTGTGTAACAAGCTAAGTTTTCGATCAAACGGTTGAGAAATATTAGCTTGAATCTAATTAGGTTTTCATATAACGGTGAATATTGAATGTTTTGTTACCAAGCTAACATTGATTGCAAACCTTGATTTGAAAGACTATATAAGGGAAAACTCTAGCATCTGGGAAACCTAATGCCCACACTTTACGTGTGATACTAGTTTGCTAAGATAGAGTCGATTCTCCTTTAACCTTTGGTTTTCTTCTTCTAAAACCAGGTTAATGACTTAAAGACTTCATTGGGATTGTGAAGCCACACCGATACTACTTTGCTTGTAGTTGTGTGATTTGATCTTGTTGTTTCCATCGTACGAGTACAATTGTAATAATTGGCTTGAGATTTATATCTCCAATAGGCAAGATAGAAAAGGAATCACAAACACTTCGTCTCATCGTTTTTGATTCCACAATATCTTTTTTCGCTGCGTCGATTAAGATTATTGTGAGGTGATCAATAATACTAGGCTGTTATTCGGGAATATAAGTCCGGGTTGTTGATTAGTTCCTGTTCACCTTGATTTATCAAAAGACAGAAAAACTCATAGGTTTATTCATGGGAGACGAATTTATCTATTACTATAGACTTTTCTGTGTAATACAGATTTGTTTATTAAAGTCTTCGACTTTGGGTCGTAGCAACTCTTAGTTGTGGGTGAGATTAGCTAAGGGAATCAAGTACCTAGCATCCTGCTGGGATAAGAGGCGTATGAGCATAACTGTACCTTGGATCAGTGTGAGATTGATTGGGGGTTCAACTACAGTCTAGACCGAAGTTAATTTAGAGTAGGCTAGAGTCTGTAGCGGCTTAATACAGTGTGTGTTCAATCTGGACTAGGTCCCGAGGTTTTTCTGCATTTGCGGTTTCCTCGTTAACAAAATTCTGGTTTCTGTGTTATTTCTATTCCGCATTATATTTATTTACTAGGCCTTAACCCGTGCCGTAACGGCACAGGCATAATTTTTATTCAGTTATGTATTTTCCGACATATGAATATTAAAAATATAATATGTATTAATATCAATTTCACCCTTTTTATCATTACAAAAGTAAAGGAAAACCTTATAGATATTTTATTCTTCACTTCACAAACCCTTTCTGGCAATTCCGCCTTGACATCCTCTTATATTACGCCTCTCATTTTTCGAGTTGTATCCTCAAGCGAGCAATGAAATTATATCGAAATTATTTTTTTTAGTGAACGATGTTAGGATATTCATGGACCAAATTAACCTACTATGGTCCCAACCACATATCACCGATGATGTCCCTACTTGACCACCTTGGGATAAGAGGTGTGCGGTTTTAATCTAAAAGGCCTCAGTGTTACGTAAAGAGATGACCAAGCTTATTAAGCTCCACATATGCTCCTCTTTCTTATATGTGGGACTATCCCTAGCTATACTTATGTGGTCTCCACTTTTGCGAGATTAAACCACTTTACCAGTCCAATCAGAATCCACCATATGATTACCGTATGTATAAGCTAGCCATAGATCATTCTTATTATCACTATGTGCCCTAGATTCCTACTCCACCTTGAGTTAATGAGAAGGAAAGCACTAACTCCACCTTAAGCATTTCCTTTCCCACCTAGAACCCTGCTCCACAGTTAATGTGTGAGACACTAACTCCACCTTGAGCACCAGTTCAACCTTGAGCATTGCCTTGCCGATCTAGAACCCTTCTCCACCCGAGTTAATGGGTGAGACACCAACTCCACGTTGAGCGCCAGTTCAAATTTGGACCTTGCCTGCTCCACCTTGAGTCTGATTCCACTTGTACGCTAAACTGGGTGACATCCACAACCACTTTAATGTTCGGATAGTATCCCCAACCATGGGCTCTGATACCAATTGTTAGGATCTTCACGGACCATCAGACGCTACTCAGGGCCCGACCACATACCCCCGAACCCCACTTGACCACCTTGGGATAAGAGGTGTGGTGTTTTTAACTAAAATTCCTCGGTGATATGTATGGAGATGCCCAAGCTTATTAAGCTCCACATGTATTCATCTTTATTTCATGAGGGACTATCCCTAGCTATACATATGTGGTTTATCGCGCCACATACTCCAACAACCGAGCGGAACCAAAACATTAAGGAAATCCCATGAGTGAAAAAAAAATGCCAACCTGTTGAGGGTGAAAGAGTATGCTTGACGGATTGTGTCGGGAAAGGGTCTCATGAGTGAGAAAAAATGCCAGAGTCTAGGATTGAACATATTCCGGAGCCAAGGACGACTCCAAATTAAGTTGGTGGTATTATAGTACTCCGACTCGGTAGGTAGAATTCGTCAAATGGAATATAGGTAATTGTTTATCCTTTCCTAACACCGAGACCTTTTAGGCATAATTGGCTTCATAGTTGGCGAAAAATCTATATAGTTACGCATGCTCGGTATTGAGTAATCGGGATGGGTGACCTCCCGAGAAGCTGTTGTTGGATGACCGCAGTGGTGACCATTGAAAACCCCATACTGTTAGATGATCGCAGAGGCTAAGTGGGGACATTATCGATAGAGGGTCAGGCCATTACATTCTACGACATTACACTTCCAAATGTGAGGTTATTCGTTGCATACAAATAATAAAACCATGATTAGTTAGTAATTCAAATCGTTAAGTACTTAACCTAATAACAATAAGCTCTGTTATCCATCATCACTGAATAAAAATAACATTAAACCATTGATCAAGAAATACGTATGACGATGCGAAATTACTCAGTGAGCACCAATACTTGCCATCGTCACTATGGTCCACTAATATTGCTAGCTAATCTAACTAAGTTTGGTTTAGCTTTTTTTCTTTCAAAAAAAAAAGTATTTTGAAAACATATTTATAGCAATATTTTTCATCTTAGTGTTTGGTAAAGATTTCATAAAGTGTTTTTTATGCAAAACAGTTCCAAAATCTATCAATTTTAAAAGTGGGGGAGAAGGAGCTTTTAAAAGCTTCAAAAGCAAATACTATACTTCACCCTAATTTCATATTTTATTTTCCATTTCTATCCGATCTTTTTTATAACTGGCAAAAATTATCCTTGAATCTATATATGATCACACCAGTTTTTATTCGTTATATTTTATTCTTTAAAGATAATTATTTTTATTTTCAAACAACATTTTATGTTATACCGTATCACTGAAATATACTTTTATTTATCAATAATAAATATTACGAAAATTATTGATTTTTAAAAAGTGGTTATGAAAAATAATATTTTTAAGTAATAATACTAATTAGTAAATTAAATATTACATATATGTACTCTAACAGTAGAAAATTTACTTATTTTATGCATATAATAAAATAGAATAAACAATTTTCAGATATATGTCTGTTTCTATCATTTTCTCACTAACTATAGCTGAACCTGATATTTTGCCAGACACAATTTGATCGCTTTTTAAAATAGTTTTATCCTTAACTTATAATTCAATTGCTTTTTGTTACTGAACTCGGCACAATAACGTATATCGGCAACCATTAAATTATTTTTTTCCATAGCTCGGCACAGTAACGTACATCGAAAAAGTAGTTTTATAAAGCTCGCAACAATACCAGACTAATCCTAAGTATTAAATAATAAAAATATATTTATTATCATCATTAGTAGAATAATTTATATATTATCATTTTTAATTTGACATTTAATAAAATATTATCATGGAAAACTAATAAAGTATTTATTATGAAGTAGAATAATTTATATATTATTATTTTTAAATTGACATTTAATAAACCATTATCATGGAAAATTAATAGAGTATTTATTATGAATAATTATGGAACCTTAATGACATGATAAATTATGTCCGTTAGATGCATTTCTAATCCAAATCACAACCATCACTTATGACAAACGATTACATCCCTAGATTTATCTCTTGTGAAGACAAATCTGAACCACCACTTACATAGGCAAAGTTAGCCAAACTGTGCTTTATACTCTTGACGAGCATGCCGGTACTAAGGTTTTTTCAGATAGAAATGGCGGTTTTAAAAAAAAAAAAACAAATTTTCGACCTCTTCGAAGCATTACTTGTGTGTTGGGGTTGCTTGTATGCTGAACATGTTTACTTTCTTGAGTTGGTTCTTCACAAAACATTTCATGGTCAAGAAAATAATGATTCAAAGGTGTTGGTTCATCATACAACAATTGTGAGTTGTTATCATTAATCGAAGATTGAAGATATGATTGTTGTTGTAATTGAGTTAAAGATTCAGCAGCTGCAAGTCTCTCATCACAATCATCTTCCATTTTCAAAAAAAAAAAAAAAATCTACTCAAAAAATTATTTTCCCTCTAAACTAACACACACAAATTCAAATAAACATAAATACACAAATTATATCCCCCAAATCATTAATATTTTACTAATCAGGATTAATAACTAATTTTGATTAGGGAGGGTTAGATTAGGAATTAATAATTTAATTATATAAGGGGTAACCCAGCTAGGATATTTGGATCCCTATTTTGTCATTTAGTCATATCCCCCAATTACGCGTTCCAATCCAACTCCATGATGTTTATGAATACATTTGTTCCGAAATTATTGATAACTAAGGCTCAAAGGAGTGAAGCAAAAACCCATAATATTTTCCCTACTATAGATAAACACTATTTATTTATTTTTTGCAAATGTGAGAGTTATAAAAATGAAGAACCCTTGGCTATTGGAAGGCTGAGATATACACATATGAGTTGAAAAAATAAACTTATAATAGTAAATCAAAACATGTGTAAGATTCTTTCTCAATCATATTGATAACATAAAATTGAAGAAATTCGTGGATAAAAAGATTTCACACCAACTATGCTAAGTAGTGCATGAATGACGTTCTCACATCTAGTGTTACTCAAGTAATTTGGAGTTTTAAAGAGCATAGTCATATTGATATTTGTATCTACATAAATTCAATTAACCTTCCGAAGAAAAATTATTAGTTTCAAGGTAGAGCCGACACAAACTTCTGTCGCCTTTAATTTATACAACACACATTGGGTTTAATCGGCCTTGAGATTAAACAAATACCCCAACATTAGTCAAATAATGTCTACAAATACGGGATCGAAACAAAGTGCTAACGGGAAAAATGAGAGACTAACATCAGTTCTACAAAGAAAATACCCTATATGTATCAAAGTTTGTTAACCAAACATGTATTCAAATTAAAAAGTCATCAACTTAACACAAAAATATAAAAGAACCCAAGTTAAATCAATACTTGCATAAACAAAACTTATAAGAGAATTTTGTAATTATTAAATACCTTTAAAATCACTATTAGAGATTTAATTGCATGCCTCGTTAAAAACTACGGTAGGACGAAATCACCAGATTAATCTGTAGATATTTCACTTGGATATGTAGTAATTCGAGAGAAGTTTACACTTTGGTGGTGATGCGTTCCATCTAAGTGTTGTTCGATTGATTATTTTTTTAGAAGGTTTCGGTTTTCATTGGAGAAACCGAGAGGGAGCGTTTCATTATATTCATTATCATTCAGAAATCCAAGACCAACTCGCCCTCTGCTTACAGGATCTCAATACAACCTTAGATTTATCTATTGGACGGAGAAACCTTGATACTAAATATGTTGTTTTTAGTGTTATTTATTATATAACGTGACATCCAAATGTTTTCTTCTTATTCTTAATTTTCATGTATTTTAACCGAGTTTATATTAGCATTAAGACGATCAACCAAATTTCTAATTTATATTGTTATCCTTTTGTAGCAACACATAATTAACATAGTCAATTACTACTTATCAAAATCGGTCAGTACCACAAACCACCAGATATCACTTCTTTCTCCACCACCACCATTTTCCATCCCTCGTAGAATATTGGGCACACTTATAACTTTTGATCCCACACGTCATGTATAAAGTTTAGATTTAACAAACTTAGGTCGTCAATTAATTTATTCAACTATATGTTTTTTGTTAATATGAAAATCATGCGTATTGAACGGTTACCAAAGATAGCAGTGGTACCAAAAACAACCATTTTGTCTTATATGATTTGGTATCATCCCAAAAGTATTTGTTATCCGCCTTTTTTGATCGTGTCAAAAATAACCAACTATACTTTTCACAATACAATGTTACCCGTCATGTAAAAAAATTATTATTTTTGATTCAAAAAGAAAAACTAATACCACCGCCATTAAAACCATCCAAAGCGCCACTATTTCTTCCACCAAAACTAATGTTACCGCCTCCACCACTTTGTAACACATTCCACCGCTTCCACCACTTACTTCTTCCTCTACTACCACCACCACCACTAATATCTATTGAAATAATTTTTGTCAAAATTATTACTTATTGATGGAGATATGTATTAATATTAATTAAGGGATATTTATGATGTAAAATTAATAAATCATTTATCATGAGAAATTAATGAGACATCAATTAATAAAACACTTATACTAATTAATATTTAATTTGAACAAACCATAACCATAGATTTATCTCCTCTCTAGACAAATCACTTATACTAATTAATAAAACACTTATACTAATTAATTTTTTAAGTTGAACAAACAACCACTGTTGATTTATCTTTTGTATCAATTCCAACCAAGGTGGAACAATGGTTAGAGGCCACTCTTATGACACAATAGGTCATGAGTTCGAACCTCCCCGTTATAATTTTTGAAATTCAATATCTTGACTTGAGTATTCATTTTTAATTCATAATATTGGAATGAACACCACGTGTGCGACTTGTAGGGTGTGGCACGGAGGACCACAGCCTTTGATTTATCTTTGCCAAGGATAAATCCTGACCACCACTTAGATAGGCAAAGTTAGCTAAACTCTGCTTTATACTATTGATATAATTGAAATATCACAGGTTGTGCGTTGTTCAATCAATTAGAATATCCGACCTTTTGGGTTGTTGATTTAAATTGATTGACACTTGGATATTGGTCTTTGGTACCATCCAAGTTATCTCTCTGATAAAGGATAAAATGATTTCTATTTGCTTGAGTAAAGATCAAATCGAGAGATTGAGATATAAACTCTTTGATATACTTTTTATCTAGATTGAGTCACTTGGATATTGGTCTTTGGTACCATCAAGTTAGTTGATTCTCTAGAAAGTATATTGGAGTTTGTCCATACAGATTGCTAAGCGAAATATTGGTTGTGGTTGTTAGACCCCCCGCGTTTTCAAGTGTAATGATTAATTAGTGATTAGTGAGGTTAGATTAATTAGTTGGGTGTTTTTAAAAGAATAATTTTTGAGAAGAAGGTTTTTTTTTTTTTTTTTTTAAGATGGTTGATTTGGAAATGAGGGTTTTGGGTACTTAGGTATACTTCAAATTTACTTAATCTTGCTTGAATTGGCATAAACTTTCGAAAGAATGAAAATTTTATAAACTGATTTCGGCTATGACAGTAGAGTTCGGCTACAAAATCTGAAGAACAGATAGCCGAACTCTTCTGCTAGTGTAGTTCGGCTAATGCTTCTGAAGACACAGGCACCCGAACTCATCTTTAATGGAGTTTTTGCTTTCAGAGAAAAGTTCGGTTAGGAAAAAAAATTGCGAGGTAACCGAACTAAAAGTTCGGCTAGGAAATTTTTTTGCGACGTAACCGAACTTAAAGTTCGGCTAGGAAATTTTTTTTGTGACGTAACCGAACCAAAAGTTCGGCTAGGAAAAAAAAAATTGCGACCTAACCGAACTTTTTTCTGAAAGCAAAAACTCCATTAAAACTAAGTTCGGCAACCTGCGCCTAGAAACTTTTTTTTTTCGAAATAGCCGAACTTTCCTTCATGTTCTTCGTTTCCATCAGGTTCGGCTAGTTCGGCAAAAAATTTCCCAAAATTCCTAGCCGAAATTCTCTCTACGATGTCCATTTTCAACTCATTTTGACGATTACTTTTCATTTTTTCAACCAAAAACGAATGAAAAATAATGGGTTTGTTATAATTTTGATTTTGATTTTGTTAATGATTTTAATTAAGCTATATATAGAGGTGGCGACGGTGGTGGTTTGAGGTGGTCGGTGGTGGTGGTAGCGAAGGTGGTAGGTGGTGGTCGGTGGTGGTGAGCGGCGGTGGTGATGGGAGGAGATGGTTATATATATAGGTGGTTATTAGGTTGGTTTTAAATTGAATTAGGTTAAGGGTAGGTTAGTCATTTATACACTTTAGGATACCCCTTATAACTATAGGGTAGATATTCCTATCACAAAGTATTCCCCCACCATTTTTGAGTAGTCCCAAAAAACCGGTTCTTGACCCTTTCCTTACTCTTTCTTACTCTCTTGGCCTTGGGCTTGAGATGGATTCGGATTTTTCAAGCCCATCTGAGAGAGGGCCAAAAGAAAAATTGTCGTGGAAGAAAAATAACATGGCACTTTTAGGGGCGACCCCAAACGAATTAGGGGCGACACTAAAAGACAAAAAAAGGTCACCCAAACGTAAATCTAAGCTACCCCTTATCTTCGATTTTTCAAAATGGCCAATATGCCTATATAATCGGTAGCCAACACCATAATCGATAGGTTAAAGGTGAATCGGTAGGTTAAAGGTGAATCGGTAGGTTAAATTGAAACTATACCTACCGATTGTTGTGTAGATACTTCGGCTAATAATCCCTTTTATAATCGGTAGCTTATCCAACTTGTAAGACTACCGATTATAAGGAGCCCCATATTCAACCTTGGCCAAATTCCATAGGTTTTGAGGGGTGCAGAGCCAACCATAACCACTTGGCTTGAGCTGTGGATGTAGCCATAATCGGAAGCCTAATAGGTTACATACACTACCGATTATAAGTTGCCCCAAAATGAGTTTTTTCTAAAATCCTTCACGTGATGAATTTTGAAATATACCATAATCGGTAGGGTATATAATTATATAACCCACCGATTATAACGAGCCCCATATCCAACCTTTGCCGTATTCCATAGGTTTTGAGTGTACACAGCCAGCCATAACCACTTGGTTCGTGTTTTGGATGCAGAGTTAATCGGGAGTTAAATGTATTACCAAACCATCCGATTATGGGTTTCCCCAAAATGAGTTTTTTCTAAAATCCTTCATGTAAGGGAATTTGAAATATACCATAATCAGTAGAGTTAACAACTTAACAACCTACCGATTATAAGGAGCCCCAGATCGAACCCTTGCCAAATTCCATAGGTTTGGAGTGTACAGATCCAGGCATAACCATGTGGTTCGTGATTTGGATGTAGCCATAATCGTAAGACAAATAGGTTCCACAACCTACCGATTATACAGTTGCCCCAAAATGTGTTTTTTCTAAAATCCTTCATGTGATGAATTTTGAAATATACCATAATCAGTATAGTTTACAACTTATAAACCTACCGATTATAAGTGGCCCCGGATTCAACCTTTGCCAAAAAACTAAAATATTCGGTAGCCAAAACAATAATCGGTAGTTTCAGAAAATAATCGGAAGCAAACTTTGTAATCGGTAGGCTGGGGTCTATATATACGTGTTTGGAAAAAAAAATTGAGGCATTGTGAGATAACTCATTGAGTGAGAGAAGAAGAAGAAAAAAAAAGAAGAAGTGGGTATATGTTGCCAACTTCCATAAACATGGATGGGTACGAAGAAGGACGTGAAGTTGTTGAAGTTCAAGGTTCACTACCGTTTAGAGATGACGATTTGGGGTATTTGTTGAATGATCCAAACTTTGATGGAGATGAAACCCTAGATGACGCTTTCATGGAAGAAAATGGAGAATCACCCGAGATCGAAGATAACGATGCATCAAACATACAGGTATGTTGTTAACAAACTCTAATACCCATGTTATCCATGTTATGTGCGTTTTTGTGTGTTTTCGAACGTGAAAATTCGATTTCTGCATGCATTGAATGACATGAACGACATATATTCGGTAGTTAATTTAGTAAAATATCTACCGATTATCAATAATCAGATATATTTTGATGTATTAATCTGCCGAATATGAAAAAATCCCCAAATTGAAAGCTTCAATTTCTCACAATCGGAAGTTGTATACATGAATAAATGTCTGATTATTGATATTTAATAATCGGTTGGAATTTATAGTCCCTCCGATTATTGAAGTTTTTTATACAGAAGAATTGTTCATTTGTGTATGTCGTTAATCGGTAGACAATATTCGTACATGACTACCGATTTCGCATAATCGGCCATGTTGTGTAGTATTACATTACCGATTGTTTTTTAATCGGTTACTTATTATCTAAACTTCCTTCCGATTTCTAATGCATAACTTGTTGTTGTTGTGCGTAGGTTGTTGTAGCGGTTGATGACGATTATTATTTGAGGCCTGATACTTCCCTACACTATGCAAACGATTTGGTATGTTCATGAATTATCTTTTCTTTTTCCAATCATGTATGTTACATGGTTATGCTTATTTTTTTTTTGGTTTGTTATATGTGCATTTAGATATTTGGAAGTAAGAAGGAAGCAAAGGAATGGGTTATGAACAAGGCAAAAAAGAAGATGTGTGTGGTAGTTCAGAACCCTTGCGTGAAGGACATTAGGTTTGAAATGGTTTGTGAGCGAGGTGGGAAGAAAAAGAGTCACGAGGGAAAGAATAATAAGTATATAAGGAAGACGGAGAGGAAGAAGTACCGAACTCATACAAAGAAGATTGGATGCCCATTTAAGATTGTCTTCTATAAGCCCGATGGTAAGGAAAGTAAAGATTGGAAAATGTCTAAAGTTGCTAATGGTTGTCACAACCACGATGATCCGGATACTCTTATTGGACATGTAATGGTTGCGAAGTTAAAAACACATGAAATGGAGACGGTGAGGTCTATGCGTATCCAAAAGGCGAGTGCGATCTTAAGTAAAATAAAGGCGGACGACCCCGACAACTTGTCTTCTTTGTCTACAATTAGGTCGGCCCTAGCTACGATCAAAAGGACGGAATGGGATGGTAGAACGGTCATGCAACAATCGCAGTGGTTAGCTGAGTTACACGACTACACGTTGAGAACGGAAGAAAAGGATGGTAAAGTGGTACGTATTTTCTTGGCACACCCCGAAATGATAAAATTGGCTCAGTGTTTTCATCAAATTTTGTTGATAGATGCCACTTACAAGACAAACAAATATAACATGCCGTTGTTGAACATTGCTTGTCACACTTCGGACAAAAACACGTTTACGATTGCATGGGGTTTAATGGATCATGAGAACAACGTGAGTTTCATTTGGATGTTGGAGACGCTGAGGTCCATTTACAATGGGGATGATTTTCCAAGGGTTATTGTAACGGATAACGATCAAGCCTTAATGCATGCAATAGCGGTAGTGTTTCCTGAAGCCCGAAACTTGCAATGTATGTGGCACATTCAAGGAAACCTCAGACACAATTGCCATCACCATTTCCAAGCTAAAAAACCAAGGAAGGGTACCAAGAGGTCGAAGGAAGAGGATAAGCGCATTAGTAAATTGAACATAGCGCCTACATAAAGATAAATCTTCTTCGATCGTGAACTCCGTAGGATTAATGAATGGTTGGGCCATTATGTTGAAGATGATGTTGGAGAGAGTTTAAAGGTATTTGTGTTCCATATAGGGTAAAAGGATACAATCCTTATATAGAGTTTAGAGTTCCAACGGCTCTATTTTGTTGGGGCATCTGTATAATCGGTAGTCAAATAAAGTATTTTCACTTCCGATTATACAGTTGCCCCAAATTTTGTTTTTGTAGAAATGTCATTTTTTTCGAATTTGGGAACTAGAATAATCGGTAGTTAATAAGACTTCCGATTATACAGTTGCCCCAAATTTTGTTTTTGCAGAAATGTCCTTTTTTTCGAATTTGGGGACTAGAATAATCGGTAGTTAATAAAACTTCCGATTATACAGTTGCCCCAAATTTTGTTTTTGCAGAAATGTCATTTTTTCGAATTTGGGTACTAGAATAATCGGTAGTGAATAAGACTTCCGATTATAAAGTTGCCCCAAATTTCTTCCTTGGCGAAATCACCAATTTTGGGAATTTAGAAGCTACTTTAATCGGTAGTCTCTTGAGGTTGTTTTTCCTACCGATTGTTATAGAAACCAGATGCGAGTTTGGCACAAAATCGATATTAATCGGTAGTATAATATCGTTAATAAGCTTCCGATTGCTTTATAATAATCGGTCACAAAATAGCTTCCGATTATGTAAGGGCATTAACGTATTCTCCGCGTTTTTGGACATCCCTTAACGGTGTATATGGGTTGGGAATAAAAAAGTCGCCCCTAATTCGTTTGGGGTCGCCCCTAAAAATGCCAGGCAAAATAAAGCCAATAGCTGACGTCATTTAAACAAAGAAAAAAATACCTGAAATAGCCTTCTCATTTTTCATTTCAGAGAAGCTAATCTAGAGACAGAGATGAGAGAATATGTCGATCGAGATAGAGAATGAGAGAATGGTTGCAATTTGATTTTAGGATTTTCCTCAGTCCGATCTAAATCAATTAAGAGAGATTAGGTTCTAGATTCAGTTAAACAATCTTAACAATTGAATTGCCAAAGTTGTTCCAGGTGATTTTGATTCGTCTTGTACTCGTGTTTAAGGTAATTTTTGATAACGATTCTCGTGAGTTTTTCCTTCTGATTTCTTCATTTGGTAAAAGATTAACTAGAGATTTTGCTACGATGATGATAATAACGAAGAGAATTTTTTTAGGATTTGTAAATGAGAGAGAATTTATCAGCTTAAATTCTTAGATTTGAAGTTAATTTCTGCTGAATTTATATTCAATTTGTTATTTGAAGTATTTAGATATTGATATTAAGTACTCCCTCCGTTCTTAAATAATAGGCTGGTTTCTATAAATAAATGTTACAAAAAATAGGCTGGTTTCCTAATTGGGAAAGTCAAATGTTACTTTAATTTTCTGGGACCATTTTTCTCTTAACTTCTTTTGATGACAAGTGTCATGGGACCATTTCACTTTACTTCTTTTGCTGACAAGTGTCATGGTGACCATTTCACTTCACTTCTTTTATTGACAAGTATCATGAGGACCACTTTCAATGATTGGCTCTCTTAATTTCCTTAATTTTCTCAAAAAACAAAACCAACCTATTAAAAAAGAACGGAGGGAGTATTTATTAATGATTTTTGTTTGTTGATTGGGAACATGTAGTATTGAAAAGTTATAATTACTTGAAGCTGAGAAGAAGAAGATGAGACAAAAGCATGAAAGAAAAGAGAAGAAAGTTGAGGTTCGTGAGAGAAAATAAAATTTTATTGAATTGATTTCTTTTTGTTTATATCTCTTGTTGGAAATTGATGTTTAGTACTGTAATTGACGATGAACTTTAGATCAACATATTTTCTCTGGGGGATAGTGTTATCTTTCAGGAACTTTTTTTTTTGTGGTTTTTTCTATGCAGTAAATATGCACACTTTTTTAGCTCTGTGTAAGATATTCACATTGTTTTTTCCGTGCAGGCAATATGCAAACTGTTTAGCCATTGAACACTAATATGTTAGCTCAAGATGCCAGCAAGGTACTGATAAGCTCTATAAAGGTTCAATTTCTGAAAACTTAGCCATAATGGACAAATGAAATGATAGAGTAGTAGTAACACGTAAGGTGATGATAAAACCGCTGTAACTTTCTTAGTTGCGAGGGTACATTGATCTTTTTTTTTGAGCAGCCTGTCAGAGAAAAAAAGCTGGTAATGGATCCCAAATGATCAAGTTGGAAGAAAACCCCACGCAGTTATTTCCTTGATTAATTATCGATGGGAAGACTTTGGCTATGCTTTGGAGGATGATATGAAGCATCAGTTCTTGAGTTTAGCAGTTGATCATTCATCTTTAATATGTTATCGGGTCTCTGCAAAGCAAAAGGCAATGGTAAGGTTGTTGTAGTTCAATTTTTTTTAAGTAAATGAAAATACATCAAGATTATATCTTAATCTGCCTTCTAGTTTTGGTGTCAAATAGGTAGCAAGGTTAGTGAAAGAATGAACTGGGAAACTACTTTGGTGATGGCGCAAATGACGTTGAAACTATTAGATCGGATCGGGGGAAAAGCAAAACTACTTCTCCATTTCTTAGTTTGCCGCAGAAAGAAATTATTCAAAAATTGAAAAACTAATCCTAGCGTTAGTCTATGCGTCATTTAAACTTCGCATATATTTTCGGGCACATCTTTTTTAGAGTAGTAACAAAGGTACCAATTGAGTCGGTAATGAAAAATTCAAAAAGATCGGGAAGAGTCGAAAGATGGAATGCTCAAATAAGTCATTGCAAACTCAAATATGAGACTTTAAGCGAATTTCCTTTAGAGGAGGATGAAGCAGGTGGATGAAATGATGGATGTAGAGGAAGAACATGGAGATCCAAAGATTTGTTAACCCGAACCAAACCGGTGGGAAATATTAGTGGATGGATCATCAAATGGAGAAGGTAAAGGAGTGGGAATTGTTATGATTTCGCCGTGGAAGGCAATAAGTTAGCTTTTGCTTTTAGATTGGAATTTGAGTTCTTGGAGAAAGTCTTGGCATGTCTTTGCACTCGCCCGAAGAAAACTCCACTTAGGGTGCGGTCTCGTAACCATAAACCATATAGGTATAAGGGATAAGAGGCTGCGAAAACAAACTGGTTGTTGTTAAGACCGGATGGGAGGAGCTAGTCTTTCGATGTTTCGCCTCCTTGAAGGGGCAACCGGGAGATGATAAGGGCGACGCTCTCCATTAGGGGGTGTCAAAACAGACGCAAATGTCATGAGGCTTTGTTTCGCAAGGAGACTTAGGCTTGTCATATTTGTGCAATGATCCTGAAGAGGCAATAATACTAACGCGAGGTAAGGCGAGATCAATGGGTCTTTACACGAAAGTGTACGGACGTCCTGCGATTTCGTCGCACGACGGATGTCATGGGACTTTATGTTCGCAAGGATATCTAGGCCTGTCATATTGTCGCAACTAAAACATCCTGCAGAGGCAAAAATACTTGAAAAATGATAAGACAAGATCAATGGGTCTTTACATGCAAGTGTACGGACGTCCTGCGATTTTGTCGCCATAAAAGGCAGGGGAAGACCTCTAATTAGGGAGGTCTAACTCGGAAGACCACACAAAATTGATAAGGCAAGATCAATGAGCCATTGCATGAAAATGTAAAGGCGGTCTGCGATCTTATGCCACAAGAAGAGATAAAATAAAGAATACCAAAATGATAAAACGAGAAAAGTAGGTTTCTTCCCTCATGGAGCCTGCGACCTTGTCGCAATACAAATTTCGACATCAGCGAAGAATACAATGAAAAGATGATGATGATTAAGTAAAAATAATTTCATCAAAATGTAAGCGAATAGCTTGCGAGATTATAGTTATAGATAAGAAGAAGAAAATAAGAGGATTCTCAACAAGGGCATGGTTGTAGCAAGAGTTATCAAACGGTTAATTCTCTACATCAATTTTATCGTCTTCACCAATTACTTTCTCGACTTCGATCAATGGACGTTCTTCGAGATATTTTCGGCATCTTTATTCTCGCCAATTGGTGGATTCTCATAAAGCTTTTGATCAGATCTTTGTTGATAACTTCCAATATTAGCGACGTCTTCGCCGCTTTCATAGTCATAATCACTATCACGGAGCATCGGGAACTTCATCATCACTTATTTCCAACGGAGCGACGTGAATAGGATCAAGAGACTTGAAAGCAAAATGTTATTCACAGAACTTCCGCCTTTAGAGGAAGCGCGTAGTAATGCCTTTTGACGATTCTTACTATCAATATCCTTACAATGAGACATATAATCAAGTCTTCGCTCTGCACGGTCACGAACGAGCAAGATGCGAAGTGAGTAGTCCATTTTCCTTGCGAATTTTGGAATAATCGGAACTCGAGGGTAGAAATAGTGGAGCGAAGCTTTCTCTCAGAATCTGCATAACAAATACACAAGATCAGAGAAAATTCTTATCGAACATTATCGACATTTTCAGGGTAGTAAAGCATTCATGGAATAAACATATGAATTAAGATAGTCAAATAAATTGACTACCTTCCTTTTGAGAAGAAAGATGTTGAATTAAAGCTGAAATTATTCCCAGGCGGTCCATGACATCATCAAATGAATCTCCCACTAAACCTTTCAATCGAGAACGCAAATTCTTTTCATTGGAAACAAGTATGGAATTTTCGTTCGCGAGTAAGTTGGATTTTTCTAAATTGACACATTGTTCTTGGAATTGCTTCGCTTTTACACTCAAAGTTATTCTACCCTCGAATAAGTTTATCTCTCTCGCCAGTAATTACTTCCAGTTGGTTTTTCAAAGAATGATTGGCTTGCTCTTGTTCTTCACATAATTTTCGACAAGCATCATCTTTGCTGCGAATAGTTCGCCACCTTATTCAACAAAGAACGTTTCTCTTGCGAAAGAGTTCGATTCTCATCGATAAAGTTTGCAACTCCAAATCGATTTAGTCAAAGCATAAGAGAGGAGATAAATCATTACTTAACAAGTCTTGCTTCGCGATAAATTTAAATTTTCTTTTGACAAGTTATTTATTTGATGTTTGCATAAGTGTGAAGATTATCTAAGAGATTATATTGTTCCATCCAACCATCTCTCTCAACTCGAACTTCTTCAACAATGGACTCCATCCGATATATCTCCATTATTCGTTTCGGTTTAATGCTTGGAGAATGAGCAGAGAGTTTGAGTTGCAAAAAAAAAAAAAAAAAAAAAAAAAAAAAAAAAAAAAGAAAAAGAAAAAGAAAAAAAAAGAGATACCTTTTAATTCTTCATTCTTCTTGCGAAGGTCATCACAATCCAGCGAGATGTTGTGAAATTTTTGATTGCACTTCACGGTCATGACCTGGAGATCATTCTTCAGCTTACTAATTTCTTGAACCAAAGACGCTGCGAGACCTTATCGGGACCAAGGTGCTTAAAATCTCATGGAACATTGGATTTGATAGGATCAGAAGTTTTCTTGGCATCATTCACAAGATCCGAAAGAACCTTAAAGGCCACATCTATACCCTCCAAATTTTGTTGTTAGAGTTACTAAAAATGAGTCATCTTTTGTCAAAGGAATCTCATGAGAAGAGGAGGTCTCGGGGAGAAAGTGGTTGGAGAAATAGTAGGAACATTGATCGAGAGGTAAGCATCATTTAGGGGAACGATTGTGAGGAATATGAGGAGTTGAGGCGTAAAAGTGTTGTCGCTTGATAATGTTATCGAAGGAAGAGGCAGTTTTGAAGAAGGTCTGAAAGTGAAATCAACAGACTTGGGTCGGCGAAGCCTTTTAGAGTTCTATTTCCATCATTACTTCTTGTTGTTCATGGGCACTGGTGCTACAAGAGGATTGCCCGGATGGTAAGAAATGAAGATCTTTACAAAAAAAAAAAATCTTTAATTTTCATTCATATTTCTACAAGAGGCGATCGCAGAGAGTTAAATGTTCAATGAATAGTTGTACATCGCGTGGAAAATATTCACATATTCAATCTGTTGCAAGGGGAGAATTGTTAGGGTAGAAATTGAATTTGTGTGTAACACTTGATGATAGTTGTTCTTTCATGGTAGAATCGTGTGGAAAATATTCACATATTCAATCTGGGTAGAAATTGAATTTGTCAGGGATAGTTGTTCTTTCATGGTAGAATCAGCAGATTATGATGGTGTTGTAGATGATGATTTGGCTGAAGAGAGCACAACTGCTTTTATTGATGATAGAGCACAAGTTTCTCGCCGGTGGAGGTTAAAGGATTGGGAGAATGTTCTTGTATATTATAGGGTTTAGATATCCTCCTAATTCCAAATTAGGCTGGGAGGTTTATACCACTCTTGTCCACTTTCATTATTTCTTATGCAATTGCAATTATTGAAGATGGCAGTCAAGTTTCTCTCCCATCTGCAGTTGTCAAAAGTGTTCCTTTATGATACATCATTCAGGTACTTTTATTTTTGTGTGGTTTCTCTATACTCTTATTTTCTGTGCGGGCAAAGCGGGAAATATACACACTTTTTTCGCTGTGCCATGCACACTGTTTTTCTGTTCAGGCAATATGAACACTTTTTTAGCTGTGCGGCAAATACGCACACCATTTTTCATGTGCAGGTAATATACACACTTTCTTTGTGACTAGATGGATTTTTGGTTTTTACGGTGTGACCATTAGGAAGTAACCATTTTGTTGATTTTTGCTGGTGTGACCATTTTGTTTTTATTCTTTTGTAGTGTTCTTAGCTTTTAGAAGATATGATCGGGGAGAAGCCTCAACATCCAACTGTTGCCAAGAAAGTAACTCGTCAATTCTTCCTTAATTCAAGCCTTTCTTAAGGTGTTGGGTCATAAGTTGCGGTTTTTTTAACACTACATTCGTGTATGCCTATGGAAACAACAATAGAGGCATTCCAGACATGCCAAGTTAATCAAGATTTATCTTTGGTTAACCCATGTGCATCATCCGTCTTTGCACAAGCACCTGCGGAGAAAGGGTTTTTCCAGTTTTGGTGTTGGTTTTCTTATGGGAAGTGCCTTAGTTGCTGTCTCTAAAATGTTGCTTCTCCAATTGATCTTGTGAATCTTTTGATCCAGAACCCGGATGTGATCATTTTTCAGTGCAGCCATTACGCACGCACTGTGACCGGCCTTTTTTTTTGTTGTAATTTTGTCAATTTTTTCTGTGTAGTTATTATGCACAATGATTTATTTTACTAAGCTTTGTTCAAATTACTTCTTTGAATACTGTAACTATAACTATTATCCACCTTGTGTTTAAATTAGGTAATTTTTCTTATGTACATACATTATCCATGGTGTTTTGGAGCGCAGATTTTATACACAGTTTTTTAAAACAAAATTAGGAACAAATAGCAGACGAAATACAATAAAATACATGTAATACCATTTTCGATAGGTAGCGCATGTCTAATGCATCTAATAAATTACTAACATATTAAATAAAAAAAATCCATAAACTAGATGACCGCTGCCACGGTGGAAGGGCCGACCGAAAAAGAAAACGAAATATAATTACTCTAATTTTTTTTTTTACTTAATTGCTCCACACCGGCAATAACCTTATACATGTGGATCTAGATGAACGTTGGAACAGTATGGGGGACAAAAAAAAAACCAAGATACCCGCTTTTGCATCCTTCTAAAAGTCTTCAAAAAAAAATTCGGTGGAAATCGTGGCCCAACAGTTTTATTATGACGTCAGTTTCATAGAGCACAACCCACCGAACCAAAACAGATCCTAACTAGCTAGCTTTGCATTGCATTTCACATACACGTGACAGTGACAGGTGGCTTACAAGAAAGAAACGGCCCCTAAATCTAGCCTACTGTACCGTGAAACCCCAAGATGAACTATTTTTTTCTGATTAAAAAAATCAAAAAGATGAACTCATGTTCAGCTACCAACACTTTATCTCCATGGCTTCACCACCGTTTTAAATTAAAATTCAACCATATACGATTTAGTTAGACCACGGTACTTAGCTTTACCACTTGATTTCAAGGAAATATTTGTTTGCTCCCTGTCTTCGTCTTGTTATTATGATCTCTAATTGGATGTCTGCTTCTCTGAAATGTAATCAATTGATTTTGTTGGAAGATCTCGTGAATTTAATCCAGATTCAGGCTCAGTTTGCATTTTTTTGTTTTGTTGATTCTACATAATTGAAATTGATTATGATTTTTGATTACGGATTTGTGTATGTGTTGTATTTGGTGGTACTGGTCAGGGTGGCGGTGGTGGTGGTGGTGGATGAGCTATCAGTAAAGATGGTGGCGGATCTGTGGATGTGTTGTTGGTTTTGTCGCAGGTGAAGGTGATGGTGGTGGTAGGTGAAGAAATGGGATGTTGTCGTTAGAGATGCTGGCGGAGTTTTGGACGGCAGCGGAGAAGGTGGTGGTTGTGGCGAGTTAACAAAAGATACGAAGGAGTTGTAGTAGGGCTATTTTCGTCAAGTGACGAAAAAAATAGCCGGACGGAAATCAAATTTTTTTTATGAAATTGGAATTTTTTTGTTAGGATTTTTAGATATTTATATTAAAAAAAAGTGATGTATAAGGAGTATAATAATTAGTGCATTTTAGACTTTTCATGTCTCCTACCACCAAAATCAATCGGACAAATTGCTTTTGACAAAAAATTGGCCATAAAGGGACTCCGGTCGGTCGGCCCAAAAATGAAGAAGCTAGTTTGCAACTTAAGAGGTTCACTAACTTATGTGCAAATTAGTACCGTTTACAATCAATGACCCAGAAACATCTTTTTTGAATTGAGAAGAGACCACTAGTAGGAGAGATTCATATTCAGGACCCCACAACTGAAATCACAACTGATACAAATCTTCTAGAATGACTTGTAAGCCCTGGCATGTAGCATCTCATCATCTCTTTGTGTAAAAGAAACCTACAAATTTTCGAACCATAAATCCATCTTTCTTTAGGATACCGGTTGAGAGAAACTTGCACACTAGATTCACTCTCTTCTTTTGCATTTTGATTCCAAAGGTTGAAAAAAATCTCTGCGGAAGAACACCAAAAATCTATTAAATGATTGTACATAATACCTGCACACAAAAATACCTGCACACAAAAATGTAAGTGTAGATATTACCTGCTCATATGAACATACAAATCACTGAAACCGAAAATCCATCTTTCTTGAAGATCGGTTGTTGTCAGAAACTTGTACACAAAATCATTATCTTCTTTGGCATCTTGATTCCAAAGGCAAAAGGAAAGTCTCTACAGAAAAAAAACAAAACTAATTTATGTATGAAAACACTGTACATAATATATGCACACAAAATTTTAGTGTGGATAATACCTGCACTCATATTCACATATGATAAATCTCTACAAAAAAAAATCTCTTGCAAATTAAACCCATAAAAATTAGTGTGAATAATATCTGCACGTAAAGATATCAGTGTGAATAATACCTGCACGCAAAGATATCAGTGTGAATATACCTGCACTTATATAAACATACAAATTCTTCAAACCATAAAACTAAGGATGAAGAATTTGTCCAGTTCTGAATTGCTCCTCGTATGCGTTCTCTGGATGCAGCTTTTTATGACTGCAAACAGTACAACGAAGTTAATGCGAAGTGTCTTTTTTTTCTTTTTTATATTACGCGTTTAAGGTTAAGATATAACAACTTAACATCAAACAGTACAAGGTTGATTGACACTAACATATACGGGCATAGATGAATTCCGGACTTTTTTATTTTTAATATCTAACTACATAAAAAACTCGATGAACTCAAGCATTACTAAAAGCCGTTATATATGGCCTAGATGCAGATGAAGCTACGAAAACAAATACAAATATTTTACTTTTATGACTAACAATAACAAATAGCTTAAGTCAGCTCTGGATATATCCACAATTCATTCTGTGCAGGATGTATCCATAGTTAATTCTGTGCAGGAAGCATCCACAAGTTTGAGTTGTGAAGAAAAAATCCGCAAGAAGGAAAACAAGAACATTTTAGTACTGTTCTTTGCTAATTGTTCTCTAACAGGTAACTGTTCATCATCTAATCAATTTTGTTTGCTGGTACCTTTCTAGATTTCTTCCTTTTTTGGTCTAGATTCAAATACTCCTAAATAAACAAATACAACTTCAATATGTGCATAAAATATCTACTAAATTAACTATGTTTAAAATACAATCTGCAACGGAGTGTCATATTTTCCAGACTACGAAACAATTGTTGTTGTAGCTGGCGAAGGATATGTATTACTTCCGCGATTTCTTTATTGTTGGGTTTATTATTCTACATATTTTTTGTTACCAATTAAACGTAGATGAGTTTAATTTAAAACAATTTTTGTGTATCTATGTTGAAGCACGACTGATAAAAAAAAATTTAAAAGAGCAAAACAAAACAATCATTCTGTGTAGGATATATCCACAAACACATATTGTGCAGGATATACGCACACATTTGATTTCAAAACCATACCTAAAGTTTGATTTTCATGCAAGAAAAATTAACAAGAAGAGAAAATAACAGCATTTAGCACCTTCTTCTTCATCGGCTTTCATTTCTTTGCTTCTACATCTCCCAAATTTCTTCCGATTTGATGCTACTACAAAAACAAATACAAAATTTAGTACATGCATAAGATATCTACAAAATCAAATTTGAAGATACAAATTAGTTATGTACAAATCTTTACACACAAATACATCTACAGACAATTAACAATATTAAAACGCCTAATCATATATAGTTACTTTGATCACTTTTTTTCATTAGTTCAACTCTCAATTTTTGCAGTCCACCTTTTCAATCCTAAGTATCTATATTGATTTTGCACCACCGCCTCCAAGGAAAAAAGAATATTTAACATTGTTAACTAACAATTAAACGGACAACATTTTTAAGGTTTCTGTAAATGTTTCTGTAACCTCGATTTCATATGTATTAAGGGTTATTTTAGTAATCTAGCTTATTTTCCTGTGTAGTCATCTAGCTTGTTCACTGGCTACCCATATGCAATAGAGAAGAGTGCTTCCTACCGATACACTGTTAAGGTAATTTTTCACATGTCGTGGACATTTCTTTTTCTGTGAAGAAAATATGCAAACGGTTTGTTTTCCTGCGTAGCAAATATGCAAACGTTTTTCTGTTCAGGAAATATGCGTATTTCGATCTACCAAATCATATTGGTTTTATTATTACCTAGGAAGAATCCTTACTGCTCACAGTTAACACAGTTCAATGAGTAACTTCTACACAACAATCAAATGTGAAATGTTTCGTCATTTTGATCAATGTACAATTCGAAAAAAGTTTGTTTGGTGATCAACAGAAGTGAAGAAAATGCCTCAAAAAAAAAAACAGAAGTGAAGAAACACAATTTTTTTCAGTACGAAGTACATATTTTAAACTATATTCACACTATAAAACTAGATTTTAATGGTATATACAAGGGAACTACGTATGTCTTTCAATTTTAATGTTAAACTAACTTGATCTTGTGCATAAAATATGCACTCAGTCTGCATCATTTAGTACATGTTATTTCATTGTATCCAAACTATGAAACTAATAAACAACATTTTTAAGGTATGTGCAGGGGAACTGCACATGTTTATCATTTTTAAGGCTAACCACATCATTTAGCTAATGTGGGTGAATCATAAAAAACTTTATGTGAAGGGCATATTCACACATCCTTGTATGAAAATCAATGATGCAAATTTCAGTTTCATGTTGTATAAATCTGGTAGAGATTCGAAATAAAGCTTTATATTACATGAATCTAGAATATAACAGGGTTTTAATGATGAATCAAGATGCAAAAAATGTGTACATTTTCGGTACCCTTCCAGATATGTGCAGAGAACAAAGGAAATAAACAAAAACTAGATGTGTGAAGGATATATACACAACCTAAATCTGTGAAGGAAATGTGCAATCTAAACAATGAAATCACGCATACGAGATTTTACCAATAATTAAGATGAATAAACACAACATAGTTACCAATATTAATGCACAAATGAAATCTAGTGATCAACAAATAAAAAACAAGATGATAAATGCCTTTTTTATGTTACTTGTTTTATTTTTATTGCATATCCTTTCATGTTTCTACAAGAACATTTTGTTCTTCATCTTCATCAATTGATCGTGTATATTACTCTCTGAATAACACTTTCTTCAATTTTCCTTAACAAAACCCAACTGAAGAAGTAAATCAGAAAGCTCAAATGATAAGAAAGCTCAAATTTAACTTCAATTGGAAAATACGGATATTAAAATCGTATATAATTTTAATTAACCATAACCATATAAATAAAACGAAAAAAATCACCTCTTCAACTGCTCTTTCTCTAGAATGCTCAGATAACCTCAACGCCTTGATTTCAGCTTGTGCGTCAGTTAATTCCCGATGCTTATCTAAAATAAAAAGAACAAAATAAAACTAAATCAGGTCAAACCATGAACAAATCTAAGATACAAAAACGAACAGATTAAATCACATTAGTCACCTCTAACTTCATTTTCCAAATGATTAATCTCAACTTTCACCGGATCTGTAATAAATTTATAAACTCATCCACATTAATCACCTCGATTTGCAGATGATGAAGATTTTGATGAAGATGATGACGACGACGATTTGCAGAAAATTTAATGATGAAGACGACGATTTGCAGAAGCAGAAAATGGTGGAGTTGATTTGCAGAAGCAGAAAATGGAGGGGTTGATTATTTTAGCAGTGAGAGAAATGGAGGAGTTTCTGTGACCTGTGGGAGGAGTTAACTATTGGTTCATATCTTATTGAAGGTTATTTTTGTAATCTAACATATAATATTATTATAAGGCCACTGTAATAATTTACAAAACTTATTAAATAACCCTGGGGTCATATCTGTATAACCCATAATTTACAGGGTTATTAGAATAAATTCCTCGGGTGGGAATTATATAATTGACCCTCTTTTTGACGGGCTTCAAAATTATCCTTATGAAGCAACAAATATACCCCTCTCCATTCAAAGCCCATCAGGGGTCCATTAAGAATTCTGCGAGATTACATAATTACCCTTTGTATATATTTATTATTCTAAAACCAAAAAACAGTTATCAACGAAAAGAAAAACGAGAGAGAGAGAGAGACGATCGTGTTCTTCTGTCAGCTGAAATCAGGAGAAGAAAAAACTCGAAAAAATTTCTGTGAAATCTAAAGATTCAATCACCAGAAAATCATCTTATTCTTCTTCTACTGCAAATCATCTCTTTTCAGTTTTCATCATCAACATCATTCGTATCTTTTCAATCTCAGATCTGAGAGCAGTTTCTTCATGAACAACAGAATCAACAAAATTTTCTCGATCTGAAACAAATTGGTAATGGTGATTCGTGATTGAAGATGAGTAGAAATTTATTTTATATTTGCATGTTCAATTTGTAGTATCTCAATCTTCATAATTGATTTCAATTTATCTATTTTCTGTTGCAGAGATCGAGATTTTGGAAGCTTGATTCTTTGTGTTTGATTCTACTGGATTGATTGGTTCATTTACATATTATTTGAATTTGAGATCGTTATTCACCTCTTAAACAGGTATTCTTCAATTCTTCAATCTCCAATCTCTGGTTTTTGATTTTTGAATTTTTGTTGTTTTATTTAGATCGGCTCATAACTCAGTGTTAGATTTATGATTCATGAGTTTTAGCTTCAATGTACTTTGCATGAACCGGTTCTCGTTTTGAATTATTCTGGAGAATTTCATAGTGTTGATGAATTAATAGGAGAATTATTTGGATAATACTGATTGTTGAAGAATTATTTTGATTATACTGAATGTTGATCAGTTTTGGTATAATTAGAAGTTATAAGTCAGTGTAATCAATTAGAAGTTACAAGTTAGTGTTTATATACTCAGTTTATATATCTAACGTTCGACATTGAATATATCTTTCACGAGGGGTCGCAGCCCCCGAGTGATGTGCGACGTAATTGGAATTTGTATCTTAGGTTAGGTTTAGGCTTTTTCTTATGGTTTGCAGTGAATTTTTTAACATGGAGCATGTATGTTCATGTAGTATTTCATTTTGCAGGTTCACATTTGCACCGATTGCATACTAATGCGATGCGAAGTAACATATATGATGCTGTTTATACTGTTTTTTTGTATTAAAATCCTTGTTGTTGACATAGAATTTTCATTGTTGACACTGAAAATTTGTACAATATTCAGATTATTTGTATCAACATTGGTTGTTGATTCAGGTTTGTTGGATCAACTTTCATTGTTGATGCAAATAACCTGGATAAATTTCTGATTATGGTTGTTGATAGTTGTTTTATTGGATCAACATTGATTGTTGATGCAGGTTTGTTGGATCAACTTTCATTGTTGATGCAATAACCTGGACAATTTTCTGATTATGGTTGTTGATGCTTTTGATTATGGTTGTTGATGCAGGTTTGTTGGATCAACTTTCATTGTTGTTGATAGATGTTTTTTTATTGGATCAACATTGGTTGTTGACAGATTATGGTGTCAACATTGTTTTTATGTTTTATTAGATTTGTTGATCTGTTGTGATTGTTGCAGGCCACAGATGGCTGTTGCAGAGTTCACTTTATCCAATTTGACCGTATCGCATGTTGTTTCGGAATCAACTACTGTCAGCGAGATGATTAGTGTGGTGAAACAATACTGGCCTTATGTCCCTGAAGACCTCTTACTTTTTGGTTACACTGTAGATGAAATTTCACATGTGATTAATCACGATTTGGAGTTGAGGTTTTTCATTCACTACTGCATCTCGAAAGGGATTGATGTGTTGAAGTTTAACATCCAGTTTAAGATTTGTGTTGATTATGTTCCTCCTTCTTCTTCTGTTGCTCCTTCTTCGTCATCATCAAGTTGTGTTTCAAACAACGATGTGGCTATTGTAGAAGATTTGACGGATGATTCATCTTTGGTCAAAAGGGTCCCCAAGAAGTCATATGCTTGGGCCAACATCTTAACCGGAGTAGGGCAGGTTTTTGAAAGTAAAAACGATTGTCGTGATACTGTTAAGAAGTATGAATTTCATAGTGGTTACAAACTTGACGTACGTAAGAGTGACAAGAAACGTTACAATGTGGAGTGTAAGAACAAGAAAAATCAAAATTGTAGCTGGAGGTTTCATGCATCTCTCGTTGGCAAAACTAAAGGTGTGTTTCGGTGCAAGAAGTTTCACGGAGAGCATGCATGTGATTTAGCTTCTTCGACCCACAAGTTACAGTCGTTCTGAAGCACAAGACGGCCATAGGATGGACCCAGTGGTAGAATGATGAAAATGAACTTGTCCCAAGATGCCACTACTAGGAAGTCACTTGTCCTTTCGGCATCTTATAGAAGGACTTTGGCTTGTGCAATGCTGCCTTTGAAGGTGTATGGTAAGTACAGAGTATGTTGAAAACATCATTGAAGTGTTTATGGATGACTTTAGTGTTTTTGGTGATTCATTTGATCTATGTTTGAACAACTTGTCATTAATCCTTGAAAGATGTGTTGAAACAAATCTTGTGCTAAATTGGGAGAAGTGCCACGGTAACTCATGGATTATGTTCTATGCTTCCGTTAAATTCTGAAAAAGAGTTTTCTATTGTATTTGCTCGCCTTATTGTTGTCTTTCGACCCGCTCTTAGGTCTAATCAAGTTGTGTTTCAAACAACGTTCTGTGGACAAGGAAGATTTGAAAAGCCCGGATGCAACTATTCTCAATTCATCTTTGCAGTAACCCTTAAATCAAAGGGTCCCCAGAAGTCATGGGATGATCCATACTTATTGGCGGACCAAGTAATAAGAAACGTTTTCAGGAGTGCCGGAGGACAGAAATAAAAGAACCGCTTACAAGGGAGTTTTGAAATGCATATACAAAAGCGATTGTGCCCTGAAACTTTTATTAATCTTTTGTCAACTCGCAAGTATTACATCTTACTTCTTTGTTGATTATGTCTCTAAATGGGTGGAGGCTCATTCCAAGGTGGTTTTTGCAAACTAAACAAGGTTGGAATTGCCATAATTAACGTGGAGGCAGGTTTTTAAAGCTTGTTGAAGAAGTACAATGTGTCGCACAAGGTTGCAACACCTTATCATCCTCAAACAAATGGACAACCGAGGTGTAACCGGGAGGTGTAGACGGTGAATCCAAGAAAGAAATCAAATGCTTTGTGGGCATTGCATACAAGACACCTATTGGGATGTCTCCTTTAATGTTGCTCTGTACTTACCCGTGGAGATTGAGCATAAGGGCGTTTTGGGCGATTAAACAATGCAACATGGAGATGGATGGGGATCGACTCAGAGGAATTTCACTTCGAAGTGGTTTCATGAAAACGAGGAGATAAGATTTGCGATTATGTTCCTTTCTTTTTGCTGATTTCTTATTAGGATTTCCCACCTTGACTTACTTTGGACGATTCTTACATTCTGAACTAGTGAATAAGAAAACTCCAACTTGTAGTTCTTTAAGGAATCACATAGTATACATGTCGCTAAGATTACATGAATCTCCTGATAGTAGAACTTAGAATGACGAAGGAACATGATCGGGTTTGCTAATTGTATGAGAGAGTTGGATTTAACCACTCACGGTGAAAGTGGAGACTACCCATGTTACAAGGTCTAAATTTGTGCTTTTTGGTGTGTGTCGCCGTCACATCTTAACCATAGAAGCACTATTTTGTGTTGGTTTCAATAAAAACTTGTGATCTTGTTGTCGTGGATAATGACAGGAGTTAAGAAGTACGTTGAATTAAAATGGGCAGTAGCATAATTTTTATAAATTTGGACTAATTTTGATTCGTATCCAAGACACTATAAGAAAATTCAGTGTACTTACACCATGGCAGTACTTACATTTTTTATTTATTTTTTATTTTATTTGTAACTTTCTCTTGTCTCAAAAAAAAAAAAAAATTAAAAAAAAAAAAAAAAAAAATTTCAAAAAAAAAAAAAAAAAAAAAATTCAAAAAAAAAAAAAAAAAAAAAGACAAGAGAAAAATGTTTTTATTTTGTTTTATTTTTATTTTTTATTAAAAAAAAAAAAAAAAAAAAAAAAAAAAAAAAAAAAAATTGGGTTTGTATAGTTTGTTTGTATGCAAAAAATATATAAAAGAATCATAAAATTTGCTCGAGACTTCTTGTGATGTTGAATGCTTATCATTACGGAGAACTAGTAAGTTGGAAAAATAGGTTTGTGGGTATATTCTAGTAAACCCTGAGGGGTTTCTTGTTATTTATGCTAAAAGTGACCGTAGCCTCGACGACACGGAGTTGTTGTATTTTATTGTTTTGTTTGAGGGTTGTGGCGTGCTTTTGAGTTTAAGGTGCAATGGAGTCAGGAGGAAAGTATTTCATTTAGCGGAAAAGAAACGAGGCCATTCCGGGTCCGTATGAGAAGGTTATAAGCAAATAAGTTCCCTAAAAGCTAACTCTAAAGCTGGTGGCCCATATCCATTATTTGGGTGCCTTTGAGTCACGACAGCCTTGCTCCCGGCTTGGTTTTGTGAAGAAACTTCGTTTTCTTCCACAAAGTTCATTGCATGCGAGAAGATTTCGAACAATTCTTAGGCAAACTTGGCAATGGTGAATTGAGATGATTTGGTTGAATCGTGAAATTGAGTTAGGGTTTGTGAGTAGGATGAAATCTGTGTTGTTAAGCAAGTTACGAGAGATAATGTAGGGTTCTTCGAGGTGGAGTTCTCAGTTGAGGTTTTCATTCACTCTGGTGATTTGCATCTCGAAAGGGATTGATGTGTTGAAGTTTAACATCCAGTTTAAGATTTGTGTTGATTAATAGCAGGCCTTGCTGTGCCTGGGTTTTTGAAGCAATGGCCATCGTCATCATCAAGTTGTGTTTACAACGATGTGGCTATTGTAGAAAGATTTGACGGATGATTCATCTTTGGTCAAAAGGGTCCCCAAGAAGTCATATGCTTGGGCCAACATCTTAACGGCGGAGTGGGCGGCTTTTTTGAAAGTAAAAACGATTGTCGTGGAAATAGGCTATAGAAGAAGGAGTTTATTCTTTTAGTGCGTCGTTACAACGTAAATGTGGGTAGAGTGTAAGAACAAGAAAATCAAAATTGTAGGTCGGAGGTTTCATGCATCTCTCGTTGGCAAAACTAAAGGTGTGTATCGGTGCAAGAAGTTTCACGGAGAGCATGCATGTGATTTAGCTTCTTCTGACCCAGCAGAAGTCAGGATGACGAAGTCTTTTCTGAAGGATATCTTAATAGATGAATTTCGAGCATCAAAGAAGAAGAAGACTGCAGCTGATGTCAAAGATATTCTCCATCTGGAATATGGTATTGATCTCACGTATAGTCAGGCATACCATGGTTTACAGTTCACTAAAGAGTCTCTTTGGGGTGATGACATCAAGTCCTATTCAGACTTTGTTTGGTATAAAGACTCAATTGAACGTTATAATCCTGGAAACGTCGTCAACTTTGAGTATGATGGTGTAACGAAGCAGTTCCAGAGGTTTTTTGTTGCTTTCGAAGCTTCCATTACTGGTTTCAATAATTACTGTCGTCCGATGTTATTTATTGATTGTACTTTTCTCACTGGGAAGTTTAAGGGAGGTCTTATGGTTGCTTGCGGGAAAACTGGTAACCAAGGTATGATTTTTAATATTTTTTCTCTTTTTTAATTATTAATTGTTTCAAAGTTAGGAGTTGAATTACACAATATAGTCTGATATGTCTGATAAGTACCTAAAATATATGATTTGAGTATCACTTTCTCGTGCTTTTCTTAGCTATTTTCTCTTATATTTTCGGGTATTATGCTTTGTTTTCATTTTGGAGGTACTTTGGAGTCATGTGATGAAAAAGAAGAGAAAAAAGAGCTCAATTTGCTATTTAAGAACCTTGGTCGTTGGGGCAGTGGAAGCAGAGAAGCAAGAAGGCTCAAATGCATCAAAATAGTGAGTTACCGAAGCATCATTCTTATCAGGGCATCCAACTGATGTCAGCTGGAAGAGTGCTAAAGACACACTGAAGTTGTTAAGGGCTACCCAGCCTTCTATATAACCAAAAATTGAACTCCATAAACGCAACAACATTATTTCTTCATCTCGTCTTCAAGTCGCTACCAGCCATTGCCAAGAGTGGTTCACGCCGGCTCCATTGGTCCGGTGGGTGTTTACAAGTATTGAGGAGGTACCGAGAAGGAGAAAGAGAAGGAACAAGTGATTAGTTTCTGTGCAGAACTGAAAGCTCGAGAAATCCAGCATGAAGAAGCTCAAGCTGCTGCCATTGATTATCATTGCTGAATAATGAAGATTAAGGAGGAGTTATACATCATCTGAGAAGAGATTAGAAGATGGGTTTAAGCTGAATTGGAAGTTGGCAGTAAAGAAAAGAGAGCAGTTCGAGAATTTGTGTTGTATCTAGTATACATGGACGAAATTGATGTTGCTGCCATTGAATCCCGAGTAAATGGAGAAGATTGAATGTAGGTTTGAATGATTGAATGAATGTATGAACTCGTGTTTGCAGGGAAGGAGATTTTGAGAGCTTAAGAATCTACAACAAGCTGAAGACTGTGTCATCACCAATATGCACATATAGGGCTTGACAAAATGCCTGAACCGTAGGTTATGTTCTCAGGCAGGTCTATTTCACGACCAATTTCTCTGCCAAGATTACTTTGTTCTTGCCAGTGCTCTGCACCCAGGGGTTACCTTCCGGAAAAGTATGGTTATCGTGGCTTAGTCTAAAGTTTGAAGACCAGGGCGAATGATGAAAGTTGTACATTGTTTTGTGTTTTGATTTGAGCCGGATATTCAGTGAACAAGGAGGTATGTTGTTGTTGTTGCCGTTAATAATTGTGATTGAATGGGTCAACAACAGTTTGAATATCAAGATATCTTCTCGCAGCTAGCCATGGGTCTGTGTGTACCATGGATTATGAGAGCACCAGCAGGAATCGAAGTTTGTAGCCATGGGTCAGGGAAAAAGTAGTACTTATCTTACACAAGCTTTCTTGGCCAGAAAAACAGTGAGAACGAGTTATTACAGTGAGGCTTGCCGTTGGATTTGCGGTTGTATGCGGGATTGTTTTAGAGTTTGTGTTCGATAAGGAAATCTGGGTTACATTTTAGCCGGAAAATCATTGAAGTAAAGTGACTAAACAGCTGGTTTTCCATGGCTCTGGGCAGTGAAGGAGGCATATTTGCCAGCAGCTAGGACCTGAGCTAACTTGGGTATCAATTTATTTCAGTTTTGATCTGAATATCTAGCCGAGAAAATAGCCACAGGTGTTGTCTCTGACGTTTGTTTTATGTGATGAATGGCCAAGATTCATTGAGTATTTAGAAGCTGAGAAGATTTAGAAGACTTGGGTTGCAATCTAATCGAATTTGCAGGATCTGGAAGAGGAAATTGAAGCTATAAAAGAGATAAAAACCCACAGAGAAGGATCATCGCATAATACGACTGTTTTCCACCACCAACAGGGAGGAGCTTTGCTCCTCTCCAAAACCCTTCCATCCACCAGTTTTCATTCCACCTGCATCATCTTTTACACACCACCTGCATTATCATCTCCACCAGCATCGTCTTCTCCATCACCTGCATACATCCCACCACCAACACCAGCTGCTGTTCATACCACCAGCACTCCATACAGAAAGGTTAAGTTGATTTGGTTCTCCAGTATCAGCACAACAGACTCGCAGGCAACTACATCAGCAGCAAGCTTTCCACTTCACAACCACCATTCCACAGTTACCAGGCCACGGTTCCATTACCACCAGCAGCGAGCTTCCTTGGTTCCCTGCCATACTACCATCAGTCCATACACTCCACCAATCCCCTTGCTGCTGTTACTTTGGTTTGCTTGTTTAGTTTCACATATTTTGCTATTTTTGTGCCATGAACTCCAGTAGCTAATTGCAATTTGATTAGGGACGATTTAGACATCCGAATATGAATCCAAATTGATATTTAAACTGCCTGTTTCTTGCAATCTATTTTGTTATTGCTTATTCTCTGCCGTGCCAATAATGTTTATGAATTTATTTCTCAATCGTTTAAGTTGCAAATTGAATGGTTGTTTGGTGATTCTATTGCTAGTTAAGACCTCTTCGACCCGTAATTGTCTAGAAAGTCTTAATACAAGTAGTAATATGTGGTTATTGACGATGGGATTTTGTTAAATATCCACGTGTAGAGATTGACACTAGTAGATGAGTCGAGCCTATGTATTTGTCACTAGGAATAGCCTATCTCACGGAACTTAATGCATTTGTTTAAGTCACACCTAGAGAGCGTACTTCTAGGAAACTTGGCAAGTAGAATCCGGTAGTCGAGCGCTTCCGTGTCCGGTGAATTAAGAGATTGCAGAGTATTTGAGCGTACTAAATATTCTAGGGTTATTAATAATGGGTACTTTGCAGAAACATAGCTATATTGATAAGATTCATGCTTTGTGACCGAGAAAGAGTCTTTGATCATTCTCATCTCATATATTTGCATTAATATTCAGAAATTGAATCGACAACTTTAGCTCAACTCTCCCTTAGGAAGGAACCTGCTTGTCATTGTACTACCAGTTAGTGTAAGAGAAGTAAGGAATTTATTTTTGCGAGTTCGACACCTCGTCAATGTCCATGGATTTTAATTCTATGGATCACATAACTTTTGTTCATCCCCATAATTATTGTTGTTGATCCCATAACTTTTGTTGTTGATCCATTATTTCAAATGTTGATCCCATAACTTTTGTTGTTGATCCCATAATTGCAGTTGTTGATCCCATTTTTCTGTATCAACTTTTGTTGTTGTTCCATAATTTCAGTTGTTAATCCCATAATTCATGTTGTTGATACCATAATTCTTGTTGTTGATACCATAATTCTTATTGTTGATCCCATAATTTTTTTTGTTCACCTAATAACTTGTTCATGGATTTCAGGTTTTGTGTGTCACTTTTTGAATCTTTGGTTTTTTTTTTTTTTTTTTTTTGTATTTCTAGAGATCTATCTAGTTGCATTTGGTATTGTACCTTGCGAAAATGTGAGAGTTGGGAATGGTTGTTAACCAACTTGAAGGGTATTATCAGTGAAGACCGTCCACTGACCATCATATCAGACGGTGGAGCTGGCCTTTTGAAGCATGTCTCTGTGATCTTCCCAAAGGCTTACCATTCTTACTGTTTGTACCACATGAAAGGGAATATTCCGGTTCCAAAGGGCAAGAGCAGGCAAACTGCTGTGAAGTTGTTTGAAGAGTGCTACACTGCTTTAACAAAGGAAAAGTTTAAGCTGCTGCCAAGAGTATGAGCAATTTGAAGCTAGATTCAGCCATTGATTGGATGGTAAAGATTCCATTCCAGAACTGGGCAGCTCATGCTTTTCAAGGAGAAAGGTTTGGTGAGAACACATCGAACATTGCGGAGAGTTTTAACAGTGTGATTAAGCATGATAAGCGACTTCTAGCACTTGAGCTTGTCGATTGTATTCGTGCTAAGGTAATGGAGCAGAACTACAAGAGGTTGGTGGAGTCTAGTAAGTGGACTGCAAAGCTTACTCCCCGGATGCAGGCTAGGCTCAAAAAGAGGGTGACTGACTGCCGTTTTTACAAGTTCTGAGGATCAAGTGATAAAGTTTTTGAGATCATTTCTCCTACTGGAAAGCACACAGTCGACTTGGATGCTAAAACATGCACTTGCAATTGGTGGCAGAAGCATAGTTTCCCTTGCACCCATTCTATGAAGGCGATGTTGCAGATTGGGCCAGATGAACCTTATAAGTACATTATTACGTATTATACCATCGAGTCCTACAAAGGTTTGTATGCTCGTCCTATCTATCCTATTCCGGACAGTGAGAGGCCGCCTAAAGTTTCTGAGCATGGTTATGTGTTGCCTCCCAATGGTGGTCGAGCGTCAGCTGGGAGGCCAACTACTTCAAGGTACAGGGGTTCTCGAGAGAAAGTTCGCAAGAAACGAAAGCGTGGCCAGTGTGGGATACTTGCCTTCCACAACCGTCGTAGATGTCGCAGAGCTCCTTTGGCTCCTCGTGCACCAGTGTTTCATAGGGAGTCTAATTCTAGGATGATCAAATTTTTGAAGAGGATGTTGTTCTGAAGTTTTAGTGAATGATTTACTATTTTTTTGAACTTCTTTTTTACCTTTTTATGCTAGTTCTTGGATGATCAACATGGATGTTAGTTATTTTTATGCTTTTCCTATATTTTCTTGTTGGATTTGTTGTGTTTTTAATGACATACATTCTGTCTTATTTGTTTATGAATGTTATTCTTGTCAGTTTATGTCAGTTTGCAGGTTTACTGGTTTTTTTTACAGGAAAAAGTACTATGTAAACAGTATCAACATTTCAATGTTGATCCAAGTCATTTGATCAACTTCCATTGTTGATCCCCCATTACCGGATCAACTTCCATTTTTGATACTTAATGAAAAGAAAAAAATTGCTTTGTTACAAGTTAACTCCTGTGAATACATGCAATCTTTACTACCAACATTCATTCACTTGATGAGAAACCAAACACTTATTCATCAAAAAATTTTTTTGACCTATTGATTTTTTGGATCAACTCCCATTGTTGATCCCTAAAATGGATCAACTTCCATTGTTGATGCTCATTAAAAAGAAAAATATTTCATGGTTTTATCTGTATATACAAGTTAACTCCATTAGCTGTGCATACCTTCAATCTTTACTACCAACATTCATTCACTTGATAACAAAACCATTCATTCAATGTTTTATAGATGGATATAAATCAGTAAAGCAAACTAATAGTAATATTAATTCATAACAAACTAGTACTAAACATATCATCCAAATTGTTTCAGAACATAAACATACCTTCAAACATTTATTTATAGTAACTATAAGATGTCTTTTCAAACTAACTTCCAATTAGCAGACCTACACAGATTAACTAAATTACTTACCAACATATGTTAAACTACACCTAAGATGTTTCATTTTCAGAGCATGAAAAGTGTGTTTGGACTAATCTAATGTTCCAACAGAATCTTGTATATTGAGTACTTCTTCGAGTGAGTCGGTAAGTTCTTGCACTTGCTTAACCTCTTCGACTGAGTCTGTAAGTTGTTGTACTTTCTTACCTTCTTCCGGTGTGTCATTAATTTCCAAAGTTGGTTTCCATGCATCAAATTCAGCTAACATCCTGGCAGCCATCTCCACTCTCTTCTTGTTTATCTTCTCATGGTATTCGATGCTCTTATCATCTAGATCCCAGCAGTTCCCACGCTTCACCAAACATTTCATGAATAAGCAGATGTGGATTGCGCAGTCCAAACCCTGTTGTTGTGGTACATGGTAATGGTCCAAAACTTTAGTTACTGGTCCACCTGTCTCAACATCTTTTTTTCCCATTTGGTTCAGGACAGCAGTCAATGGTTGTACCATGACATTGTATTGGTCGTTGTATCCTTTTTTGTGATGAATGATGTTGAGAATTAACCATCTTCCACCTATTAACGCAAGCAGCACCCAATGGAATGGTTTCTTACTCCTGTCATGTAGACACATTGGTATGAGCAGTAATGTGTCATCGCCATCCACTGGGTAATTCTTCCTTAAGATATCTGGAATCCCACATTCATCAACTTTCTTTGCATCTTTGCTAGCTACTTCTCCCCTCATTATTTGCTGCATCATATTCTTGACAGATAACAACAATAATTCATTCATTTATTCATCATGAATACTTGAACCATCCCTAGCACACTAAATTGTTTCATCTCACCTAAATAAGATTTCAACTAAAATAATACAGAACTAAATAAGTTGATGTAACAAGTTATTGAAAACACAGATTAGGAGTTTTCGTTACTTACATAAGCATTTGTAGATAGAATTATGTGCTTCTTCCCGTAGTACTCCGGCTTAGATGGATTTTGCATCTTTGATTTCAGTATGTTGATGTAGTAATCAACAATCTCGTTGTTAATGTACTAGTTATCCATTAGAGCTTGGATATGCCTTCCATGAACGATCTCTTCCACTTCATTGTTGAAATAAAAGGTACATGCTCTGGAACTGCATTTGTAAAGAATTGGTTAACTCCCTGACATAAAATAACATATTATTGTTGAAGCATTATTATCTTGACATAACATATTAGAAATTCTAACTGCAACTTGGATTTACAATCGTTTTTTCGCATATGTTGCATGGCATCAACTTTCATTGTTTATACCTATGAATAAACATGCAATTTGTTACAGAGTTACATACCTTTCTGTCGCTTTCTCAAAGAATGGACGAAGGACCTCTTTTTCTTCCTCGGTGCAGGATTTCCAGAGTTTGATTTTTTCTGGCTTCTTCAACTTTTTTGGCTCAGGTGGCGTCACATCAATATAATCATCAAGGTTGATTATTTCCGGTTCTTCAACACCTCCCCCCCTTTTTCTTTCCCTTTCCTCCTTTCTTCCCCTTGTTCACTTTACCTTGAGGTGTGTATCTATTTGGCGGGTTCCTTGACGACCTTGTGATATACCTCATTGCTCTTCCAATAGCCTCAGACTGATTCCTTTGGCTCTGCGTCGCTTCAGAATCGTCATCGTCTTGGGCCGTGTCTTCATCTTCAGTTGGCCCATCAATTTCATCTAATTTGTATATCACTTTAAGCCCTTCCAAGACATTATCATCATTTGGAGTTTCAGAATCACCCTCTTCTATTTTCTGTGTAGGAGTATATTCCGTTTTTTTGTGTCGGAGCATCTTCCATCTGTTCAGGAGGAGTATGAGTAAACATTCCGGCAGTGATCGCAGCGAAGCTTTGGGGACTGAAGCTTGGGGTAGCACCTGCAGGGAAATAATCCGATTAGATTAACAGGAAAGAGTTTTATGTAAACAGTATCAACATATCATTGTTGACCCATTGTTTTTTGGGATCAACAATTGTTATTGGTTCTTCTATAGGATCAACTTCCATTGTTTACCCCACTTACAAAAATGAAAAAGTATGCTTGGTTAATTCCATTATATGTAAATACCCTGCAATGCTAACAATCATTCTCTTGATAACAAACCAATCATTCATTAATTATTTGATTCATTGATTTCATGGATCAACTTTCATTGTTGACACTTAATTAAAAAAAAATAAAAAAATGCATGTATAGAAATCAATTAGCTATACATACCTGGTATCTTTAATACTAACATTCACTCATTTTCATTCATAAAGCAAACAAATTGATTCATAACAAATCAATACATTATCAATAGATTAACTAATATGTATGTTAAATTGATTACTTCTTCAACGGAGTTAAAATAGTAACTGTAGCGACATGATCCAATCTTTCTGGAAGTATAACGTTAATTGGAGGAGTTGAATAAACAACTACATCTCCCATAATCTCCGCTTCCTGCATGTTTGTACTTCTTTCTCCTTGTTTGACTTCATACTCCTCTTCTAACTGTTCAACTGAGTTAGAAATCTCTGCAACCACATTCGCTATCTGAAGATTCGCTTCCTCTTGTCTTCTTATTTCTTCTTTTACTGCATCGTATCCCATCCTCCAGCTTGCCAATAGATCTGGCTCTATATTTATCTGGAGCTTTAATCCACTTTGACAACCCTTCTGAAAGCTTTTTTCCAAATCACTTTGATCTGCATCTGAAAGTGACAATGTCTGTTGACTTGATTCTTGTTCATCTTCTACATTCAACTCAGCTTCATTCTTCTTTGCAGATGGTTCTTCATTTGTAACAGCTTCCAACTCAGTTTCATTCTCCTTTCTAGATGGTTCTTCACCTGTATTCTCCAGTGGAGTTAATTCAGTCTCTAACAAATATTTGACTGCTCTATTGAATTCCTGTTGAGTACTCCCTGATCTTGCTCTCTGGAGATTATTCTCCATTTGATTCCATTCCTTCACTTCTTTAGCAATATTTTTAAGTCTCTCTTCATCTCCAGGCTGCAACTGAATCTTGTCCTTGTTACTGTCAATAATTTTCTTCATGAATATTATGTTGCTTATCAATGTCTTTGCTTGGCCCCTCCTTTGATAAGTTATTTCTTGTTTGTCAAATTCAAGATACATGTTTTGTTCTGCCAACTCCTCATTCCTCTGCCTCTTTAATTCCAACTCCCGTGCTGGTGCTGACAGGTCAATCAAATACATCTCTTCATCTGTAACCGGATCAACAAAATCTTCATGAACCTGCAAATCGGTAAGTGATAGACACATTTTTGTATCCAAGTTGTCTTCAATTTTTTGTATTGTTGGTACTCGATTTTGTACTTATTATGGTGTTTTATGTGTTTGTAGGTATTTTTGGGCAATAAACAATTTTGGAAAAATAAGCTCGAAAAGTTGTTAAAGGCACCCTGGAGGACATTTGCTAAATGGACACCTACTTCGGATAAGGGGCACCTCAATTGCTAAGGGGCATCCAGTTGCTATTCACACCCCAGGACACCCCATCTGATATCGGCACCCAGCACTCTGGATAAGGGGCACCTTCACCCCCTTCGTTTGAATTTCCAGTTTTGGCGGGAATTTGTTGCAGTCACGGGAAGAATTTTTGTTCGAGATTTTGGGATGATTTAGCGAGACTCAATGACTGGATTTGCACGGGATGACTTGACGGAGATTAACAAGCATGTTATGAGCTTCAAAATCAACTAGTTTTGGCTGGAATCGTGTGGAAGCAAAACAGGGAAAGTCCATCTTTATTATCCCTGTTTTGGATTTGGAGGATTCAAGTGCTATAATAGATTGTATTGGGCCTGTTTCAGCTTAGGACTGGTAAGTCAATCAGAATCAAAGAAATTGGCTGCAACATGAACTTGAACTCTAAAGGGGAGTGAAAGAAAACTCGGGTTTTCTTGTGGAAGATGTGTGGATATTTCAGCCCTGCACGAGTTTACATCGTTATAAACCTATTTTGTAGTGTGTAGGGAGTGTGTTCGAAGCAAGTCAATGCGTGCATGAGATTGAAAAGGTAAGAAGATATTCCCGAGAATATTTTCCTTAATACCGGGTAATAGAGAATTGTATGGAGTTATGGAGGAGATTTCTTGTGCATGAAAGGCAATATAAGGTGTTGAGGAGTAATGGAGGGGGGAATGGAGAGATAGGGGTTAGAACAGAGAGAAAAAATCGAGTGCAGAGAGCTTGTTCTTCATCAGCAGAGAAGGAGGAAGAATATGCGCAGACAACAGGAAAAGACAGTCGTTTAGCAACTGTCATCTTTTCTCCTCTTTACAACTGTTGCTTCTGCGACAGTTTTGAGCATTAGTTTTTGTAACAGCTTCTTTGTAACAATTTTCAGACTTATATCTTGTAACAGTGGGTTCTGTAACGCCCATAGAGAGTTGCAAATCTCTGTTTTCTTATATTTCTCCAATAAAAACACCATTTGAGCTATGAGAAATTCTTCTGAGTGTGTTTTTACTATGTGGAGCTAGACCCCATCACTGGGACGACGGAGGAGGATGTTTTTCGTTCATGTGGTAATTAAAATAATTCTTTTATAACTATTTGCATAGAATTTAATTGTTTTATGATTTCTATTAATTATTTGTTATTTTGTTTGATGTCGCATTCTTAGTTTTAATTACTTTTGATGCGTCATGCTCACAACTTACAACTAATGTTTTATGAAATCTACTTTGGCAAAGAAAAGAGTTATCGTTTCTTTTGCTTTGAGCTATAAATGTTTAGGATTAATTTATGAACCCATGAACATGAAAAACAGTAAAATCCCGAGTCCCAGTAAATTCTTCATCATGTGACATATTTTGTATATATTTTATTTCTAGTATTTTCGTTTATTAAATCTGAAATCAATCTCATCAAGTCCGAGTGAACCACAACCTTACTTATCATTATCTAAAATCCGATCAATTTTTAGCGCCGCCGATGCGGACTTGTTTATAGATTTGTTTTCAGGTTTTATTTTTATTTTTATTATTTTTTGTTCTTTTTTATGCGTTTTGGTATTTCTTGTTTCCTTTCAGATTTGGAGCTGAGCTAAAGAAAAAGAAAGAAAGTGCTGAAAAGAAAAGCAAAGCCAAAGAATGAAAGAAAAGAGGAATCCAAAAAGAGTGAAGAATAAATAGGGTTTTATTTTTATTTATTTTTTTGTAATATAAAATCATTAAATAGAGTCATACAGAACTTTAGTTGGTAGCCTAGCAACAAGCCGAGCACCAACCCCCTTCTGAATAGCGACACCTAGCCTATAAAAAAGAAATTTCCCAACACCCCTACTGACATCGTTACTGACAATAAAATTCTTCAATCTCTTAAAAACACATAAAGTATCGTCACCAAGTTCACCCAGAGTGGTAAAAGCTAGGACACCTAAACCATAACCATGTGAAGTACATTGGTCCAAGTACTTATTTCTTTTGCGCTGAACATCATTAAAAATAGCTTGACCTGGGACAAAATTACGAATACCTTCACCAGTGAATGGAGAGACACCAGTAACATCCATACAAACATCTTTTACATTCTCCCAATTAAGAATAAGCATATCCGCAGGGCGTAAGTCTCTATTATCATCAGACAGAAGCCCAAGGGCCGCTTCTTTACGCACAGGCACATCAGCTTTGTGACAAATGTCAACGACTACGTCACGTACTTGCTCATGACGATATTTGATCCCAACATACTTGGCACAATGAAGAGCATGGTCCCCAAAAATATCCATGGGTCTGTTACAGCTGGACTTTGGACTTTGGAATTTATTTTTGGGATCTTTTTTTTTTTTTTTTTTGGACTTTGGACTTTATTTTTGGGATATTGGACTTTATTATTTTTAAAACCCTAAGGAAGGGTAAAATTTTATAGATAAACTGCACAGAGAAGGACGACAGTTACGATACTGTCTCGGCCCCTCGGGTTCGTACACTGACATAGGAGTCGGTGGCCCGAGTCGAATTCAACGGTTCATCCCCCGTCTGGAACGGGAGGTAAGAATTCTAAACACCCGCGAATCCCCTGTCAGCGGGTTTACTGGATGATTTTGTATGCATATATGTTGAGGAATGAATACGGTTTTAAATTTCTAGTAAAGGGCAAGGCCTGGCCAAATTAAGATAAGGACTCGGATTTCATCCCCATTTCCTTCTTGCCCGCCTTAGGAACACGTAACCTACGCGAACCTAAGCCTTAAAATTTAAACTAGAAGGAGACCGTAAGGTAACGAGCGTAATAGGAAAATCGTTCAAAAGACATTTTTTTACTCTATTAAGCATACTTCGAAGTTCATGATGGTTATTGTAAGTTGAGCGTGCCACCTTGTAACCCAAGTGAATTTTTTGCCAATGAGGTCTGGGTGTCAAAGCTCCATTGAGCTTCCCTTGTCTCTATTCAACTTACTTTAACTCAGACTGATTCTAGAGAGGTTTGCTGAAATTGTAACGAATTGCCTTTCGGAAGAATAGAAGCTGGTCTAGAAACAATCTAAGGGAGCTATCATGCTTTTTGTTTGCTAGATTAAATAGGCTTGTTTTGGTCGAGTCTGCCTTATTTGTGCTTGTGTAGAATTCCCTTGCAGTTAGGATGTCAAACTGGTATTATAGTAGCCAATATAATGATAATCCAACCGAACAATATGGACATTACTCTTTTTATGAACATAGTGTGAATAGTGATTGGGAACGCCAACCTTTTGAAGGTTATGGGTCATACCATGGTGAGCCCAATTACTATCCACACGTGCATCAGTCATACGAACAAGAAGATTATAATAATAGTTCTTCGTCTCTAGAGGATACAATCAAACTATTGAAAAGTAGTCCCTTTTATGATCCTTTTGTTCCTATTCCTTCTCTAGAAGAGTCCCTTAGGGATTTAGCTGAGTCGACACGTAAGTTAGCTGAATTGACATGTAAGTTAGCCGAGGTGAATAACGTAGTTATGGACGAAAGAACTGCAACAACGACTGAATCATCTTTAGAAGATATCCTTAATAGGTTAACTGAAAACTTAGATCCAACACTAAGGGAACTTTCTTTAGAAGAGACCCTTGAGAGGATAGCTGAGTCGACACGTAAACTTGAGTTAGAGACAAACGAAAGTATTGCTCGAAATAAATTTAATTTCCAATATAGTATTTCTAATAACACCCTTGAAAATAATGATAGTTAATCATGATGATGAGGTTAGAATTGGAGACACTACTTTAGATAAGGTTCAACCATTTTCATGTTATTATGATTATGATGAAGATAGTGTTAATGAAGAATCTGAAATACGTAGGCATAGTGATCAAAACAAATTTGAGCTTCATCATGACAATGTTATTTCTGGTTCAAATCCCGATAATTTTAATGATTATTCACCTATTCAAAATGATGAGGATTTGACTAGAGATACCACCGTTTTAGACGATGTAGTTCATGATTCTTTAGCCTGCAATGTATTAGATAATCCATTATTTGATGTGCCTATAAGTGAATCGGAAGAAGTAACTATGATCAACACCTTAGTTAATGAGCCTTTACTAGAAACTTTCTCTGATAATTCTTTATATGATTGTGATGATGGTTTAGAGGAAAGAGTTTACCCTGAGAATACCTTTTTAGAGTCTAGCAAGTTAGAAACGCTAGTCTTGGAAGAAGATAAACTCGTAGAGATAAGTGAGGATGTTGAATACTTAGAGAATTGACCATTTTCAGGAATCTGATGTTCTAGAAATTAGGGAAATTGTGACTAGTCTATCTAGAGACACTGAAAACTCTAAGTTTGGTGGTGATTATCACTTTCCTAGTGCCTTACCTTTAACTCTCAGAAAGTCCCCTCACTTGGGACTTGACATTTGTGCCTCAACCATTTTACAAGATTATCTTCATGCACGTTTTCCTGAACCTAGTTTTGTCCATAAAGAAGTTCAGTTATTAGAAACCCATCCTATGGTTGATGTGGTTAACCTAGGCTATGATACCAAGGTTGAATTTGTTTTCCCACCAGAAACTTTTCTTCCAATTGTGGGAACTTACGAATTTCAGATGTGTCAGTTAATAAGTTTTGAGACTAAACCTAATTACTTTAGGAGATTAGGGTCGACATACTTGCTTAAGAATGACCACTACTGTGGTCAACTGTGTGAGTTAGAGGATCCCCAATTATTCAGGTTATTGTTATGTGCTTATAAGTTCTTAGTTAAGTATTTACAGACTCTTCAACCTGACTTTCAGGATCTTACCTTTGAGGAAATTCGTCCCTTGAAAACATTTTATCTAGACCCTTTTATAGAGCCTGAACCTGAGCCACAACTAGATATAGATGTCTTAAACATAAAGTTAAATAAGGGTATGTTCGGTATCTTCTTGGTCTGTTGCAGTTTCCTCTTCTTGTAGTTGTCACTTTTTGCTTCAGATGACCGCAGTTATTCTAGTTACTGCTATATGATTTTACGAGGTGACTAATCCTTTCCAATGTCTGGCTGAAGACTTTAAACTTAGCACTTCTTGGGAGGTAACCCATGCTCATGTGACACGGTAATATCCTTCCTTAATTCTTTTTCTTCAAGTGGTAACAGTTTCTCCTTGTTCATGCTTTTAATTTCATCTTTAGAACATTGAGGACAATGTTAGATTTAAGTTTGGGGGTGGGGAAGAAACTTTTTGTCAGCTTTTAATTGCACTAAATAAACTCCAGAGCCTAGAAATTTATGCTTATTAAGGTTGGCACTAACCAATCTAAGTGGATGGAAACATCTTGGTTGTGGGAGTTGAGGAACCAATCTGAGTGGATGGAAACATCCATTAGAGTCTATTCATAAAAGCACAGAGCTCAGGTGTTAGAAATAACATGGTAATTTCGCCATATCTCGTTGAGTCCTTTTCACCTTCTGTTTTTATTTTCTTTTCTTTTAAATATGTTAGTCTAAGTGATTTGGTGGGGCACACGATTCGAGTTGTTACCACTGCTAGGTGAAATAGAGTGACTGAGTTACCCACCAAAAAAAAAAGTGAAAAAAAGTGAAAAAAAAAAGAAAAGAAATTAAGACCCGACCATCAGACCAACCGAGATAAATTCAATAAAGTCGACCGCTGGTTCCCTTGTATATGCCAGTTGTGTTGACCTAGAGTTAGGATTATCGACCGCTGGTCCCCTTGTATATGCCAGTTGTGTTGATATTAGTCAGACCGGTATCTCAGTCCATTAGGATAGGTTCATCTTGGCAGAGGTGATATGATTTTCAAAGTTGTTGTAAAGTGGTAAGAAAAATTTCGTTCAACTCAGACTTGTAAAGATTAATTTCAGACTTAATAATAAAAATATATACAAAAGATGTCACAATATCGAGAGATACTAGGACTTCGGATTTCACCATTAATCACATTCAATTGGTTCATATAATGACTCATAACAATTATAGCTATTTTGTTGACTCTTTTCTTTGCCAAAAGTAGATTTCTAAAAGATTAAATGTAAATCACAAGCATGATGTATCAAAAGCTCTTACGTCTAAGCACACACCATCAAACGAAATCACAACTAATTAGTGAAAATCATAAATCAATTAAAATAAGTGCAAAAGTCATACAGAATCAAATATAGTTACCAAACCATTGTGAAATAAGGCCTCCTCCGTCGTCCCAGTGTTGGGGTTTAGCTCCTCATGTCGAAAACACACCCAAAAGATAGAAACATGGCTCAAGAGGTGTTTTTATTGAAGCAAAAGTATAAAGCAGCGAGTTTGTAACAGATGTAATTGTTATAAAACTCACTGTTACAGAGAAACCCTAGCAGAAGTATTGCGAGCTCAAACTTAATTGTTACAAAACGGTTACAAAGGTATTTGATTTGAAAGATTAGGTAACGGTTTCTGCGACTTTCTTTGTCCGCGGTTTGCACTGTTCTTCTTCTTCTTCCCAGGAACAGCAGCAAGCTTCTCTGCAACTCCACTTGATCTCGACTGTTCAACCCCCTCTTATGGCTTCTACCAACTCCTTATATACACAACAGGCACTCAATCCTCGATATAAATCCGAGAATAACTCGGTTTTCTTTCTCCAAAAGATACGGAGTTTCCTTCCTTTCCTGCTTCCCTTTACGCGTCTCTTAATTAATCCAACTGCCCTCATAACAAGGTAAATCTGCAGAGATATATTCTATCTAAAACCCACGTAACTTCCATTCATGAGACAGAGAATATATAAAAGGAAACCCGAGATAATATAGCTTTCCTGTTTTAACTAGATCATTGGATATCTTCTTGTTTTTTCGAATGTAAGCCCATTACTAACCCTGTTTCAACAATACAGGTTAAGTCCACTCGATTTCCATGAAAAACTCCCGCAAAAATCTCCCTTCAATCTTTCCCAGGAAACCCGAGAGAACTATCACTCTGTTTCCTTCTAACTCGGGTTCTAGCCCAACTGGATCAAATATATCGACCATACCAGTGTCCGTTTTAGCTCGAACATGTCCCTTACAAGTGATTTCGGCGATTGAATCTCTTTAAAATCGCCCCAAAATATCAACCCTAAATTCTCCCGTAATGGTTTTGTTTCCGCCAAATTTCCAAAAATCAAAAGGTAGGGGATGACCTCCCCTTATCCGTGGCTGGTCTCCCTTTAGCAACTGGGGTGCAAATAGTAAGTGGTCGCCCCTTAGTAATTGATATGCCCCTTATCCAAATGAGGGGTCCGAATAGTAATTTTCTCCCACGAGCGCAAAAACCACTTTTCGAGCCAATTTCGCCGCAAAATCTTATTTCTCCAAAAACACCTACAAAAACATAAAATAATCAAAATAAGCGCAAAATCGAGTACTAACATTACAGAGAATTGAGACTAAAGTAGACACATAAATGCGTCTATCAAGAGGCCTTCAGACAGATATGGGAAACACCGTTCACCTTAGTTAACATCGAAAACCATCTACGTTTTTCTCTATATCCATCTTCTTGATCTTTTCATGTGATTGGTTTGACTCCGGTTATGATGTCCATAGTGAGACTATCTGAGTTTAGCTCTGTCACTTATATGAATTTTAGTATGCTTGAGTGCAAACTCGTGTACATCAATTGGAATTTCGCATCAGGGTACTTCCTCCTGTAGTCAATGAGAGTATGCCAACCAAGGAGATTCTTTAGTGCCTTCCAAGGTTCTGCGTAGATAGCTAGGGTCTGGAGTAAAGTTTTTGTGGGTACACCTCTGGTAAACCCTCCCGAGACAACACTCGGCCATTAAGGCCACCTAGGGGTTCAAAGGCTTGTTGCACATGCTAAGTGCAATCGCGATGCCAGTGACAGTGAGTTAGGATTTTATTTTCTAGATTTGCTCGAGGACTAGCAGTGAGCAATACAGTGAGCAAAGTATTTTTTGACAATAATCTTTTTTTTCTCACATCCTACCCTTAATATGAGGTGCGACGTATATTAAATTGCAGCAATATATAAGTGGAGTACATTTCAGATATGATGTCAAATTTGGTTGTTGATTCCATTCATTGGGGATCAACTTCCATTGTTGACACAAACAAAATGGGGTACATTTCAGTTACTGTATAAACCTTGGTTGTTGACTCCATACAATTGCATCAATTTCTATTGTTGATACACAAAATCTATAAAACATTTCAGATATTGTGCCAACTTTGGTTGTTGATCCCATTCATTGGGGATCAACTTTCATTGTTGATACACAAAATCTGTAATACATTTAAGATGGAAATTCGGTTTCATTTCTTTATCTCTATCATATATAATCACACTTGTTTTCCTAAATCCTAATCTGAACCAGCTTTGATTTAAATACACAGATACAAAAAAATGTGCATAATCAATCTTTTTTCTAGTAGATTTCAGTTATTTTGTGTCAACAATGGAAGTTAATCCATTTGCTGGGATCAACTTCCACAGTTTACACAAAAAAAATCAGTATTCTTTACTAGGAAATTTAAAGAGAGTAAGAAAAAAATTACCTTATGCTCAAACCAAGTCATGTCTATTTCCTGTCTAGCTTTTTCGCCAAATTCATTGCGAAGTTTCTTGAACAATGTGTGCTGGTTCCATCTTAGGAATCTCGGAGTTCTGGTTTCAAATCCCTGCATCTTCTCGATGTAGTCCCCAGTGTGTTCACATAACCAATACTGGATGCAGAGAAATGAAAGAGGTTATTTTTTACATAATGCATATAACATTGTACTATATAAAAATCAGTAAACATTTCACTTTTATATAAATGTCTTTTACTTACCGGTAGCATTGTAGTGCATCCGATAACAATCCCTTTTTTCCCTTTTTGTTTTGAGACATTTGCAATCAGATAATTTATAATGTGATCTGGCCATGACACTTTATCCATTTGTAGAACATGAGGTAACCATTTCCTCCCAAAGCTTGTAGTTCCAGAATCTGGGAAGAAAAGCACAGCACACAACCACATGGCAAAAAATCTGACAAAATACTCCGGGTCTGACTCATCTTCAGCTGCAAGTCTTAATTTTTTCTCAACCTCAGTCTTAGTTATTTTATCCTTACAATCTGGCACTTTCTCTCATCTGAACTTGTTATTCAAGAATTCCCTGTAATCATTACTGTTCTTTGCTTTGAGATCTCTTTGAAGTCTTCACTCTCTGTAATTCTTCTAATTTTGAAGATCAACGCAAATTTCCTTGCATCCAGAGAGCACTCTGTATAATTCTTTCCTTTTTTTGGATTTCCAAATGCGATCTTCTTCGTTTCCTTATTAAATCCACTAAGCAGCAGGCGTATTGCAAGATTGATTCTTTCTAACCATTTAGGAGTTACTATATTGTTGATGTCTACTGTGTAGAATGGGCTGAAGAAGTCCCAGAAAGGCATGGCCTTCAGTGCGTTTGCAAGGATTGGTTTTTTCTTATTTCCTCATTCTTCTAATTCAAACAGCTTGTATAGAAAAATCCCCATTTCAACCAATGGAATGAGACCTCCTTTGAATGTAACTTCATTTGCCCTTGGCCTACCTGCATACATGCAACTCAACATTGACTTATTTCTTTTAAATAGCTAAACAACTTAATGATATGGCAGCATAAAATAGAACTCAATATTCTTACCTTTCAGTTCCCTTTCCGGCTTCGCGTCTTCGGGTACTTTCTCATCACCTGATTCTTCTTCATCTGAATCATCCTCTTTCTCCTCTTCTGATTCTTCAATTTGTTTTCTTTTAACTGATGGTTCCTCTTCATTTTTATTTCGCTTTGATACTGTAACTTTCTCAATGTGTTGTGAATCTTGTTCTTCTGAATCTTTTTGTATCTCTTTTGCTGGTTTATCATGTTTCTGCTTTGTTGTTCTTTCTTCTAATAATTTCTTGTTCACCATTTTCCTTTTGGGGGCTACATTTTCTTTAATCTGTTGTGAATTATCTTCTTCTCCACTTTTCGCATTTATCCTTGGTGATCTTCTCATTTGTTTCATCTATTTCAAACAACATTAGTCTAGTTAGTCTTCTTTTTCATTAAATAATAACAAAAATAACAGTTAGTAAAATTGAATTAACTTCTGTTGTTGATACCATGTTACTGGTATAACATGGGATCAACTTATGTTGTTTATCCCATTAATTGTATTTTGGTTTTCAATTTTATGGTATCAAGTACTATTTGTTGATCTCATTGTCATGTAATCAACTATTGTTGTTGACATCTATAGCAACAGTTACCACAAATTGTTCATTTACATGAAAGTTCATTTGCAATCAATAACATTAGCAGTAAAACAAAAACCTAAACTGAACTAGCATTATATCTCTAGTTTCAAGTATTCAACAAGTAATAAGATCACATGGTTTAACAGCACAAGTTCATTTGTCATAGTGAAAGAACCTATACAAAGAAGGGAATGGCATGTTCACCAACAAAAAAGGTCAAAAATCTTCTTCTAAGTAATAAGATCACTCACAATGACATTTTATTTGCTGTCAACCTTGATTGTTGATACAATTTCATGGGATAAACTTTGTTTGTTTACCCAATCTATGGTCTATGATTAGCATCAACAACATCAATAACATCAACAACTGATAAAAAAACACACACAAAGAACCATCTTCTGTTGTTGAACCATGTTATTCCTTTGAAAACACACACATCAAGTCCTATTGATATTCCTTTGAAGTTTATAGACATATTGTACAACTTATTCATTATCAACATTCAACACATATTGTATAATCAACATGTCGTTATTGAAAAACAAACACATATTGTAGAATCAACAACTGATAAAAAAACTTGTATCCTGTCTAGCCTACATGGTATAACATACTAGTTTCATATCTAATAGAATATTAAAAAACAAACACATCCACACACAATTTTACGGGATCAACTCCTATTGTTTCACCCCATCTAAAGCATCAACAACTGAAACATCAACTCCTATTCTTATTCCTTTGAAGTTTACAGAATCAACATCAACTGGAATTTAGGGTATCAACTCTAATTGTTGATACAAAACAGAGAACAAAGCATTTTAGGGTATCAACTCTAAGTAGAACTTACACAACACAGAGAACAAAGCATTTTAGGGTATCAACTCTAATTGTTGACCCTATCTATTATCATCAACATCAACAAAAACTGGATTTTTTTCACAATTTTTGTCATCAACATTCAAATACATAAAAACAAACACATGCAGAGAACAACAAAAGGGGTGAAAATCAAAATCAACTGAAGAAATTATTTATTACCTCTTTCATCTGAAACTTCTACTGCTGAAACTCAAAATCAACTCCAACTAACCTAAAATCAAAATCAATCAATTAGATACAAAACTAAGTAGATACCAAGTCAAATCAAACACACTAGGAGCAGGAATTGTTCATAAATCGTATATGCAACAACATTTATTTCTTCATAAAAGTAAATCCGATTTCAAAATCGTTAAAAATGAAAATTAATAGCAAAATCGTAATAGAATACAGTGGTTCTATGAGTGATTTTAGCGTTTTTACCTGTTTAATCTTTCTTTTTTCTTCAAACTCAGTACCCTCAATCATACCTAACTTTCGATCATTTTTTTCACAGTTTTTTGATTTTTCGCAAAGTAAAGATTATGGATAATTGAAATGATTCAGTTGTTGAGATTTATATAGGTTTACGGTTACTTTTGATCGATGGTTTTCTTCGGTTTCTGATTTTTGAATTTCTGCTACTGCAGTTACAGGTTGAAGATGGAGGAGAGAGACAGATCGTGCAAATAGGTTTGGAACGGCTACTGGAGTAAATGACTCCCCAACGTTATAATCTTGATATTTTATTTAGGGGCATAATTGTAATCTAACAATCCGTGTTTTTCAGGGGAGGGTATTTTTATTTTGGGGGAGGGTATTTGTGTTGGGCCTCTATTATAGGGGCATTTAATTAATGTACCCAACAAGTTACTAGGATGTACTGGGTATCCTTGTCATTTTAAAAATTAGAATTTTATAAAAAAAAAATAGTTAAAAGCAATCAATATAAAAAGTTAGGAAAATTAGTGATTTGGGAAACGTGCAAAAGAGATCTGATTTCAACCTACCGAGCGACATAATCGATCCGGGAGGAAGAAAATCAAGTCCTCCTGATGAAAATCAATTGAATCAAATTTCAGAGGAAGTAATGGATGAGGAGATGAGGGAAAGCTCTACAGTTAATCCTAAAGTGTCCTTTGCGGAAAAAGTTAAACGGAATGTAGTACCATGTTCGTATTGGAAGGAGGATGAAGAACTTGTGAATAATGATTTTCATATGGAACATCTGAACCTAAACGAAGAAGGTGAAATGGATAGTGATGGAATTCCAACGATTAATATTGATGTGGAAACCAGGCATAGAATCAGCTCTCCATGGAAAAAATGTTTAATTGGGAAAGTAATAGGAAGAACTGTCCGGTTTCAAGTTCATTCAAGAGAAAACAAGGTTTTTATGGAGACCCAGGAGCAATATTCAAATTCTTGATTTGGGTAAGGGCTTTTTTTCTCTTTAAATTTGATGATTTAGATGATATGAGGAAAGTAGTTTATGAGGGACCTTGGTTTATTGGAGGACATTTTCTTTCACTATAAAGATGGTCACCGGAATTTAAACCTTCAAAAGCTAATTTAAATACCACAATTATTTGGGTGAGAATTCCTGAATTACCAATTGAATATTTTGATAAAGAAATTCTGAAACAGATTGGAAACAAGATAGGGGCTATTAAGGTTGATATTACTACTGATAATATGACTAGAGGTAAATTTCTAGAATTTGTGTTGAGATTGATTTGTCTAAAGCACTAATTCCTCGAGTTAGTGTTGGGAACTCTATTCAGCAGATTGTTTATGAGGGTATTAATAATATTTGCTTCAATTGTGGTAAGGTTACTGTTTTGGGGTAAAAAGTGATTCTGCTGGAAATGGTAAATTTGGGTGTGCCGCCGAGAAACGGATCTAAACCCTAAAAAAATGCACTGGATGGGAGTACCTTATATTCAAGAGATCAATACGTACAATTCTGGCCTAAACCAAGAAATGTTCGTTCCAGACTTGCTTCGGTCACAAAGTGAAGGAGAAGGGTAGATCTTAGGGAGGGAAGCGAAAAAGGTGTTGAGATCAAAATATTGGATTTTGAAGGTGTGGTTGTTTTACGACTTGTATTAGAATTTGGAACTGGCTTGCGGAATGTAAGCTATCAATTCTTTTGTGTTTTTATGAATACTTGTGTTGATAACACTTGTGTTTTTTTTGTCGAAATAGGTCGAAAACCTATTTATACAAGTCACGATTGAGCACACCCGATCTCGTAGGAAGTGGAGACAGTTAAGTAGTGGAGAAGTGGAGTCGTGTAAAAAGTGGTGACCATCATGTTTCCATCACGAGGGAAAACTGGTCAGCCATACACCCACTACTCACTTACTGCTCATTAATCGTCCGCCTTTTCCTGACACTATCTCGTAATGGGCGCGTTGCACGCCGCACGCTGTAAACCGCCAGACCAATACCCCAGTGAGCATCCCTCAGTTTGTGACATGTTTGATGTCTCGAGTATTTTCATGGAAAATATGCAGCAGATTGTTGAGTGGGTCTTGTGTGCAAGACCTAGTTATTCTGACCAATCGCGCGCAAACTAGGCGGCGGGTGATCACGTGTGGCGAGCTAAGTCATGAGACTTGTTGTAAGAAATAGCGTGTGACACTATTAAGTTATTCTTGGTTGGTCGCCTGAGATTTAATCTAGGTCCGTCAATTCGGCTGGCGAAGTTGGACGGCCGAGATTGTAATTTATGGAAGAGGGTGGCCGTTGATTATGGCCGCATCTCGTTAGCACCTGCCAGTGGCATAGTGGCGTAATGGCACGGCCACTATATCTTGGCATGTTGGTGTTAGATCCAAATATGACCCAACAATATTGGCTCTAGTTGTCGTATCAAACTTAATGCCTTATTTGGAATTATTTGGCATGGGACGGCATAGCGGTCTTAACCAAATTAGGGTTTGGCATGTAAAATCCCTAATTAGTGTGTACGGCTATGTTGACGCGATAACCACTAGGTGTTGGCGCGGTTTGGCTTTATTTAATGCGTGTGGCGGGTTTAGAGCGACCTGATTGGTCGATGGAAAGGGGGCCGGCAAGCGGCATGGGGCCGGCCTCATTCTAAGTGCGTGTGGTGCATTTAGAGTGACCTGATTGGTCGATGGAAAGGGGGCCGGAAAGCAGCATGGGTCCGGCCTCATTCTAAGTGCGTGTGGCGCATTTAGAGCGACCTGATTGGTCGATGGGAAGAGGGCCGACAAGCAGCATGGGTCCGGCCTCATTATAAATGCATGTGGCGCATTTAGAGCGACCTGATTGGTCGATGGGAAAGGGGGGCCGGCAAGGGCAACATGGAGCGTGGCCATCCGGCTACAGGCGGTGCCTGCTAGGGCGAACTGGCCAGCCATGTGGCGCATCCACGCCTCCTCTTGTTTCTGCTCCTATTTGTCGCAGCTCCTCTTTTATTTCTTGCTTTCTGATTTTTGATAGTACTTTGCTCCTACTAGTCCAAGGCAGATTAATTTCCTAGCTTACCTAGGTTTGGTCTCGACCAATAGGTTTCGAGATATTGCGCAGGGCGCAAAAACCTAATTTTTTGCAAATTGATAAATTAGGTTAAAGAACTGAATTTTGCGGGTTGCCGCAAAATCAATCAATTTTGAGTAAATTTTGCATACTGATACAAAAAATCACTAATTTAATATCAAAGGGAAACATAACTTTGCATGCCTCTGATTGAGTACTTCCACACGCATCTTAATCCTGACACTTCGGGAGATTCATGCTACTAGGCTGGGAGCGAGCATTAGTCATCATGTCATGTCAGTATTAAGAGTTCAACCGGGGAACATGGCATATAATAAATACTCAGAAATTTATAGAATATTTGGGGTTGTTGCTACACGCACCATTCTGAATAAATTTCATATAAATATACTGAACTACTTAATACATATGAAAGTAAAGAGGCTTGGGCACTCATCACTTTTAAATGGCTCAATTTTCTTTGCAGAATGACGGCGCATTAAATACAGGGTTTTACAATTTTAGCCCTGAACTAAAAACTACCATCAACAGCTACTCATAAAATTGATAAATGTCCTTTGATGCATAGCAAGGAGGATTTAGATACCACTCAATTAAACAATACGGCAGTGAATAATGATGATGTTAGGGAAGACAAACATGAATTTGGGCCTTGGATGTTGGTTGAGAGTCGGAAAAATCGCCGGAAAAATTCCTCTCAGAACAAGGAAGGTTCTGTAATCCTTAATAGTGAAGAACAACATACTAAGGTGAGTTCTAACTCAGGGAATCGGTCTGGAAACGGTGGCCGAAATGGGAAAGGTTCAGATGTTAACAAAAACGATCCAAGAGAAGTTCTCAAAAGGGGTGGAAATAACCAAAATAGCCTAACCTATAGAGTTAAGTCTAGCATCGAGAATAAGGATCCTCAAATTATAAATTATGATAATGGTAATATCAGAGATAAAAATATTGGAAAATCTAATGATGATTTCTTGTCTAGGAGAAGCAAATCTACAGGCTTTGTCAGTGAAGATGAAGAGTTGGACCAATCTGAGAATGGTCTTAATGAATCTGCAGTTTTCCAAAACAAGTTACTTACATGCACGAAGAAAACCGAGAGAAGGCTACTGAAGAGGTTTTTGGTGCTAATAAAAACTGGGAGTTTAACTCTAATTCCTCTCATAACAAACAAACTTACAACAAATATCACAGAGAACATGGAGAATCCAGTATATCCAGTGAGAGGAGAGGAGATAGTACCAGAGGTGGTAGTAAATTTAGTGGACGAGGAGGAGGCAGAGGAAGAAGTGCTAGTAGAGGCATAGAATCAGATTGCTCCCCTGAATATGTTTTCAGCAAGCTTAACCAGAACATTGGTGGAGACATGGATGGTGGAGGATTTATTGAAGGTAGAAATAGATAAGGAAGTGAGACAATGGGGACCAGAGTTTCAGAGGTTGGTGAAGGAACAATGGCATGTCCTGGTGGAAATACGAGAAGCAATTCTTCAAATGGCGGATTTTTTTCCCCAGAGTACGTGCAAGAGTGAGGATCCTAGGAGAAGAGGCTCATGTGGAGGAGGAGGAACATCTAGTTCAGAGAGAACAAATCAAGCAATTGATAGAATCTATAGATTTACCATGGGAAAATGGGTTCAATTAGCACAGATTGTTCGGAGACATGCAAAGATAGCTCCTCCAGGGACAGGGTGTGCCTCAAAGGTCTGGCACGCATATTGCATGCTAGAAATAATCCTCCCACCAAGAATCAAGACCCATGTCCTAGAAAGAGGGCCAATCGATATGTCGAGATTCGAGATAGAGATAGCTACATGCTGGGATTCTTCCCCTCCAATAAACAGAATGTTTCGGAACTCAATATCGACAGGAGTGAGTCCAGAGAAGATGGAGGAAGGCATGCAGAGACTTCAGAAGCCCCATCAACAGAACTGGAGTGCGCTGCCGATGGAGATGGACAACCGATATAAACATAACTCATTCCCAATGAAGATCATGACATGGAATTGCAGAGGGAGGATTGTTTTGCTTCAAATCCTTCTTTAGAGAATAAAGTTACTAAAGCTAGGTGTCTTAAGGTTTATCTAGAGAAACTCAAACTAAAAGAATTATTTTATGCTCAGAAATCTCGTATTCAGTGGCTCAAGCATGGCAACTTGAACACTAAATTTTTCCATTTATATGTTCTTATTCGTCGCCATCGTAACAAAATTACTTGTCTCAAAGATGATTTTGGAAGCTGGATTGATAAAGAGGAAGATGTTGAAATTCTCATTAATGAGTACTCCAAACAACTTTATACTTCTAATAATCCTTCCATTTATTCTTCGGAGTTAAAGAATTTTATGCCATGTATTATCAGTAATTTGGATAATCAAAACCTTACTAGACCAGTTACTGAAGATGAAATATTGGATTGCATCAAATAATGGGTTCTCTTAAATCTCCTGGTCCATATGGACTACAAGGTATTTTCTTTAGGGATTTATGGGATATAATTAGGCCTTCAGTTTTAAAGGTAGTAAAATATTTCTTTTCGTTTGGCTCGCTTGATCCTGAAATGAATAAGACTTTTATTACTCTAATCCCAAAAGTTCAAAGCCCTGCCCATATTAAGGATTTTAGACCTATCAGTCTATGTAAGTTTTGTTATAAGATTATTTCTAAAAAAAGAAGATTGACAAACAACTTTGGTTGGTAACCTAGCAACAATCTGGGCACCAACCCCTTTTTGAATAGCAATCCCTAATCTATGGAAAATAAAACTACCAAAACCACTACTAGCATCGTTGCTAATTAAACAATTCTTCAAACGCTTGAAAAAACACAAAGTATCTTCACCGAGTTCCCCTAAGGTAGATAAGTCTAGAACACCCAGACCATAACCATGTGCAACACACTTGTCCAAGTATTTAGTGCGTTTACGCGAAACAACACTAGAAATAGCTTTACCTGGGACAAATGAGCGAATACCTTCACCAGTAAAGGGTGAGACACCTGTGACATCCATACAAACATCTTTACCATTTTCCCAATTAAGAACAAGGATATCAGCAGGCCTTAGGTCTTTGTCATCATCCGACAAAAACCCAAGAGAAACTTCCTTACGCGCAGGAACATTAGCTTTGTAACAAATGTCAACGATTACATCACGTACATGGTCATGTCGGAACTTACTTCCCACATCCTTAGCACAATGAAGCGCATGATCCCCAAAGATGTCCATAGGTTTGTTACAACTTGAGCATAGACCATTCTCAACAAACAACGGGATACCAAGTCGATAGAAAAGAACAACTTGGTCCAAGACATTGATTAAGCCCACTAATTGGTACAGCCAACAAATAATCCTGTGCATGCTTAATACGATTGGATTGCCACAAAATGGAGTCTCTTGCAGACATAGAAAATTGGTCTGGGATTCGCCATTATTTTAAAATAATGGCGAATCGATTGAAAATGTACTTGCCTAGATACATTTCTTCGAACCAGAATGCCTTTGTCAAGGATAGGTCTATTTTTTATTCCATTCTTCTCACCAATGAAATCTTTCACTCTTTTCGGTATAAGGGAGGTAATAAAGCTTGGATGGCTATGAAAATAGATTTTGAGAAAGCTTATGATCGTTTGGAGTGGGATTTTATTTTCAAAACTTTTGAAGCTCTGGGTTTTAATGCTAAGTGGATTCAGTGGTTAAGATTATGTATTACTTCTGTTTATTCCAAGTCTTATTTAATGGTAGTCCAAGTGAGAGCTTTGTTCCTTCTAGAGGTATCAGACAAAAGGATCCTTTATCCCCTTATCTGTTCATTACATGTCTAGAAGTGCTGAGAAGAATGATAAATTATGGGATTGACCATAAAATCATTAAGGGGTTCAAAGTTTATAGGGGGGCTCCTATGATCACTCATAGTTTCTATGCTAATGATAGCCTCATTATTCTTGAAGCTAGTGTTTGGAGTATGAAGGGTATTAAAGATATATTAGAGAAATTTTCTAGCTGGTCTGGTTAGTTGGTAAATAATTCTAAATCTCTTGTAGTTTTTTCTAAGAACATGCAAAGGAGGCTAGATAAATCTCTATGTAGAGGTCTTCAAATGAAACTGAGTGATAAACCAGGCAACTATTTGGGTATGAATATCCAATGGGGAAGATTGAAAGGTAGTGATTTTGCTGAAGCTCTAGTTAAAATTACTAATAAGTTGGCAAGTTGGAAATTAAATTCTCTGAATTTTGCTAGTAGAGATGTTTTGATTAAATCTGTTCTTGATCCTTCTCTTAATCATCTCATGAGCAACTTGAGAATTCCAAGTTTTATTCTTTCAAAAGTGGACAAATTGAGAAGAAGGTTTCTTTGGCAGAACAGGGAAGGTAATAAGAAATTCCATCTGATTTCTTGGGAAAGGGTTTGTCTCCCTGTAGAGTATGGAGGTTTGGATATAAGGGACCTGGAGTTTCATAATTTCGCTTTCTTAGCGAAGACTGCTTGGAGAATTGCTTGTTTTAATACTTCTATGGTTTTTAGGTTACTTAAGGCAAAATATTTTAGAAACTTTTCTTTTTGGGAAGCGATTACTCCTAATCGAGCTTCTTGGTGCTGGAGAAGTATTCTTAAGGGTAAAGAGTTGATTAAGGGTAGTTTAAAGTGGAGTATTGGTAGTGGTGATAGTATTTGTGTGCTGATGAACCTATAGCAAATCTTTTGAATCCTATCACTAACTTCCCTTCTCACCTGAAGGTAGCTGATCTAATTGACACCTCTTCTAATGATTGGAATTTATATCCACTCAAAGACTACATTCCTGAGGATATTGCCTCTAAAATTAAGGCTATTCTGGTTCCCATTTTAAAAAAGACGAAAGATAAGTTAGTTTGGCCTTACTCTAAGAACGGGCAGTTTTCAGTTAAAGAGTGTTATAATCAGTTAATCAAAACTAATGTTAGTGAGTTATTGGTTAATAATAATTGGAGAAATTTGTGGAAGATAAAGTCAGCAGCTCATATTAAGCATTTTCTTTGGCTACTGGCTCATGGTAAAACTTTGGTTAGAGACAATTTAAAACAAAAGGGTGTGGATATTGATGACAGATGTCCTATATGTTTGCAATCTTCTGAAACTATTTATCATTTGTTTGTTAAGGCCCTTTTATTTCTCTAATCTGGGATACGATATGTTTTGTGTATGATTTGGACTTTGGCAAAGAAGGGTTTTCTTTGAATAGGTTAGTTAATTCTATTACCCAAGAGTCAAGCATGGATGGAATGGAGTGGAAGATTTTACTGCCTTTCATTTTATGGAATATTTGGATTGCTACAAATAATGTTGTGTTCGGAGGTTCTAGTTTCAATTGGCAACATGTTATTGACTCTTCTTTCAGTGCTGCTAAAGAGTTTAAAATTTCCAATGATATTGGAACTTACTCCTGAGAACAAAAGAACTATTAATGTTGTTAGTTGGAGGCCTCCACCTGACAATTTAGTTAAATTGAATGTAATTGGAGTTGCTAATGGATGTGGGAATGTAGATTGTGGTGGTGTTTTTAGAAGCAGTGATGGGAGCTATGTGGCATCTTTTAGCAGACATCTTTACCGAAATTCCAACTACCTGGTGGAACTCTGGGCAGTCAGAGATGGTTGTAATCTGGCAGTCAACTTGGGAATAAAGAACATCATTGTAGAAAGTGATTCTCAACTTACTATAGACTTTTGTAAAAAAAAAAAAGATACAAGGTAATTGATTTTTTGAAAATATTTTGATGGACATAGATAGCTTTCAGTCTTTTTTTGATAATATAGTTTTCCAGTATCAGTACAGAGAAGGAAATTCAGCTGCTGATATTTTGGCTAAAAAAGCATCTAATGAAAAGATGAATGGAATTTGCCTTAGTGAGACATCGTGTTAGGGATTTCTTCTTCTTCCTTTCTGTATCGATTCCTTGACAATCCTTACCTTCTGAGCTTCTTCTTTATTTGCCTTAGTGATACTGCTAGTCACATGAGGCATGCTCAAAGCTTCAAATAAGAATCATACAAGAGGTACTCAGTACTTATAGTAAGCAAGAAATTTTCTTAAAAGTTCAAGAAAATATTTTCGGACCGAAAATAGCAAAGAGTTTCCCCTAAGAAAATATTCAAAATATATTTTGTTGTAGCAGAAATATACCTACAACACTTCTCGAGATTCGTAATTGAAAATCAAATTCTAACCGCTAGATGATTCATGTATATCCCTTGAGATTCATACCTGATAATGATGTATGATTCGTTGGATGATTTTGTAGTATTCCTCGTGATGCAATCCTGATGTTTGAGGAATCAACTCTTCATTAACTTCGGTTGTTTAATAATTGTTGGGACCAAGTAAATTAACTCCATGTTACTTAGTTCCTTCAGTATCCCTGTGCCTACAATCAATATGGTCTACGCACGTGAATCCCAAGATACACTCCACTATCTCAAGTTGCTTCACCTGCTGTGAAGACTTTAACAACTCAACTCATTTGGATCGTAATCTGAAATAGTAAAGGAATAATCTAAATCATTAACTTCTCTATCAATCTCCAATATCAAACACGTTAATCAGATATAAGTGGAGTACGAAGGTTCTTCCATTTAAATAATTTAAACTCATTTGTTCGGTTAGATCATCTAAGATAAAAACTATCGAAATGATCAATCTTAGTTAATAAATTATCAAAGTAGATTTCAAATAGAAACACCTATATATATTTTCGACCTATACATCAAGGTTTAAAGTCTATTTGAGATAAACAACTTGTCGGATCCCAGTCAATCAAGTGTGCAAGAAGTATATCACAAAGATCAGCATACTAGAAAAAAAAATTTTCTAGTCTTCAATCATCAGGATTCAAAGTACCTGCACAAACAACTTGATTTCCTAATGATCGATCGCGCAAAAAAAGGATTATGTTAACAATGGATAATCACTAATTCTATCTTTTGATCTTGATGCAATAAAACATATCTAAAATCGACGATCCTTAAACTAGTTTGAGTGACCTTATACCAGAAGAAAAGGATCATAGAATAAAAAAACTAGATCAATCAAGTTTAACTTTATCATTAGTCATAAAATCAATAATTAAAAATTTAAACAATAATACGATTCTTAGTTTCCCACCAACATTACTACTAGAGCTTCTTTAATCCCAAAGAAGTTTTTAAAAGAAACGCACATAAGAGATTTCACCTAGGATACTCTCCTCACCGATGAGTATTACGAGAATATTAATAGTGGGCTTTCCACACCAACCGTTAAGTAGCGTGTTCAAGGGATGAGTTTGTAAGAATATAAGCTCTACTATTTATAATGAATAAGGTTTGTTTGGACAACAACGAATTTCCAAATCCAAAAATTCTCAAGATATGCAATTAATGTATATTTTAGATTTTGTTCTCTTAAAATTGTAATCCAACATATGTACCAAAATCTCTCTTGGATGACAACCAGTATTGGCTTGTGTATAACATATACTTTATTAAAATAGCTACAAGCCTCTGGGATATGGAAATCATATAATTCTGAATTTCTAAAAGATATTTAGGATATTTCGTTTTTGGGATCTCGCCTTGAATATGAAAAAAATAAAAATTGAACCTTAAGTAAAAAGATTTCAGCACATGTTCAAATATATTATGTCGACATATTTTGAACTTTCATTTTCAAACCAAAATACGTATTCGGTATCAATGCAAACCCTAAAGTAATAAACAAACCGAAAACATAAACTTGGTTAACTAAGGATCGTTTCTACTAGGAATCCATAGGACCGGCCCTAGTAGAGATCCTTAGGATTGGTCTTAGCATGGATCCTTGGTAAGGGATCGGTCCTACTATAGATCCTTAGGCTCGATCCTACTAAAGATCCTTGTTTAAGGGACCTGTCCTACAATAAAACCTACGAAATAAGTTTCGCAAGTCTACTTGTTTAAACAATGAGAACATGGTTTTCTAAGTATAGAATCAACCTGAAAGTTCAACACACTAAATAATAACGAATTACCAAATATTGTTATGTAGAATCTACGAAGTCCAATAGATAAATTGTAATTCTTATACCAAAGTTCTATGAAATAACTAGAATATCGTTTCTTGATACTTTAATCATACTAAAATGATCAAGTCACCAATACTAGAAACATATAAACAAACTTCGTATGTTGTGTTTTCAATATAAACGACTTGAAAGAAACGTCGATAAAAATGGAACAAGTCAAGTATGTGTTACTAACCTCGAAGGAAGGATGATGTGTTTGTTGATGCCGATACTTCTTCAGGTTCTTCAGAGTAACACGAGCGAGTCTCAATATTTGTATTGTTCCTAGTCGAACCTAACAAAGTTGATTCTAGTAACCAAATCCAACATCTTTGAGATTTGGAACTAAAATATGACATCCAACCGAGCAATGCTCTAACAATCTCCTCATTTGCCAATTTAGTGACAAAACTCTTTACATATGGAGAATACCCTAATTAAAATACATGCATATTACATTACATAACATAACAATTTCTTAACTCTATCTCCGTACACTTGATTCCAAGTTCCAACAACAAAAAGTCTTGAAATGTTCAAAAATGAAGCATTTGAATAACAATAACTATACTCCCTCTAAAGTTAAGATACGTATATATTCAATCCGAACATTTATGTTTTTTAATTTTCTAGTATGTAATATTATACATCATGATATGTTTCTTCCCCTTTATCAATGCTTTACTCTTTTATGTTTAGATATATACTTTTCAACATGTATATCCTTTCTGAATGATAGTTAAATCACCGTATACTCCATATATTTCTTTCCCTTTTGGTCACAAAAATGACAAAGGTACGAAAAGTACAACAAGTAATTTCGAAAGAACCCTCAAGCTCATAAGAAATCGATACAACCTATTAGAGCCTATGCTAATTAGAGGTTTAACATACCACTTTGGATGAGAAACACTAAATCAGAAACTACCGAAGTAATCCATATTTAGCCTCTTACCAAAAAATAATTACTTATAGTAATTTGCCTTTATTTAGATAAGTCCAACTAAGATCAGAACTAACTTAGTTACTTATTAGGATCCAATTATATACAAAAATAATTGTACCTTGTTTCAATAAGCCAAGCTATAATCAAATTTAACTTAGTTTTCTTACCAGGAAAACGATATATAGAAATAATTATAAATTTCGATAAGCCAAACTAGAATCAGAACAAATTTAGTTACTTATCATGAAAGAGAATATCAGAAATAATTCTTTCCCCATGTGTATGTTATCCCAGCAAAACAAAAGATTAACACAAAAACAACCTTTACCGGAGAAAGGTCATATGATCTTACCCATCACTCGACACAAGATAAAGACTAAAACCGAAACAACTCATATGTATACAAAATACACAATGTATAGATCATAGATCGATATTATGTGACTCACACATGTGTTAAATCAAAATCATATATTCTTAAGATTATTTGTTAAAGCAACCCAAAAGGTTAGATATGAAATCCGGTAATTCAAAAAGTCACAACATCATAAAAAGATAAGCCAATATGAGAACGAAACTTATAGTTAATGAAAACTGTTAGATAATTGCTCGGTTGAACCCACAAAGCATTGGTATGTCAAGTTTGGTTGTCATATTATAGTTCCAAAAATCGAAGCCTCTTGATTTGATTATTAGAGTCAACATTGTTAGGTTAGAATATGAATAATAGAAATGTTGAGACTCCCTCGTGTTACTCCGAAGAACCTGGAAACGTATCGGCATCAACGAACACATCATCCTTCTGTTCGAGGTTAGTAACACATACTTGACTTGTTCCAGGTTTATCTATGTTTCTTTCAAGTTGTTTAGATTGAAAATGTAACATACAAAGTTTGTTTATGTATCTCTAGTATTGGTGACTTGATCATTTCATTATGATCAAAGTGTTAAGGAAAGATACACTGGTTTTTTATACAACTTTGGTACATGGAGTTACGAAGTATACTTTATCTATTGGACTTCGTAAATTTGACGTAACACTATCTGGTAATTCTTTATTATTTAGTGTGTTGAACTTTCGGGTTGATTCCACACCTAGAAATTCTATGTTTAACTACATTATTTTAAAGAAGTACATATACAGAAGTTATTTCGTAGTCGAAAGGAATCAATATTTTGGTTAAAAAGAATAGTTCAAAAGATATCGACATAATACATTTGAACATGTGTTAAACTCTTATCACTTATGGTTCAAGTATTTTTCTATGCGAGATCCCGTAATCGAAATATTCTAAATATATTTAAGATATTCGAATTTAGAGTCGTGCTGTGACGAGGTCACCCTCATGATAGCTCCCGTAAGGTTTTACCTTATAACCATAGGATATGACATCTTAGATGTGCACCCATCTCTAGACAAAGATTAGATAATTAAATTATTTTTACTATTTTCTCTTGTTTTTAATATTGGATATTATCCCTCCAACAAATTGGAGATTTAGTTATTGCCGTGAGATGAAGATTTTATTTTTTTCCTTTTTATGTTGCCTAGAAACCTAGAATTGGTAGGTTTAAAACATGGAAGAAGAATGATCAATTTTTATCATGATGGATTTTAAGTTACTGATCATGTGGAAGAAACGTATATCAATAGTATGTTTATTTCTTTACTCTTTAGATGTTAAACACCCATGTTTTGATTACCCCAGATGAAATCCCATAGGCTACAAAATCAAAACCTTTCCCCGTGTAAAGAAATTCTAACATTAACAGCATCAATAAAACTGGAGAATGAAAAAAATAAAACAGAACTAGTAGGGAGAGACCATAAGATTACATTTCCTATTTTCTTAAGGATTGGGGTAAAATAAGAAAAAGCTATTACAAATGGTTTGATGGTAACAATAACATTGAAATCTACTAAATATACCTTTTCAATTACAGATTATGGGTCTCTACCATATGATACTACAATACTAGTCTTTCGATCAAAAGATAGTTAAGTCATTTTTTTTTCCATCTTACAGCAATCAAATTAAAACTTACCCAACAAACATATTTAAATGTTAATCTTCTTTTCTTACTTCTACTTCATATACTGAATCATCTTTCACGGTTCCAACAAGCACACCAATCATCTCCTCTATCAGATTAATCAATCTGGATTGAGAGAACGAAGCTTCTTCGATCTTGCATAAACAATCACTTTAACATAACATAATTAAATTTACTGCAAGTTCTTAATACTAAGAATCGGCAAAGCTTTGAGAGAATTTGAGATAAATATCATCTAATGTTATGATTTCTCATGGATGGAAAAAAATAGTTTAGTTATTCATAGGGATCTAATAAAAAATAAAATAAAATGTACGGTCTTACATGATTTGTGTGTGACAGTCATTTGATGTAGACTCGGAATATTTCATATTGATCATTCGATCACTTGAAAATTATTTAAAAGCTAATAGTTTATATGAGACAGCTATTGTCGTCTTCTAAGGATGTTTCAATGATTGAAATGGGATTTTAGAACAATTAACCATTGTCTGGATACAACACAGTATGCATACCAGTATGCAAACTGTTATAAGAATGATTCAGGTCCGGAAACCAAGTATGCATAACCGTATGCGAACGGATTTAACTGTTAAAGTTCGGGAACTAAGTTTGCGCACCCGTTTGCAAACCGTTTCACCTAAGTTCGGTCCATAACGATAGTATGCGTACCCATTTGCGAACTGTCGGAAAAGATCAAAGTCTGGAACTGAAGTTCGCGTACCCGTTTGCAAATTTATGTGGTTGAGTTCTAAAATCGGTTAAGTATGATTTCATACTCATGAAAAAATACATTTATAAATTAAGGAATGTCATCTTTGCAAACCGTGGCTAAATGTTCATGAATTGATTCTCATGAATCAAATCCGATTTTGCTTCAATTTTGTCTTGCATACTTATATGAGATATAAACAATTGAACAACTCTTTGAGTAACACATTTAGATTCATTTGATCTAGAAGTGTTAAGATGAATGAGGTTAATACAAAAGTGCTCATATGGCTAACTCCGATTAACTGTTATTGAGGCACGTTTAAGTACGGTTACCCATATCTAAATGAAGGTATATTTTATTTGTGTGTAACAAGCTAAGACCATCTAATGGTGGAGAGATATTGCTTTGGTTTTAAGCAAACTTAGCTTGAATCTTAAATCAGGTTTTCATCCAACGATGAATATTGATTGCTTTGTTTCAAAGTTATCAAACCCTGATTTGAAGACTATATAGGGGGAACTCTAGCAACTTGGAAACTTAATCCCCACACCACATATGTGATACTAATTGTGACTAGAGTCAATTCTTCTTTAACCTAGGTTGTTCCTAAAACCATTATAGGTTAATGACTTAAAGACTTCATTGGGATTCTGAAGCCATACCCAACTATTTTCTCTGTAGTTTCCTGTTCTGATCTTACTGGTTCTATCGTATTGAGTACTATCTTATCTAAGATTTGCTCGAGATTTATCTCCGATAGGTAAGATATAAAAAGTAATCACAAAGCTCTTCGTCTCATTCTTTGTGATTCCACAATAGCTTGTTCTACTACCATATGGTTAAGTTATTTTGAGGTGATTGATATTTCTAGGCTGTTCTTCGGGAATATAAGACCAGATTATCAATTGGTTCATGTTCACCTTGATTCATCAAAAGACGGAACAAAAAATTCGTAGGTATCTATGTGCAAGACAAAATTGTTTATCAAGTCTTCGACTTTGGGTCATAGCAACTCTTAGTTGTGGGTGCGGTCAGCTAAGGGAATCAAGTGCGTAGAGTCCTGCTGGGATTCAGAGGCGTAAGGAATGCGAATGTACCTTAATCAGTGTGCGATTAGTTAGGGCTCAACTACATTCCAGTCTGAAGTTAACTTGTAGTAGGCTAGAGTCTGTAGCGGCTTAATACAGTGTGGTGTTCAAATCTGGACTAGGTCCCGGGGTTTTTCTGCATTTGCGGTTTCCTCATTAACAAAACTTCTGGTGTCTGTCTTATTTCTTTTCCACGTTATATTTGTTTATATAATTGAAATATCACAGGTTGTGCGTAGTTCAATCAATTAGTAAATCCAACCTTTGGTTGTTGATTGAAATTGATTGACACTTGAACATTGGTCTTTGGTACCGTTCAAGTTGTTTCTCATAATAATCAGGCTTACGGATTTCTATCTGTTTGATTTGCTAATTACATTGAGAAACAGAGATATAACTCTTGGATATATTTTCCTTGATTGAGTCTGACTGTCTAGTTGATTCTCTTGGAATTATATTGGAGTTAGTCCATACAGATTTCCTAACGAAATATTGTGTGTGGTTGTTGTACCCCCGCTTTTTCATTAGTCCATACAGATTGCAGAACGAAATATTGGGTGTGGTTGTTAGACCCCCTCTTTTTCAATCTTAAATACAGTCTTGTGTCATATAGGTTCCCGAACGAAAAAGTTGGTGGTGTACTTGGTACCCCCTATGTTTTCAATTTGGTCTAAAAAATCCAGGTAGAAATTGGTTCTTTGACAAGTATAATGGTGTTTGGTGTGGGATATACATGATTATTCATCAAAAATGCAGTGAGAAGAATGAAGTCACCAAGTATAAAGGCTCGCCTTGTAACGCGAGATCTCTCACAAAGCTTTAGAATTTTTTACTCTCTTGTAATAAACGTTATAACATTCCGCTAGTTACTTAGCTTGGTCGTGCAAAAGTACTTGAAATGCAACATTTTTATGTGGTTGTTACTTATCTCTGTAAGGATTAGGGGATAAACATATTTACAAAAGTTTCTGATAACCTTTTTATCACCCAAATAAAATCATGAGTGCGTTTTCAATTAGATCGAAATGATCACTTATGGGTTGAAACAACCATACGGATTCAGTATACCCATCTAAGTAACTATGTGATTGGAAGGGAAAAACAAGTAAGGTCCTTTGACCTGCGTCACAAAGAAAGTTCCTTAATTGGAATTGTAGTTATCTATGTCGATAGTACAGACATAGTATGTACTCCTAATGAAATAAGAGATTTTACAAGCTGCTTGAAATTCGTGTTAGAGCATTTCTCGGTTGAACCCACAAGTTTTTCTGTCTCAAGCTGTTGTCAATGTTGGGTGATCAAAACTATATCTTGATTTGTAGTCTACTAAGTCAAGTCTCGGACTAGGTTAGAATTGTAGTTGATTATCAGAGATCACCCTTGAAGACTGGAGATCGACGAAGACATTTGGAGAACTTCTGTATCAGGTATGTGAAGTCTTAACCATTCTATTCTACACACTATACCATCATTCTATCTATTGAGACTATGTCGTATGACTTCTACTAGAATTACAAAGAAGAAATTTTGAGTCAAGTTTGTCTTGTGAAAAATCTCGAAATATGATTTAGCAAATTAGATGTTCAATGGTCCTTAAAAATATTAGTTCCATGAATTAATTTGTGGAGAAAATTCAAAATTGAAAATTGCCCATGCAAATGATCGTATAATTAGGGAATGTTTCAAACATCATAAGACAAAAATATGAACTTACTGATATTTCTACTCAGAGTAGGTTGGCGAACCAGTTCGCAAACCATAGATATCTGAATTACATAAATATAGGTTGGTTCTTCAACCGCAAGTTCAGTTGGGTATAGTTCACGAACCCGGTTGGCGAACCGTGGTGAACTAAATTTTAAGTCGGATAAATAGGCTAGCAGTTGGAGAACCCAGTTCACGAACTGTGGTCAACTGAGTTTTGTAGTCTAGTAGGGTTGCCGAATCGGGTTCACAAACCGTAGTACCCTGACTCGTGAACAAACCACACGGTTGGCGAACTGTTGTACGAACTATCCCGAAAATGTTTAGCAGATGCTTAAAGACTTATTTTTTTAAGCACTTCTAAGACTTCATTGATCACTTAAACACTTATGTGTGTGTATCATGATTAATATATTAGGTTTTTAAATGAACATCAAATAGCTTTCAGTTCTTTGGCTAAGTTGCCAATCCGAACAATCATTATACACTGTTCCGTAAACGAACCTATGTGTATACTCTTCTATTGTTTTTGAAGACCTAAAGTATTTGATTGATTCTCAAGTTATCTTAGATTCAATTATAAGAAACCCCTGGTCTTTGAAAACTATAAATAGAGATGCTCTTTCAACTAGGAAAATCAATTCCTGACACTTTGTTTCCTAGTTGATTTTAGAGTTGTCCTCTATGGACCTAGGTTTCCTCTGTGGAACATTATTAGGTCTATGATCAAAAGACTTTTCTTTGGGGATTCGTGAATCCATGTCTGACTATCTTTACCTTAATAGTTCGTGAATCGTGATCTTGCTTTTCTGTTATCGAGGTTCTCGTAATCTCTTTCAGGCAAGATAGATAGTAATCGCAAAGTTCTCTTCGTCTCAGACTTTGTGATTCCTCAAGATAGGTATCTAAAGACTGATTTTAATTGATCTTTTGAAGATTGTTCTTGAGAGGTGGTTAAGAATCTAGGCTATTCCTGGGGAGTCGTAAGTTACAGATTTGTGAGGTTTACTGGCTTTGTCTATTGCAAACAAATTTCCACACCTTGATCTTTGATCTAAACATAAATCAAATAGGCTTATCTGTTAGAGGCAGACTGGTATCCAAATTCTTCACTTCAGCTGAAGCAACTCTTAGGCTGTAAAGGACGTCATCTAAGGGAATCAAGTGCGTAGAACCTTGCGAGGTTCAAGAGACGTAAGGAGTGCGACTGTAACTAAACTGCTTGGAGGGTGGATTCGGTCTGAACTACATCCCAGTCCAAAGTATGATAGTAGGCTAGTGTTTGTAGCGGCTTAATTCATTGTGGTATTCAATCTGGATGAAGACCCATGGTTTTTCTGCTATTGTGGTTTCCTCGTTAACAAAATTTTTGGTGTCTTGTATTTTTCCTTTTTTCGCATTATATTGTTTATTTTTATGATTGGATTTATACGGGTTCGTACGTATTCAATCTAAGTGGATACACTTGTTTGATATTAATCGATTACGAGACTTGTTTCTTGTAGAATTTGTATCTTGAAAGATAGATAACAAATTTAATCAATTGGCAGAATTCCGATTAGTTTATTTGGATACAACTAGATTGATCTTGGATATTGATTGTTGAGATCGTCCAAGTACACTGCTTAACAATCAGGTTCACGGACTCTAAGTCTATATATATACTGATTGAGTAGAGGTTGGGATATAAACTTTATATACATATTATATCAAGGATCATTCAGTTGGTGTACTTTTTATTATGTTAAGTTTTGTCTATAAAGGTTGCCGAACGAAAAAGTTAGGTGTATTTGGTATCCCCTGCATTTTGAATTCGAATTTGAGATGAAAATATGGGGAAACTCGATCAAACACCGAGCTTGTGGTATATTACTTCACCAGTTTGCATATGCCTAAAGTTGTTAGGCAATTTAACAAGAATATGCATCCTGCTAGCAATCCCATGATTAGTTGAGGTTCAAATACAAGTAAATTACCATTTCGTCTAAAGGAAGATGACGAAGATATGTTGGGAGATGAAATTCCCCTATCTAATTGCAACAGACGCATTGTTGTACTTAGCATAATGTACTCGCCTAATAGTTCATCCTTAGTGAACTTGTTAGCTAGATATAGCTTAGTGCCGACGCAACGTCTTTGGAATGGTATAATGAATGTAACCATATACTTAAAAGGAACCATTGACATGAGTCTTTTTTTTTTAATCCATGTAAAGACATAAAGAGGACTGCTAATGGAAATGCAATCTAAAATTTGTTGGGCATGTCTGACTTATTTAATAAGTCATTACATTTATTCACTTTCGGAAAATAAATGACTAAAGGAACTGTTTGGAAACTCCTATGAATGGAATCCAATGGAGATGACGACATCAGCGGGAGGATCCAAGAATATGATGTTGACATATTTTATTTCGAAATGTGAAGATGTGTTGTACTATTTTTTCTTTCGATCGAGATTAGTTTTTCCCCCATGGTTTTTGTTATTCGACGAGGTTTTTAGTGAGACAACATAATCTACACTAGGTACATGCTGAATGTTGAAGACCTGGTGATGACATTGATGTTACAAAATAATATCAGGATCAAAGAAATGGAACGCGATAATGAAACCTCTTTCAAAATCATCACAACAAAACAAGGAGTATCACTACAGTTTTCAGCATAAGTCAACTACTAGTAGTGATATTAATATTACACATCAAATACTGGGTTTTCATTAATCACCCACGAAACGTAGAAAGGATACTATGTATGAGTATTCGGCAAAGGCATATGATAGGTGTGATAAAAACCTAGATTTATATCTATTAGTTATGCTTTCTTTGCGAGTTTTCGTGTGAAGTATGTATCTTATGTTTACTTTTGAGTGTTTAGGTACTTTGGAGTCATTCGGAGCAAAATAAGGAGATAACGACAATTTGTAGTGTAATGAGCAAAAAGGTCAATTCACAGACGAGTGATACTTGGAGCCATCTAAAGTTATGCACCAAAAGAGGTGAAGAATTGACTGCCAGTTCCGCATAACAGACAGTTGAAGCAGTTGGCTGGGAGTGTCAAAGGCAGCCCTTATCAGATTTATAGGTGCCAATATGAATTTGCATCATTAACAAAGCCTAAAACTCAGAAGCGTCATCTCTTCTTATTTATTTTTACACTTCACCTGAAATCGAGTAGAGAGAAATGAAATGGCGGCAGAGAAAGGAAGAGATGAATCGACTGAGAATCAAAGGAAATTAGGGTTTGTTGTTGATATGTGGTATCGAGAATGAATGGATTGTTCTGGATTCGAATTCTAGCCGAGATTTGAGAAGGAAATGGAAACGGAAATTGAGGGTTTGTGTTGGTCTCTTTAAGAACTGAGTGAGAAATTAGAGAAGGAAGATCGATTGAAGGGTTTAGATTCGATAAGGAAAGATGGGTTTGAGCTGAATTTGTTTTTGGCAGAAAGATTATTCGAATTGGAGCTGTTTCTGTGGTTATGTTTCAAGGGTTAGGTCATGGGTTCAAGATTGGGAATGGTTGTTGTTCTTGAGAAGATGAGCTGATGATGGCTAAGGTTGCAGTCATGAGATTAATAAGATGTTGTTGTGGGTGCTGTTGATGGTACTTCAATTTACAGATTGAGGCCATGGATGAGATGATGTAATGAAGACTGCAAGGTTTTGTTTGCTGCAATGGTTGAGCTGTAGACAACAGGGAAATGGTGGTTGCTGCCATGGTTTGGTGGTCATGACATGGTGGTATTGTTGTGCAGTATGAAGACGATGATGTTCATTGGTTCGAAATGGTGGTTGTTGTTGAAACATGGAAGGCCAAGAGGACGCAATGCAGTTGCAGTTGGTGGTAATGAATTGCTACAGTTTCATATGGTGTTGGTATGCAGTGTAATTGCAGGTGGTGATGCTGATGGCTGCGAGCTAACGGATACTAGTGGTTATGAGCTGAAAGGTGTTGGTAATGCAGTCAAAGGGGACCAAGAATGGAAGCAGGGTGTGAACATGAGCTGGAGTATTAGGCTTGTGAGGTTGCAGATGGTGTTATGGGCTGGCAGTGAAATGGAAAGGAGATGGCTTGGAGATGATGCTCAAGTGATTATTGATGTTGTGGTTGTACAAGGGTCTTACAGATTGTAGGATTTGTTTGAGCTCAAAGGAGATGCTGATGTTGGTGCGGTTGAGCTGAATTGCAGGTATTGTTGTGGAGCTGTGATGATAAATTAGAAGGTCTGGTGGTGTTAGCTCAATCTTGAGTTGCAGAATAGATGAATGTTTAGGATGCAGGGCTGAAATGAAGAGAAGAAGATGGGTTTTTGCAACTGTGAAGATTCAGATCGGGAATTAAAAGAAAAGCAGTGGTGATTGAAGTGATGCTGGCTTGTATGATATGAATTTGCAGAATGAGGCTTTGTTGCTGTCGACCTCAGAAATGGAGGAAGTTGTGATATTGGTGGTTGCTGTAAAGACAATGGAACTGAGCTGAAGAAATGGTGAAGGTCGACAGTGTTCAAGCCTAAACAGGAGCAGTGATTGAATGGGTTAGATTGAACAGCAGGTGATGATTGGTTTGCAGGAGTTGCAGCTGCGGTCTGTAGACGGAGAATTGAGATCTGAACTTGGTGATGCTGTAATTGTAGTTTTGGAACTGAGATGATGCAGTTGGATGGATGGCAAAGCTGGGACTGGAGATTGCAGGTACAATTTTGGAATTGATGGTTGAGGTGCAAGTTCAGGTGATGCTGCTAGGGACCTGCAGAGGCTGTATGTATGAGAAATGGCCTAAGGCAATGGTCTTGAGTTATTCTGTAGCTACATTTGAAGTATGGTTGGAATATTATGAGTTAATGAAGGGTTGAGCCAGATTCAGATGTGTTGTATGCTCTAGATGAATGTTTAGGAGTTGTGCCTGTGTTGCAGTTGCAGTTAGATTGCAGGAATTGGAGCTACTATGGATTTACAGTTCAGTTGGAGATGTTGGTGTTTGAACTAGTGGTTATAGTTGTGGGCTTGATTAGGATCTGTAGTTGTTCAGACAATAATAAGATGTGAGTTTGTGACAGTGTAGATGAGGTTGGAAGACTAATGGAAGTTCAGGTGCAAGATAACATAGAAGGGTTGGTGGTTTGTACTTAGAGCTTATTCTGTTGCAGTGGCTATAGCTGCAGATAGGTGGTGCTGAGAAGATGATATTGCAGGTTGTGAAGCGCCATGGTGCAACACTGGGAATGGCCTGTGCAAGATTGCAACAGCCTTGGCCTAGACTTTACCGATTAGCTCACTCGGCCAAGTCGAATCTTTGATTCGTTCTTAACTCAGATGACTCATCATGACTCGGTCTGACTTTCCGAGTTGACCCGTTTGACCGGTGACCGGGTGGACTTTGCCGGTCACCTGAGCTACTTCCTGGTCGAATACCAGCCAACTTCCGGCGATAACACCAGTTTTCCGGCGACAGTTTTTGGGACATATTTTCTCATGGGTATTCTTCAGTTATGGGCTTGGTGGACAACTTGGACTTTGGGCTTTGAAGACCTAGTTTTGGAAAGAGGAAAGGCTACAAAAAGGAAAAGTTTCTTCTTTTGGGGGATCACGTATTTTCTACTTGGAGTTTTGGAGAGCGGCGACTAGGGTTTGCTTTTCATTTGTTTTTCATCTTCTTCATTATTTCATTATTGATTATGATTATGATTATGATGAACTCAAAAGCTATGAGTTGTTAAACACATATTATTGGTTATGGGATGAACTGGATTTCACAACATGATATATGATTCAATGAATTAGTTTTGTCTCAATATTTTATTGTTTATGATTCATTGTTAATATTGTCATATGATTTGAATACTTGTTAGGTTGAGCCCGGAATCAATCCGATTTGCATTGATTTCTAGAGCTATATTAGGGTTTTCAATACGAAAAAGTTGTTTATCCCTGATTCTAAGTAGCATAATTGTGGGTAGTGCTTGTAGTGATATATCCTACTAGTCACAAGTGAATCATAACTTTTGTTAAAACGGATTAGTGCTTTTACACGTTCGTTTGCATTGATTAGTCTTATTCCAGAGAACTTATTGCTTTTAGGGAGTTAAACTTGATTGTGCTTTTACACGTTAGGTTGCTTTCTAGGAAGAATTCACATATACATCTTTTAATGTGGTTGTGATGAAATCAGGGAATTAGCGGGATATTCTTGCGATCAAGGTATCCTAGGACTTTTAGTAAATGAGAGATTAAAATACCAATTCTAGTCATTGATGAAAATACATGTTTGTGAATGATACTATCCCATGACCAATATCTTCTCTTTATTGATTATAAAAATTATTTTATTTGCTTTGCTCTATTTTATTGCTTAGATAAAACAAAAAAATCCCCCCTTGGTTACTAAGAAACTGAAATTCTATAACAACAAAAGCCTCTCTGTGGGAACGAACTCTTTCTTACCACGTACTTCATTTATATATAGTAGAGTGAGAAAGTGAAATTATTTTTGCTCGGCTGACAACCGATCAAATTTTGGCGCCGTTGCCGGGGAGGCATACGGCTTGTTATTAAATTTTTAGTTTCTTTTTAATTTCTACTTTTATCTTTGCCTTTTGTTTTCTTGTCTTGTTTCTCACTTGTTTGCGAGAATTGTTTTCAGGTACCTAATCCCTGGCTTCTAAAGATTGGAACTATCCAAGGTGCGGGATAGCTACTCGAAGAGGCACAATACTCCAACCAAGTCAAGACACAACAGAAGATCAAGAGTTAGAAGTGGAAGAAGAGTTACAACTAGAAGGAGAACAAGAGGTTCCATTCGTAGACGAACCACAAGTTGAAGAAGAATAAGTAATGGGTGATCGTACACTCAAGGACTTGGCTTCTCATAGGCTTGATGCACAACGATGGTGTATTCAAACAAACTCAACCTTCGAGATCAAGCCGTGGTTGCTTAGAGAGTTACCAAAGTTCCATGGCATGGTGAATGAAGACCCAAACAAGCATCTTATGGACTTCCATACCATTGTCACGGCCATGCTTCCAACGGAGACTGATGCTGATGGTGCAATGTTGAAAGTTTTTCCATTTTCTATGGTGGATAGCGCTAAGGATTGGTTGTACTGTTTGACATCCGGAAGTGTCACTACATGGAACAGGTTGAAGAAAATTTTCTTAGAAAGGTATTTTCCTACATCGAAGGCTACTCAAATTCGCAAAGAGATTTGTGGGATAAAGCAAAATATAGGAGAATCTTTGTATGAATGTTGGGAGCGATACAAGAGATTGGTGGCAAGCTGTCCACACCACCAATTCAGTGACGCTATGATAATCCAATACTTTTATGAAGGTCTCCAATCAAGTGATAGATATCTCCTTGATGCTGCGTGTGGTGGTGCACTAGTGAACAAGACGGTGGCACAAGCTAGAGAGTTGATTGAAAACATGGCAGCGAACTCGCAACAATTTTACACTAGAGGTGAACCAATGGTTAGACGGGTGCATGAAGTTAGTGATTCATCATCACACAGTGATCAAAGGATGGATAATATGGAGCAAATGATGGAAAAGATGGCTGCAGTTATTTTACCTTCATATGGTGAAGAGTTGGAGCAAGCTAGTGCGGTCTTTCCAAATCAGCAAAGACGGTATGATCCCTGCTCCAACAGTTACAATCCAGGATGGAGAGATCATCCCAATTTTAGCTATGCCAACAAGCAAGGTGCAGTCCAACAACCTACTTTCAACCGTCCGGGTGGATTTCAACCGCAACAACAACAATTTCAGCAACCACAACCATAACAATCAATGCAAAATCAAGGTTCTGATATCGATTCAAAGCTTCAAACAATGATGCAAGGCATTTCCACCATGTTTAAAGAAAGTCAGCAGGAAACTAAGAGTGCTATCAAGGAGTTGCAGACACAAATGGGCTCCATGGCGATTGATATAAACAAAATGAAGGCACAAAATAGTGGGAAACTCCCTTCTCAACCTATTAACCCAAAAGAGGGTGGCAATGCTATTACGTTGAGAAGTGGTACACAACTTGTGCAACCCAAAGTTACTGATTCGGGCAAGGTGGAAACACCAAAGGAACCTGTTTTGGAGGAGAAGAATGAGGATTCTCCCCAAACTTCTGAGGTACCTATTCCTAGCTCTAAAACTCTGGTTTCTACTTATGTTCCTCCTTTACCTTTCCCTCGCAGATTTGCAAGTTCTAAGAAGGCGGAACTAGAAAAGGAGATTTTGGACGTTCTAAAGAAGATCCATGTGAACATACCACTCATTGATGCGATCAAGCAAGTTTACAAGTATGCAAAGGTGTTGAAGGACTTGTGTACCAATAAGCAAAGGCTCAAAGGTAATGAAGTGCTAAGTGTGGGGGAGAATGCTTCGGCAATCTTACAACACAAACTCTCACTGAAATGCAAGGATCCCGGTAGCTTTGACATTCCTGTCACAATTGGTAACACTACGTTTAACAAAGCTATGTTGGATTTAGGTGCATCCATTAACGTTATGCCGGCATGTATGTATAATTCACTTGAGTTAGGTCCTCTTAAAAAGGATGGAATTGTATTGCAACTAGCCGACCGCTCTAATGTCTACCCAATGGGTATTGTTGAGGATGTTCTTGTGCAGGTTAATCAATTAGTATTTCCAGCTGACTTTTGCGTGTTATAGATGAATGAAGGGTCACCGGACTCGTCTCTTCCATTGCTACTTGGGTGTCCCTTCATGAAAACGGCGAAAACCATTATTGATGTGGACAAGGGAATGCTAACTATGGAGTTTGATGGAGAAACAATACGTTTCAACATTTTCGAGACGATGAGATATCCTAGTGATGTCCACTCTTGTTTCTCCATTGATGTTATGGATACATTGGCACAACAAGTGTTTGAATTGAATGGTGGTGATGCTTTGGAAACCGTTTTAACTACATCCATGGATAATGGTGTAGAGTGTGGTAATGAAGTCAATGAAGCCCTTGGTGATATTAACTCACTACAAGGATGCACGGAAACTCATAATATCTCTTTTATTTCTTTACCATGCAGTGATGAAAAGTTTGTACCTTCGATTGTTAAATCTCCTAAGTTAGAATTGAAACCTCTCCCCGATCAATTAAAGTACTTGTACTTGGGTGACAAGGAAGATTTACCTGTGATTGTTTCTAACGAGATTAGTGATTTACAAGAGAATAAACTTCTAAGGGTGCTAAGGAAGTACAAGACGACCATAGGATGGACAATTGCTGATATCAAGGGTACAAGCCCTGCCGTTTGTATGCACAAAATCCGTTTGGAGGATGATGCAAAGCCTACAAGGGAAGTGCAACGTCGTTTGAACCCTCCCATGATGGAAGTTGTGAAAAGGGAGATACTCAAGCTTTTGGACGTGGGTGTTATCTACCCCATATCCGATAGCAAGTGGGTGAGCCCGGTACAAGTAGTACCAAAGAAATCAGGTGTGACAGTGGTGGAGAATGATAAGAACGAACTTGTCCCAACTCGTGTGCAAACCGGTTGGAGGGTTTGTATTGATTACAGGAAATTGAATGCCACCACTAGGAAAGATCATTTTCCATTGCCTTTTATTGATCAAATGCTTGAACGTTTAGCTGGACACTCTTACTATTACTTCCTTGATGGCTATTCAGGTTATAATCAGATTGTGATAGCGCCAGAGGATTAAGAGAAAACTACTTTCACTTGTCCGTTCGGTACTTTTGCTTATAGAAGGATGCCTTTTGGCTTATGCAATGCTCCAGCTACCTTTCAAAGGTGTATGGTAAGTATCTTTTCAGAGTATGTTGAAAACATAATCGAAGTGTTCATGGACGACTTTAGTGTCTTTGGTGATTCATTTGACCTTTGCTTGAACAACTTGTCTCTAATCCTTGAACGATGTGTTGAAACAAACCTTGTGCTGAATTGGGAGAAGTGCCATTTTATGGTAAATCATGGCATAGTTTTAGGCCATATAATATCTTCTAAAGGCTTGGAAGTCGATAAATCTAAAATAGACCTTATTCGTGCTTTAACCCCTCCCACTACGGTGAGGGAGATACGCTCTTTTCTTGGTCATGCAGGTTTTTATCGTAGATTTATCAAGGATTTTTCCAAGACAGCATCACCACTTTGCAACTTATTTCAAAAAGATGTGGTTCTTAACTTTGATGAAAAGTGTATGACGGCATTCAATCATTTGAAAGAACTTTTGATTTCAGCCCCTATCATTAAACCACCGGATTGGAGCAAGCCTTTTGAGCTCATGTGTGATGCAAGTGACTATGCGGTTGGTGCGGTTCTTGGGCAACGTGTGGGGAAGATACCTCATGCTATTTATTATGTTTCTAGAACGTTAAATGAGGCCCAACAAAACTACACAACCATTGAAAAAGAGTTGTTAGCCATTGTTTTTGCTTTGGAAAAGTTTCGCTCTTATCTAATTGGTACAAAAGTTGTTGTCTTTTCTGATCATGTAGCACTTAGGTACTTGCTAATAAAGAAAGAAGCGAAACCGAGGCTCATACGATGGATTTTACTCTTGCAAGAGTTTGATATTGAAATCAAGGACAAGAAAGGAATTGAGAACTTCGTTGCGGATCACTTGAGCCGTCTTGCTGTGGACAATGAATCTATCCCATTGCGTGAAAGTTTCCCGGATGAGCAACTATTCTCAATTTCCTTTGGAGAACCATGGTATGCCGATATTGTCAATTACTTAGTGTCTAAACAAATCCCAAAGAACTTGTCTCGTGCTGAGAGGGACAAACTTAAGAAGTTAGGAAACCAATACATATGGGATGATCCATACTTGTGAAAACATTGTAGTGACCAATTAATAAGAAGGTGCGTTCCCGAATTTGAATTTAATTCTATCTTGTCTTTTTGTCACTCTTATGCTTGCGGAGGACATTTTGGGAGTAAGAGAACCGCTCACAAGGTACTTGAAAGCGGTTTCTATTGGCCAACCTTGTTTAAGGATGCATACATATTTTGTACAACTTGTGATAGGTGCCAAAGAACAGGCAATCTAGGTGCCGAAATCAAATGCCACAAACTTTTATTCTATTTATTGAAGTTTTTGATGTATGGGGTATTGATTTTATGGGTCCTTTTGTCAACACCCATGGGAATTTTTATATCTTACTTGCAGTTGATTATGTCTCAAAATGGGTGGAAGCTAAGGCCACCAAATAATGATTCTAAAGTTGTTTCAGATTTTGTGCAAGCTAATATTTTTGCAAGGTTTGGAATTCCAAGAGCCATAATTAGCGACGGGGGTTCTCACTTCAAAAACAGGATCTTACAAAGCTTGTTGAAGAAGTACAATGTGTCGCACAAGATTTCAACACCTTATCATCCCTAAACAAATGGACAAGCCGAGGTGTCTAACCGAGAGGTGAAATCCATTCTAGAGAAGACGGTGAACCCAACAAGGAAAGATTGGAGCATGCGACTTAATGATGCTTTGTGGGCTTATAGAACCGCATACAAGACACCTATCGGGATGTCTCCCTTTAGGCTTGTGTATGGTAAACCTTGTCACTTACCCGTTGAAATTGAGCGTAAGGCGTTTTGGGCTATTAAGCAATGCAATATGGAGATGGATGGGGCTGGAAAGCAAAGGAAGTTACAACTCCAAGAGCTAGAGGAGCTTCGCAATGATGCATTTGAAAGCTCACGCATTTATAAGGAAAAGACGAAAGCATTTCATGATAACATGATTTCTAGGAAACAATTTTGCATTGGGCAAAAAGTGCTTTTGTTTAATTCTCGCTTGCATTTATTTCCGGGTAAATTAAGGTCACGGTGGATCGGGCCTTTTATTGTTACTAATGTGTTTTCTCATGGTGCAGTGGAAATTCGTAGCATAGATACAGGAAAAGAACTTAAAGTTAATGGGCACCGGTTGAAACCATATTATGAGAATTTCACTTCCGAAGTGGTGGAAGGAGTTAACTTTGTGGAAGTACTCCCTCTGGAGGAATCATAGAAAGCAAGGAGATAGTCGGGCTGACGACTTTAAACCAAGCGCTAAATGGGAGGCAGCCCAAAGGATGAGTATTTCTTGTCTTGTATTTATTTCTTGTTTTGTTTTTAGTTTTTCTTGTCTTGTTTTTATTTTTTCTGATTTCTTGTCACATATCATGTAGGATTTCGACTTACTTTGGATGACTCAATTTACATTGAGGACAATGTAAAGTTTAAGTGTGGGGGAGTGGTTAAGCATTTGCATTAATTTTTCATGAAATTTTCAACTTTTGTGTAAATTAGTGAATAAAAAACTCCAACTTGTAGTTAGTTTAGAGTCACATAGTATACATGTCGCTAAGATTACATCGAGATTCTCATAAGAGTGACTGAACTTAGAGATGACAGAGAACATGATCGGGTTTCTTAATTGTATGAGAGTTAAAGTTGGATTTAACCATGCCCGGTGGCAAATAAGGTGCAGACTGAATTCGGTATTAGAGTAGTGGTCCCCTATAGTGGAGACTACCCATGTTACATCATGAGAGGCACCGACCTTCACTTTTTTGTACCTGTCTAAATTTGTGCTTTTAGAGTGTGTGCCACCGTACGTAAAATCCGGGTAGAATGGTGGGCTACCCAACTTCCCACCAATAGAAGCACTATTTTGATCTCTTGAGTGCTATTTTATCAATCATGATGGTGACATCGAATTGCTAACTTACATACCACTTGTAATCTTGTTCGCAGTTAGCACCATCCACTTTATCTCTCTCTACACCAACAGGTCCATAGAAACACTATCATCATCAACAAGAGGAGCATCACAAATTCGAATGAAAGTTGAAGATGTTCAAGGTTTACAAGCAACGGTACATAAATGAGCAGATTTCAGATTCAAGTAAAGCAACAAGACAATGAGCAGAATTTTTACAAGTTGAAGACTATTGTACAAGAGCGAAGATTATCAAGGATGAGAGTTCGACAAGATGATATCAAGACATACAAGTTGTGAAGAATCAAGCGGTAAAGTACTTACACCATGGCCATTTGTACTTATTTTATTTTTATTTTCAGTTTGTGTTTATTTCTCGTCTCAAAAAAAAAAAAAAAAAAAAAAAGACAAGAGAAAATTTTGTTAGGTGCATTATTAGTTTTATTATTTTGTTTTGTTTGTATTCATTTTGTATTTGTTTTATTTTTCTTGCCTCCTAAAAAAATGTGTTGTATCATATTTTGGTTCGTTTTTAGTTTTGTTCTTTCAATAAAGCCAATGGAAAGAAGGAATATCAACAATGAAGTTTCAAGCAACAAAGAATTAGAGGAAAGAATCACATTGTCTAGATTCTACGAAGTTCAAGATTCTATCATCAAGAGTTGAAGACCGAAGACGAAGATGAAGACACCGATTGAAGACCGAAGACGTTTCTATGGATGCTGTGAGAGTGGTGCTAACTGCACGCCGAACGGATAACGAGGTAAGTAAGCATATTCCCACCTTCGTTAAGTGGTTGATTTCCGTTCGTAGAGATCGTCAGAAATAGGGTTTTCAAAAATTATAAAAGATGTGGGTTTTTAAAATAATTCGGAGGGTTTTTGCCTTCCTACCATTTAAGGTGTCGCAGGATTCTCTCTTCATTCCTACCTGGACACATGTGTGACCCATAAAAAGTTGTTTATTATTGAGAGCAATATCATAAAACCCTTTCTTGTAAGGCAGAGTCGAGACTTTTGATCACTCTGAACCCGAATTTCTTTCGATAAGGGATGCTTATTTCTCTCTCAACTTTTAAGGATGAGATTGTGTTCATTTATGTGTCTAACTTCTTATGACTAGTGTGCAGAATCTCTATGTCTTCTTAGAGCGTTGGATGCTATCATTTCGGAGAACTAGCAAGTTGGAAAGTAGGTTTTGTGGGTAAATCTCTAGTAAACCCTCACGAGACTATAACTCGTCCACTAGGGACACCTAGGGGTTTAAAGGCTTGTTATACATGCTAAGTGTGACCGTAGCCTCGACGACACGGAGTTGTATGTATTTTTAGAATTGTTTTGTTTGATTTGCTCGAGGACTAGCAAAGTCTAAGTGTGGGGGAATTTGATAGGTGTGATAAACACCTAGATTTATATCTATTATTTATGCTTTCTTTGCGAGTTTTCGTGTGAATTATGTATCTTATGTTTACTTTTGAGTGTTTAGGTACTTTGGAGTCATTCGGAGCAAAAGAAGGAGAAAACGACAATTTGTAGTGTAATGAGCAAAAAGGTCAATTCAAAGAAGAGTGATACTTGGAGCCAGCTAAAGTTATGCACCAAAAGAGGTGAAGAATTGACTGCCAGTTCCGCATAACTGAAAGTTGAAGCAGTTGGCTGGGAGTGTTAAAGGCAGCCCTTATCAGAGTTATAGGTGCCAATATGAATTTGCATCATTAACAAAGCCTAACAGAAGCGTCATCTCTTCTTATTTATTTTTACACTTCACCTGAAATCGAGTAGAGAGAAACGAAATGGCGGAAGAGAAAGGAAGAGATGAATCGACTGAGAATCAAAGGAAATTAGGGCTTGCTGTTGATCTGTGGAATCGAGAATGAATGGATTGTTCTGGATTCGAATTCTAGCCGAGATTTGAGAAGGAAATGGAAACGGAAATTGAGAGTTTGTGTTGGTCTCTTTAAGAACTGAAATTGTGAGAAATCAGAGAAGGAAGATCGATTGAAGGGTTTAGATTCGATAAGGAAAGATGGGTTTGAGCTGAATTTGTTTTTGGCAGAAAGATTATTCGAATTGGAGCTGTTTCTGTGGTTGTGTTTCAAGGGTTAGGTCATGGGTTCAAGATTGGGAATGGTTACTTTTCTTGAGAAGATGAGCTGATGATGGCTAGGGTTGCAGTCATGAGATTAAGAAGATGTTGTTGTGGGTGGTGTTGATGGTACTGCAATTTACAGATTGAGGCCATGGATGAGATGATGTAATGAAGACTGCAAGGTTTTGTTTGCTGCAATGGTTGAGTTGTAGACGACAGGGAAATGGTGGTTGCTGCCATAGTTTGGTGGTCATGACATGGTGGTATTGTTGTGCAGTATGAAGACGATGATGTTCATTGGTTCGAAATGGTGGTTGTTGTTGAGACAGGGAAGGACAAGAGGACGCAATGCAGTTGCAGTTGGTGGTAATGAATTGTTACAGTTTCATATGGTGTTGGTATGCAGTGTAATTGCAGGTGGTGATGTTGATGGCTGCGAGCTGAGGGATACTAGTGGTTACGAGCTGAAAGGTGTTGGTAATGCAGTCAAAGGGGACCAAGAATGGAAGCAGGGTGTGCAAATGAGCTGGAGTATTAGGCTTGTGAGGTTGCAGCTGGTGTTATGGGCTGGCAGTGAAGTGGAAAGGAGATGGCTTGGAGATGATGCTCAAGTGATTATTGATGTTGTGGTTGTACAAGGGTCTTACAGATTGCATGATTTGTTTGAGCTCAAAGGAGATGCTGATATTGGTGCGGTTGAGCTGAATTGCAGGTATTGTTGTGGAGATGTGATGATAAATTAGAAGGTCTGGTGGTGTTAGCTCAATCTTGAGTTGCAGAATAGATGAATGTTTAGGATGCAGGGCTGAAATGAAGAGAAGAAGATGGGTTTTTGCAGCTGTGAAGATTCAGATTGGGAATTAAAAGAAGAGCAGTGGTGATTGAAGTGATCTTTGGCTTGTATGATATGAATTTGCAGAATGGAGGCTTTGTTGCTGTCGACCTCAGAAATGGAGGAAGTTGTGCTATTGGTGGTTGTTATAAAGACAATGGAACTGAGCTGAAGAAATGGTGAAGGTCGACTGTGTTCAAGCCTAAACAGGAGCAGTGATTGAATGGGTTATATTGAACTGCAGGTGATGATTGGTTTGCAGGAGTTGCAGCTGCGGTCTGTGGACGGAGAATTGAGGTCTGAACTTGGTGATGCTGTAATTGTAGTTTTGGAACTGAGATGATGCAGTTGGATGGATGGCAAAGCTGGGAATGGAGATTGCAGGTACAATGTTGGAATTGGTGGTTGAGGTGCAAGTTCAGGTGATGCTACTAGGGACCTACAGAGGCTGTATGTATGAGAAATGGCTTAAGGCAATGGTCTTGAGTTATTCTGTAGCTACATTTGAAGTATGGTTGGAACATTATGAGTTAATGAAGGGTTGAGCCAGATTCAGATGTGTTGTATGCTCTAGATGAATGTTTAGGAGTTGTGCCTGTGTTGCAGTTGCAGTTTGATTTCAGGAATTGGAGCTACTATGGAGTTACAGTTCAGTTGGAGATGTTGGTGTTTGAACTGGTGGTTACAGTTGTGGGCTTGATTAGGATCTGTATTTGTTCAGACAACAATAAGATGTGAGTTTGTGACAATGTAGATGAGGTTGGAAGACTAATGGAAGTGCAGGTGCAAGATAACATAGAATGGTTGCTGGTTTGTGCTTAGAGCTTATTCTGTTGCAGTGGCTATAGCTGCAGATAGGTGGTGTTGAGAAGATGATATTACAGGTTGTGAAGCGCCATGTTGGTGCAACACTGGGAATGGCCTGTGCAAGATTGCAATAGCCTTGGCCTAGACATTACCAGTTAGCTCACTCAGCCAAGTCAGATGCTGATTCGGTCTTAACTCAGATGACTCATCATGACTCGGTCTGACTTTCCGAGTTGACCCGTTTGACCGGTGACCGGGTGGACTTTGTCGGTCACTTGAGCTACTTCCTGGTCGAATACCGACCAACTTCCGGCGATGACACCAGTTTTCCGGCGACAGTTTTTTTGGGACATATTTTCTCATGGGTATTCTTCAGTTATGGGCTTGGTGGACAACTTGGACTTTGGGCTTTGAAGACCTAGTTTTGGAAAGAGGAAAGGCTACAAAAAGGAAAAGTTTCTTCTTTTGGGGGATCACGTATTTTCTACTTGGAGTTTTGGAGAGCGGCGACTAGGGTTTGCTTTTCATTTGTTTTTCATCTTCTTCATTATTTCATTATTGATTATGATTATGATTATGATTATGATGAACTCAAAAGCTATGAGTAGATAAACACATATTATTGGTTATGGGATGAAATGGATTTCACAACATGATATATGATTCAATGAATTAGTTTTATCTCAATATTTTATTGTTTATGATTCATTGTTAATATTGTCATATGATTTGAATACTTGTTAGGTTGAGTCCGGAATCAATCCGATTTGCATTCATTTCTAGAGCTATATTAGGGTTTTCAATACGAAAAAGTTGTTTATCCCTGATTCTAAGTAGCATAATTGTGGGTAGTGCTTGTAGTGATATATCCTACTAGTCACAAGTGAATCATATCTTTTGTTAAAACGGATTAGTGCTTTTACACGTTCGTTTGCATTGATTAGTCTTATTCCAGAGAACTTATTGCTTTTAGGGAGTTAAACTTGATTGTGCTTTTTACACGTTAGGTTGCTTTCTAGGAAGAATTCACATATACATCTTTTAATGTGGTTGTGATGAAATCAGGGAATTAGCGGGATATTCTTGCGATCAAGGTATCCTATCCTATGACTTTTAGTAAATGAGAGATTAAAATACCAATTCTAGTCATTGAATGAAAATACATGTTTGTGAATGATACTATCCCATGACCAATATCTTCTCTTTATTGATTATTCAAGTTATTTTATTTGCTTTGCTCTATTTTATTGCTTAGATAAAACAAAAATCCCCCCTTGGTTACTAAGGAACTGAAATTCTATAACAACAAAAGCCTCTCTGTGGGAACGAACTCTTTCTTACCACGTACTTCATTTATATTTAGTAGAGTGAGAAAGTGAAATTATTTTTGCTCGGCTGACAACCGATCAGCATACTTCTGAACTATTACGTTGTACTCCTTTTCCTTCGTCAAGGTTTTATCCCACTGGTTTTTCCCTTGTCAAGGTTTTCACAAGGCAACATATGCGATTTCAACTTCGTTCTAAGTTTTCTTAATATTGTGCTTTTTTTCCTCAGTTCAGGCTTTGTCCCTTTGGTTTTTCATGGCGAGGTTTTTATGAAGCAATAGATTTAAACACATTGGTCAAGGAGAAAACTGAAAATGCGGGGGTCTAACAACCACACCCAACAATTCGTTTGGAAATCTAAGAGGACTTACTCCAATATACTTTCTAGAGAATCAACTAGACAGTCAGACTCAATCTAGAGAAAAGTATATCAAAGAGTTTATATCTCTGTTTCACAATGTAATCACCAAATCAAACAGATAGCAATCCGCGAGCCTGATTATTATGTGAAACAACTTGAACGGTACCAAAGACCAATGTTCAAGTTTCAATCAATTTAAATCAACAACCAAAGGTTGGATTATCTAATTAATTGATCTTAACGCACAACCTGTGATATTTCAATTATATAACAAAATATAATGCGGAAAAGAAATAACACAGACACCAGAATTTTGTTAACGAGGAAAACCGCAAATGCAGAAAAACCCTGGGACCTAGTCCAGTTTGAACAACACACTGTATTAAGCCGCTACAGACACTAGCCTACTACCAATGAACTTCAGACTTGACTGTAGTTGAACCTTAATCAATCTCATATTGATTCAAGGTACAGTTGCATTCCTTACATGTCTGATCCGAGCAGGATACTACGCACTTGATTCCCTTAGATGATCTCACCCACAACCAAGAGTTGCTATGACCCAAAGTCGAAGACTTGATAAACAAATCTGTCTCACACAGAAAAGTATATAGAATGAATAAATCTGTCTCCCACAGAAATACCCAAGAGTTTTTATTTCGTCTTTTGATAAATCAAGGTGAATAGGAACCAATTGATAACCCAGACTTATATTCCCGAAGAACATCCTAGTATTATCAATCACCTCACAATAATCTAAATCGTATGATTGCGAAACTAGATATTGTGGAATCACAAACGATGAGATGAAGGTGTTTGTGATTAATTTTTATCTTGCCTATCAGAGATTAAATCTCAAGCAAATCTTAGAGAATATAATACTCAAACGATAGAATCGGTCAAGATTAGAACACGCAACTACAAAGAAAATAGTTTAGTCTGGCTTCACAATCCCAATGAAGTCTTTGAAGTCGTTAACCTACAAGGTCTCGATAGAAACCTAAGGTTAAAGGAGAATTGACTCTAATTGATGCAACTAGTAACACACAGGAGGTGTGGGGATTAGGTTTCCCAATTGCTAGAGTTCTCCTTTATATAGTTTTCAAATCAGAGTTTGCAATCCAAGTTACCTTGGTAACAAAGCATTCAATATTCACCGTTAGATGAAAAACCTGATTCAACCCAGCTAATATCTTTCAACCGTTAGATCGAACTTATCTTGTTACACACAAATGAAATGTACCCTCATTTAAGTTTATGTAACCATACCCAAACGTGTACACCATGTTAGCTTAACAGTAGTTAACGGAAGTTAGCCATATGATTACTCTCATATCAACCTTATTCATCTTAACCATAAGTAGTTCAAATGACTCAAATGAAACTAGTTAAAGAGCCGTTCAATTGCTATATTCTCATAGAAGTATACAAGAACACAATTGAAGCAAAATCGGCTTGATTCACTTGAATCAATTCATGAACATTATAGCCACGGATTGCAAAGATTGCATTCCTTATTTTATAAATCTTTAATTTCATGTACACAACCGATTTTAGAAAGTAACCAACTCAAGTATGCAAACGTGTACGCATACTTAAGTAGCCGGACCGAGTTTGGTTACCCCAGTATGCGTACGGGTGCGCATACGAATTTACATTCCAAACTCCAGCATAAATTCAAGGACGTGAGACTTCCGCCAGTATGCATACGGGTATGCATACTTGCCCAGACATCCAACAACCGCCAGTACGCGTACGTGTACGCATACTTCAGGTTCCCGGTTTTGGACTTATACACAAATGTGAGAACACACTATGTTTATATCCAATCATGGTTACATGATTGTAAACTCTTTATGTCAATCATTGAAACTTTCTTAGAGGATGACAATAGCCGTTTTCAAACACTATTAGCATCAAAGCAATTTTCAAGATATTGAAATAATCATAACGAAACATTCCAAGTCTACAATTGTATCACACAAACCATGTAAGATGTTACTCGGCAATTTTCACATGATCATATTCTGACTTTTGTCAAGAATATAAGATGAACTTGGTCGAAGCAAAAGCTTGCCAACACATATTTCGAGAAATATGTAAGTGAGATCAACTCAGCTCGAAATCTCAAATGTGTATATAGAAAACTATATCGTAATACGACTTATGTCTCAATATAGGAGATGGAGTAGAAATAGACTTTCCAAGTGATAGATGAGTTTCAGTCTCCACATACCTTTTGTTGATGAAGTTCCACTTGCTCCCCTTAGTAGTTCTTCGTCTTCAAATGATGAACGCCATGATTTCTAAGGCTCAACCACACAATCTATGTCCTAGTCCGAGACATCTATAAATAAGCTAGAAATCAAGACTTATAGTTTTAATCACTAACATTTACAAACATGCTTGAGATACCAACGCATGCGAGTTCGACCGAGCAGTGCTCTAACAATCTCCCCCTTTGTCAATTTTAGTGACAAAACTATCAATACATATGGATTACAAAATAAATAAAACTTTGTAGCTTCTCATCCAAATGCTTGATCTCCTTGGCATCTTCAACACGACTCGAAATCTTTGTCACTTCCAAGTACTCCATGATTCTAAACGTGTTCAACTCAGCATCATAGTTGTTGAAGATCCGTAGCGATAACAATGAGAAAACAAGTGCTCTCGATCATTGTCATACAATGTCATAATATTATTACACAACATCAAAGTTCAATTGTATCACAACGTTGACAACAATACTATGGTGATATGTATCACTCCCCCTTAGTCAATACTTCATCTTGACATGAAAACCACTCCCACTTACATAATGATCCGTAAACCATATGTATTTGTAGTATGAAACTACACATTAATTCTCCCCCTTTTTGTCAATATAAATTGGCAAAGGTACGAAAACTAGTGGGATCCTCATGAAATTTTCATAGAGATACTTCATGACCAAAAGAGAATAACATACCAACTTATTTAGATGCAATCATAAAGCCGAAGCTAAATGCATTCATCAAGGAGTTTATAAAGATACAAGATAACCCCTATAATATTCCACAGCCGAACTCCCCACAAAGATTTGGCAATAAAGCACAAGTTCAAAAAGAACTCTCCCCCATAAGATGTCATTCCCGAAAGAACAACAAAGGCGACCTTGCTTTTACGAGAAAAGAAGGATTTCTTTAGACATAATCAAATCACATGAGAACATGAATTTGTATCCAAAAGTCACAATTGAATTAGCCACAAAAATGATCAATTCAATTAGCCATACTCAACATAAGAGAACTTACGGAGCAACACAATATATGCACAAAATTGTGGATCAGGGAAAGACCAATACTGAGGAATAAACAAAGACTCATTCTATTTTTCATCACTATTTGCATAATGACATGTAATAGATTTAATCTTTGTAAACAAAAGTTTTATCCTTTCTTCCATCAAAAATGACATAAAAGGCTTTAACTTTTGTAATCAAAAGTTTATTATATCTTTTATCAATACATTCATATCGACATAATAGAGATAACTTTTGAACAATTATGGGACAGTCACAGGTTCACGGACGTAAACAACATATCCCATAACAATTTGCAATATATAAAACCATAAAGATTAATACTGCAAAAATCATCTTCCAAATGACTTAGAATTTAAATAAATAAATCTAAAAACATTGAAGATGAAAACGTTGGACATAGCTATGTGAACTCACAATAATGGCTATTCCAAACCCTAGTTATCCTTCTTAAAAAACACAAAAATAAAATTCTCATAAGAAGTTTTCCTAGTCATCAAGACAAACTCGTAATACACATACAAGATGATTTGTCCTTAGAGGGTAGAATCAATCTTTTTCGCACGGATTTACACCAAGAATAGCTACCAAAGGCGTATAAAAATATTTTCTTAACAAAGAAGAACATACAAAGTCATTAACGACCATGCACCATAGTAAACATAAGATGATTGTGAACATTCAAGAATCCCATAGTAATGCGTACTACTGCCCATTCTTGAACTTCCTTCTTTGTGATTCACCAACAACATTCTTGTACAAGCTACAACTGAGCTTAGAAGAGTGGTACTCCAAGAATCCAAGTGCCCAAGTCCAAGAGAAGTGGAACAAGTGAGACGAAACGGAGCAAAACACTCAAAAACAAGAGACTGGACAAAGACCAATCTTAACTCATCCAAATTCGATAATTCTCATTTCCATTTGAAGAGAATTCAAAGAGGAAGAGAATGCAAAAAGAATGAGGTCATTCGAATTCGGATGAAGAAGATAATGCCAAAACATGTTTACAGAATATCGACGTCTACATGCAAGTATGCATACGGGTATGGCAAACGGATTTTTCAGTATGCAAACGAATTTCCCTGGATTTTATTACAAAAACTCATTTGTAAATTGGTATGCAAACAGGTATGCATACCTGAAGTGTACCATGAAGGCCAAAACATCCCGAACAACTATTTTCAACCCAGAACATTTAAGAACCTTAAACACAAATCAAGTTAGGTAGACATGAACGATACACAAGGTACATAGATCATCATAAAACTTACTCAAGTTTCGAGACATACCTTTTTAGAAGAATCCGATCGAATTCTACAACGTTACCAAACATTCAAAATCATACCCAACATAATATGTGTGCCCCAGTTCTTGTGCTTCCCTCACTGTATACATAAAAGGGCATTTCTTGGTGAGGATGCACTTTCAACACAGTCAAGTTGTGTTGAGGTGAACAATGTCTTGCTCACCATGGCACCAAGAAAGAGTTTCTTTCCAACAACTCTTGCATCTTACAGTGTTGAGAAACACCCAAGGAACTGTTTTTATAAGTTTATCAAAGAACTTCAAGAGAACCCAAAAAGATCTGTGTTTCTGATTTCTTGTTTTACAGCTTATAAAAAACAGTTTCTGCAAATAGTTTTTAGTACTGCGAAGGGAAACTCTTTTGATAAAAAGAGACGTCCTAGCTTCTTCATAAAAGAATATAATACTACTATCTTGATAGGAAGTATCAGGAATTGAGCAATGAATCAATTCATGCTTTGAGGTGATATACTCAGATGACTGATTTAAATTCCTCTTGTAAATCGTTTAGTTTGTTACAACTAATTGGATTACGCAGAGGAGGAGCAATGCTCTCACTGATTAGTAAATCAATGTCGACCTCAACATAAATATTATTCATCATAACTTGATTTATCTTGTCAAGAGATTCTTGTTCTTTCTGGAGATATAACTCAACATCAAAAGATAAGCTTTCAAGTTTCTTTTCAAGACCTGAATACACTTCAAGGAATTTTAAACCTGGTGGAGGTTTAGATAAAATTTCTTCTACAGATTTTATTAAATTAGTCATGGAAGAAAATTCTGGAATCCCTGGATCTGGTGGTGCATTTATTGAGATATCATTTCTGTCCATATAGTCAGATCGCTACAAACACAGACTTATAAGGTCTTAAACGTGTTTTCCTGCTCTGATACCAACTGAAAATGCGGGGGTCTAACAACCACACCCAACAATTCGTTTGGCAATCTGAGAGGACTTACTCCAATATACTTTCTAGAGAATCAACTAGACAGTCAGACTCAATCTAGAGAAAAGTATATCAAAGAGTTTATATTTATGTTTCACAATGTAATCAGCAAATCAAATAGATAGCAATCCGCGAGCCTGATTATTATGTGAAACAACTTGAACGGTACCAAAGACCAATGTTCAAGTGTCAATCAATTTAAATCAACAACCAAAGGTTGGATTATCTAATTGATTGATCTTAACGCACAACCTGTGATACTTCAATTATATAACAAAATATAATACAGAAAAGAAATAACACAGACACCGGAATTTTGTTAACGAGGAAAACCGCAAATGCAGAAAAACCACGGGACCTAGTCCAGTTTGAACACCACACTGTATTAAGCCGCTACAGACACTAGCCTACTACCAATGAACTTCGGACTGGACTGTAGTTGAACCTAATCAATCTCACAGTGATTCAAGGTATAGTTGCGTTCCTTACGTCTCTGATCCCAGCAGGATACTACGCACTTGATTCCCTTAGTTGATCTCACCCACAAGCAAGAGTTTCTACGACCCAAAGTCGAAGACTTGATAAACAAATTTGTATCACAAAGAAAAGTCTATAGAATGAATAAATCTGTCTCCCACAGAATTACCCAAGAGTTTTTGCTCCGTCTTTTGATAAATCAAGGTGAACAGGAACCAATTGATAACCCGGACTTATATTCCCGAAGAACAACCTAGTATTATCAATCACCTCACAATAATCTAAATCGTATGATGGCGAAACTAGATATTGTGGAATCACAAACGATGAGACGAAGGTGTTCGTGATTACTTTTTATCTTGCCTATCGGAGATTAAATCTCGAGCAAATCTTAGAGAAGATAATACTCAAACGATAGAATCGGGCAAGATCAAAACATGCAACTACAAAGAAAATAGTTGGGTCTGGCTTCACAATCCCAATGAAGTCTTTGAAGTCGTTAACCTATAGGGTCTCGATAGAAACCTAAGGTTAAAGGAGAATCGACTCTAGTTGATGCAACTAGTAACACACAGGAGGTGTGGGGATTAGGTTTCCCAGTTGCTAGAGTTCTCCTTTATATAGTTTTCAAATCAGGATTTGCAATCCAAGTTACCATGGTAACAAAGCATTCAATATTCACCGTTAGATGAAAAACCTGATTCAGCCAAGCTAATATCTTTCGACCGTTAGATCAAACTTAGCTTGTTACACAAATGAAATGTACCCTCATTTAGGTTTATGTAACCGTACCCAAACGTGTACACCATGTTGGCTCAACAATAGTTAATCGAAGTTAGCCATATGATTACTCTCATATCAACCTTATTCATCTTAACCATAACTAGTTCAAATGACTCAAATGAAACTTAAAGAGCCGTTCAATTGTTATATTCTCATATAAGTATACAAGAACACAATTGAAGCAAAATCGGTTTGATTCACTTGAATCAATTCATGAACATTTTAGCCACGGTTTGCAAAGATTGCATTCCTTATTTTATAAATGCTTAAGTTCATGTACACAACCGATTTTAGAAAGTAACCAACTCAAGTATGCAAACGTGTACGCATACTTAAGTAGCCGGACCGAGTTTGGTTACCCCTGGTACGCGTGCGGGTGCGCATACCAATTTACATTCCAAACTCAAGCAGAAATTCACGGATGTGAGACTTCCACCAGTATGCGTACATGTACACATACTTTCCCAGACATCCAACAACCGCCAGTACGCGTACGGGTACACATACTTCAGGTTCCCGGTTTTGGACTTATACACAAATGTGAGAACACACTATGTTTATATCCAATCATGGTTACATGATTCTAAACTCTTTATTTCAATCATTGAAACTTTCTTAGAGGATGACAATAGCCGTTTTCACACACTATTAGCATCAAAGAAATTTTCAAGATATTGAAATAATCATAACGAAACATTCCAAGTCTACACCAAATGATTCTATCACACAAACCATGTAAGATGTTACTCGGCAATTTTCACATGATCATATTCTGACTTTCGTCAAGAATATAAGATGAACTTGGTCGAAGTGAAAGCTTGCCAACACATATTTCGAGAAATATGTAAGTGAGATAAACTCAGCTCGAAATCTCAAATGTGTATATAGAAAACTATATCGTAATACGACTTATGTCTCAATATAGGAGATAGAGTAGAAATAGACTTTCCAAGTGATAGATGAGTTTCAGTCTCCACATACCTTTTGTTGATGAAGTTCCACATGCTCCCCTTAGTAGTTCTTCGTCTTCAAATGATGAACGCCATGATTTCTAAGGCTCAACTACACAATCTATGTCCTAGTCCGAGACATCTATAAATATGCTAGAAATCAAGACTTATAATTTTGATCACTAACATTGACAAACATGCTTGAGATAGCAACGCATGCGAGTTCGACCGAGCAGTGCTCTAAAAAAAACTACATGTGAAGGACTACATCTGAAGAACTATATTCCAATTACATGTGAAACACTACATATGAAACAATACTATTGGACCTCACAAGGAGGTGTGTTATAGGGCCTCGTGCCCATGTATGTCAGCCCATATATATATAACTAGGGTTTAACTCATTGTCTATTCAACAAGAGTTTTGCTTCTCATGTTCTACCGTATTATGTTTCTGCCTCAACCTTGTATATTTTTATCTTACGTCCTATTTTCAACTTGAATTTTTCTAAGATTAAATTTGGGAGCCTTACCACGCATGGAGACATGACATAAGCAAAATAACATGTATCACTCTTTTATTTGTCGAGACAAAGGGGTAGGAAATATACGAACAAGAGATTCAATCCAACCAAAACTGAATAAATCAAGTACCGAGACTAAATACCCCATGTTCTAACTTCATAAAAATAAATCAAAAATCCCTACTATTTTATAAGATGTTATTGCCGACAAAAAGATAACTTCTTACAAATGCAGAACATACAATACCATTAAACGTTAGTTCGAAGCCATGAATTCCTTTCCACGTTAAATACAATTAGTTCCCATAATTTTACCTTCTAAATTGGGGCCTAGGTAGATTAATTGGGGCCTATAGCTACAAGACAAAATAGGGTCATTGAGTAACAATTCTTAGAAACCCCTTATCCAATATATATGTTAATACCTAATATGCCCTTCTTAAATTAGTGGTAATTCGGATAATGAAATATTGTTTAATCAAGTTAATCCTGAAATTAACTATGATTAATGCATAATCAACACTTGTAAAAAATTATTTTTTTTTTCCAAAAGACTCGATCCAGAATCGGTTGATGTTAGTGCATTTGTAAACCGATTCTGGGTTGGGTTTATTCCGAATGAAGATGTAAACCTAGAATCGGAGTTTAATCAATACCCACATAAACCGATTTCAACAATCGGTGTTTATACATATTTATATAATTTGATTATAGCTTACTTTCAGAAACAAAATATTCATTACATAGTTTGGGAAATTAGCGCAGTACATATATAGGATTCAGTATGGGAATTCTATAATTTGACACATCAAATGCTCGTCAATGAACCTCCGAGCACGTCGGTACAACGTCGTATATTCTTTGTGGTGAATGAACTTAGTTTCCCCATTACGGATTCTCCATAGCCCCGTTGAAACGTTCCAGCTGAAATTCAATGAATTCTTAAATGTTAGTATGTGAACTTTTGACATAGGTATAAAGATGATCGCATGACTCACTTTTTCCCTAAGAGGAGATCGTGGATGATAGTGGTACACCATATTTCTAACTTTTACGTACTCTCGCATTACGTTTTTTATGTATTGGAATCGAAAAGCCAAGTCTCTCCATTTACGGTTATTGGGATTCGTGGTACGTCCGTAAAAGAACTCTTTAACTCTCTGTAGTTGCAGGAAATCCCACACTACACCCCTCACTAGAATTTACTCAACTAATCCATTTGAAGATGAATAACTATCTATTTTATTGATTATTTTCTTGAAATGTTTACAAAGAAAGATAGAACAGAGCCAAAGAAATTACAATCACACTAAATTTTCTCTCTCCTAATGACTTGCTTAACAATTCAAAAAGAACTCTCCTTCAACAGACTTACTCAACCCTTTATATAGGGGATTACATAGTGGATGACAGCTAAGCTGTCCTTTATTTTCGGGAATAACTCGCGAAGTGTCGCAAGTGTATAAGTGTTCATCCTCGCGACACTCTTAACATTCGCCAAATTTTCACATCTTCCTCATGTTCTGGCTGTCGTCATTCATTGCGTCATTTATTTTACTTTCTGCGACACCTTCGCAATCTTTGTCGTTTATTAATCTCGCGAGGTATTGATATCGCGATATTCTGATCCTACATCTTGCCTCTTCTCATGTCTTCTCTGCGAAGGAGAGAATGTCATGAGAACCAATATTTTGAGATGCCATAATTGCTCATCTTCCAACATTTTGAAGTGCCGCAATTGCTCATCTTTATCTCGCAATTGTTCATTTTCATCTGTTTTATTCATGTACGGAATTTATTACAGGTGTTTCCTTTTCCACTCTTTTCTTGATACGTCTCTTTCAACCGTTTATTCTTGACCATTCACGTCCCATCTCGCATTAAATGCATTTGTTTTCTCAAGGATTCTCCTCTCTATATATAGTTTTCTTACCCTTCTCTTTTTCTCTTTTATTTTCCCTCTGCAACTTTCCTTCAACTTTCTTCCTCCGCAATTTACGCTTCTGCTACTGTAAATCTCCCCTTTTTTCTTTCTCTCAATCTTCAATTCTCCATTCATTCCCATACTCTAATAATGGCTTCACTTGGTCGTACATATAAACCCCTTTTCAATGAAGTTCAAAAGAATTTGCAGGAGAAGGGTTTCACTTTATCAACCATTCCTGATCAAGAATCTTCGTCTATTCTCTCTGCAAAACTGTTTTCTGATCATCAGTGTGATGATCAGAAAATCATAGTCTCGCTAGGTCAACTCCTCGCAGGCCTTCCCATTCCTCTATACAATCCCGAGATACCATTATTCTATGAAATTCTTGCTCATGAGAAATTCTCGCGAGCTATTTATCAATTGAGCGGCGATCGCATCCGTCGATGCTTGAATTCGCCAACCGTGGCGCTCGGTAAAGGATCTTTATATTCGATGATGTCAAGCATCCTAGATTCGCAAACTTAGAAATAGTCGCTGAGAAGTATACCGTGGAAAACTTTTTTGAAAATTATAAAGTAATAAATATGAGAAATGATAAATCTCGCTGGGGTGCTCGGTTGAAAAGAAAAGATAATATTCCCGATGACAAGCTGCTTATGCAAGATATTGATTGGCACTCGGGCAACAATAGTACTCCTCGTCATTCCAAAGATGAGAAATGGTGGGTTGTTCATTTATTTTTGAATGGACCCTACATCGCAGGCTCACACGTACTCCCTGCGGATCTCGCAGACTATCATCCTTGGGAATTTAAGTGGCGCGAGAAGGCAAAAGAGGTATATTTCCTATTTCAGGTTTTGCTTTTGCGATAATCCCAATGACAAGCATTTACTGAATTTGCAAAGTTTACAGGTTGACAAACTGAGGAAGAGTTATGAAATAAACCCAAAGGCGAGTACCCTGGCGATACTTCGATCGATCACGAATGAAGTAAGAAATATTTTCTTTTGTTATTCTTTAACAATATTGTTGCCTCTGTTTCTTATCTTCATTCGTGTGCGAAGGTTATTGAAGAAACAGACGTCCCCGAAGCTGCGAAGGTTAAGGGCAAGAATAAAATCACTCTTCGCAAGGACAAGTCTTCTGCTCCATTTTCTAAAAAACGGAAAACCCATCCTTCTTCTCATTCTAATTCTCAAACCAGCGAGAGCTCTGATGAGGATGAAAATGAGGTTGGTACTTCCTCTGCGAGGGAGAATCACTTGACTACTTCTGCTATGGCACAATTGTCTAGTGTCTTCTCCGATTCCATGCAAGGATTAGGAGATGATCATTTATCTGCTACTTGCGAAGCTCTCGCTAAAATTTGCGATGCCCCCTTGCTAGTGGACAATGATTCTTTTCGCGGAGTTTCCCGAACATTGACTTCCAGCTTCTTAAATGCTCTCAATGCTTTGGTATGTTCATATTCCTTTGCTTCTCTGTAATTTCGATTATAAGCTTTATCTTAACAATTTCTTTACTTTCCTTTATAGTCTGGGAGAGCTTCCTTTATTGTTGCCTCAGATCTCGAGAAAAGACGCGACAACCTGGAAAAGAAAAATCTCCAACTCAAAGAGAAGATCCAAGAATTAGAAACTGAAGTTGCGATGTCTCGCAAGAAAGATGAAAGAATTCAACAGTTGGAAGTTGAGTCTGCTTCTCAGAAGACTAAACTATCCACTCTTCAAAGTGCAAATCAACAACTTTATGGTATAAAATTTTTACTCTTCAAGTCGTCTTTATTTTGTCATCGCTTTTCGATCCCTGATTTATTATTTTCGCAGACATATTTAATCTCTCTGAAGAAGCCATTCTTCTCCAATCATTTCGAGCCTATGGACAATGATGTTCTTCTCACTCATCTCAACGAATCTTTAAGCGAGTTCGTCAAACAAAATTGATTCTCTTAGTTAAATGAACTTCAAGCCAAATATCGTCTCTTAGAGATTGAGCATAGATCTAGTTTAGGTTTAGCCAACCGATTTAAACAAATGTATCTTGATTCCCATAAGAAAACCAAAACTTTAAGGAAGAAAATTAGTGGTCTCATAGATGACAAAGACCGTATTGCTAATAAAGGTGCACGGGCATTAGAAAAATTTCAAAAATCTCTTCTCGAAGTACAAATTGAACGAGATGAATCTCTTCGTCGAGAATGCCATACTTAATGAGCGAGAAGATCAAATTCGTTCGCTTCTCGTTATAAATAATGATGATGAATTCGCTTGGGCTGCGAAGGTTCTAGATAATGCCGGGAATAATTTAGGTATTGATGTTAGTCTTCATGCCGAGCATCTTTCCTTGGTTAAAGACATGATATCGACGAGAGAAGGTTGTTTATTATACTTTCTTTGCTCCTTATTTCGTAGTATTGTTATTGTTTTGTTAATTCATTGTCATATGTTTTGCGAGAATCCGAGAAGAGATTTCAAACAAGGATTGAAGAACTTGAGTCTGAAAAAGGGGAACTCGCATGAAAGCCTTTCTCTTCGCAATAACAAGTATTCTAAGTTGAAGAAACAAGCGCAAGCTACAGTGGCGAATTTCAACAATGATGTTGTTCGTTTTCGCAATCAAACTATTGAAACGGTTTGCAATGATCACCGCATTCCTCTTAGTTCATATCCTTGTCTTCGCGATGATATTCCCGAAGATATGCCTTTATCGGATGTCTCGATAGTGAAGCTAGCGAAGAAGAAGAATATGGCGAAAAGAATGATGGAATTGAAGAATCTGACCAAGAAGAAGAATCCTCAAAGAAATAACTTCTTTTTCTTCTTTCGCTTCTTGTAATATCTGTATATATACTCTTTTAATCTTCTATTTCTATAACCCCTCATTGTAAATTTCTTGGATTGCTAAATATGAATTCAATCTTTATTTTCTTTACTTGCACATATTAATCGAGCAATTCTTCTTTATAATTCAACTGACCAGCACTATGAATACATAAATCCATCATGTGGAAATGAATAACAAGATTTTATCCTATTCATTCCCATACTTGCCTCTGTTATTTATTTTCACATGAGAGATTTGATCAATTATCTCTGAGTAATGAAATCTCTGACTTTGGCCTTTATTGTTGGTAACTTTATGATGGAATATAATCGTTTTCGCAAGCTTATTTGCTTCCTCAATTTTATGTATGGCTATATCTTTATTTATGTTGAAGTTCATTGATGAGTGCCAAATAGTGCATATTTATACACCTTTTTATTGGCACTTTACTCATCTTTTGCGCTTAGAAATCGGATATTATCCCAGTTGTGTTTTCTTTGTTTTCAAGAATAAATATTTGTATTAATTAATTTTGTGTTTTTAGGTAATAAATAAAGTCCGAGAAACCGAGGAGCCAAAGAGCGAAGAATTGGAGTCAAACATCTATGGAGCGAGATAGCCAAAGCCCGCGCAAATCGGTTGCAACCCAACAAGGAAGACTTGGGCTAGAGCTACCCACGACCGGATCCGAACCCGCTCATCCCGAGCCGTTGAGATCTCTATCTTCCACATCCAATGGTCGCTGCCTCCACGTGCATCATAGATCGCTGCTCCGTGCAACACTAGATCAAGCCAAAACCGCTTACCTCCCGAGCCGTTCGGATCGCACCCGACTTCATCCTACGCTCGCTAGGCCGGTCTCATCATTCCCCGATGCACTGCTCAACACCGAAGCCCCCATACCCTATACCCTATCGAGCTTTACCCATTTTCTTTTCTTCTTCTCTTTCTTCTCCCCCATACCTCTCTGCAACTTCTTCTCCTCCCTTACCCACGACGGAGAGCGAGCTCTGCTCTTCCACCACGCAACTGCCACCTTCATCATCACCTTGCCCGACAACAACTCCGGTAGTACTGCTACCCCTCTCTACTTCGAGTTATCTCTCTCTTAGCCTCTACCAACCCTAGAAGCTAATTCAAAGATAACTAGAAGCTAGGGTTTCCACAACAACCACGCATGGAGCGCATGAGACGATTTGACAAGAGAGGAGTGCGATTCAGAGTATGGGTTTGATTTAATTGCTATTTTAAATTTAATTAGGGTTTGTATTTTGGGGATTTTTGTGCATGTATAAATAGCAGTGAGGGGTTTGTGTAGAGAGGCACGCCTGGGCTAGCCAGTGCTTCACTGTAGAATTAATTTGTAGTTTGTTTATTTTTCTTGATGCTTTAATTTAAATTGCTAGGGTTTGAGATGAAACCCTAATTCCATGACTGTGTATTAAACTTTGTGGAATGTTCTTGAGGACTCAATGCTTTAAATAGCTTTAATTTTAACACCTCAACCCATTTCTCTCACAGTGCATGCCAACGCCATGGATGCACTGTAGTTAGGCTAATACTGAGTTGAGTGTGTTTCAGCTCTTGTTTCTATGTTTAACACTGATTCTCTTGACTGGTTGTTCTTCATTAGACAACCAGTACTCTAGGTTAGTTATTCAGCTGATTATTGAAGGTTTACAAGGTGAAACTCTTAGATAAGTGGTAGCCAGTGACAAGCTTCACTTGTCTGGTATAAGAACAAGAACTCAAACTAGTTGAGCACACATTAGAGGAGTTAGAGGTGGAATTGATAACCTTAGCAACCCCTTTCTCACTGTTTACCTTAGTTTAGGATTACATTTCACCCGTATCGGCAAAACCATCTGTTATCACTTGTTACGTCACTAGAATTCAGTTAGCAAGCCATAGATCATTGTAAGCACCACAAGTCTCTGTGGTTCGACCCGCACTTGCTCAGTCCTACAACCAAGACACCGTGCACTTGCGGTTATCACCGTAGGCCATCATTTACATACACTTTCGAGGCCTACCAAGTTTTTGGCGCCGCTGCCGGGGACTTGGTGGGTGCCTTGCCGATTTTTGGCTATTACTTCACTGAGTTTCACCCCTGTACAAATTCGCCTGCATTGTTGTTTAATCTTCACTAGTGTAACTTATCTGTGGCATTTCAGCATCTTGTACTGCATCCCTTTTTTTTTTCATTTGTAACCCTGTATATATGTGTAAGACCTTTTCTTGTTTCCATGCCATTTTAGACGTAGCTTAGCTTAACTTTGCTTATCTCTGCATCTTTTGTATTTTCCTATAAGCATCAAGTTCTTGTAGCTTCTTTCATTTGCATCTCAGTTCATCTCAGTTCATCTCAGTTCTTGTAGCTTCTTGTTTTCTTGCATCTAAGTTCATTAGTAGTGTAACTTAGTTCCATTGTTCTTTATTTTACTTGAGTTTTTAGGGCATATTTCATTACATTCGGTGTATCTTCATTGCATCTTTAGTGTAACCATCCTGTGATATCTCTGCATCTTCATTGCATCTTAGTTAGTTCATCATAATTGCACATCTACATCTCTTCCCTGCATTGCACCCCTGTATATCCCATCAATCATTGCACTTCAGCTGTTAGTGTAGCTAGCTCATTTTTGCTCATCTGCATTCCTGCATCTCATAAAACCCCACCTCTGAAGCTAGCTGTGAGTTACAGGTACCTGCTGTGCACTTGCACTTGCTGTGAGGCTGTGCTGTGCAAGCCAACCCAAGGAAACCAAGGGAAAGCTTAGAACTTGAGGAAAGACAGCAGCTGAGCATAGTTGCAGCAGCACAGCCATCTTGGCTGCACAAGTGCAAGTGGCAAAGCTGAGCCAACCCAAAATGCACAACCGTGTCTGCGGATTTGAGGTTAGTAAGTGCATATTGTAATCCCTGTGCTGTGTGAACCATGTTATGCATGATGCCCTGTAAATTGCATACCTGAGATTGTAAGCCATTGCGACGCATGCTATAACCTGTGCTAGGTAGTACACACACCCTGAGCATAACCTTGATCTGAGGAGCACTGAATGATTACCCTGTGACCTGAATGCATGCTTGAATGTGGCTCAATGACCCATTGTGTTGTTTGACCAGTGTGTTAAAAGCCAGACCCTGCTCCCTTGCTAGCCCCTGAAGCTGCAAGTTTGAGCCAAGTTGCAAACCTTGCTACCCTCATCTGAGCATAACCTACCTCACCTGAGCAAGACCCTGTCAATATTTGCATGTTTGTGTGCGACTTGTAAGGTGAGTGGTGCCTTGTACTAGTCTGTGCTTACCTGTGCTGATAAGCCAGTAAATTTGTGTGAGACCTTGTGGTTACGTTTGACAAAGCCTTGCCTTGCATAACTTCAATCTGTACTCATTGACCCATTTTGTATTTGTGAGGTCGTGTTACAACTTGGATAGCCAAATCCAACACAAACCACGAGCATAACCATCCGCCCCCGAGCTCTAGCCCCTGAAGTTTGTTGAGCCTCGGAGCATACTCTGCGAGCCACCACCTGTGTTAAACCGAGAGTTATTGTGTGGCCTGAGCTAGTCTGTGTTGCCCTGTGTGTGCATTTGCCAACCTGTGGAAAGCTTGAGCTGCTCTCGGACTTGAGTTGTGAGAGACTTGACAATCTCGCCAATCCTTGCACCTGCACATAACTCACTGTGTGTGCACACGGCCCGGTGCAAGAGCTTGCCAAACTCTGCACAACTGAACCAGCACTACACAACCACTGGGATTGCACTCTGCATATCCGGAGCCCACAATCAAAGCTGGGCTGACTGACCCCAAAGCTGAGCTCTACACACAGCTAGCCCACCTAACTGAATCAAACCTGGGCTGCAACCAAACCGAGCCCATAGACTGCTGGGCTGGAGCTGGGCTTACACCAAACTGAGCCCACAAGAACACAAGCACCCTGGGCTGAGCTTTCTCACTGGGCTGCTTAGGCTAAACCTATTAGCTGGGCTGTGCAGCCAATTGAGCCCACAAAACCTAGGCTTTGCACACAACCTGGGCTTCCTACAAAACCAAACAACAAGCCCACATAAACCAAACCTTACCCAACAAACCAAATGAAACCCAATAAACCAAACCAATCCCTTTAAAACCAAACTTAGTCCACTTCAGCTGGGCTTTGAGTTCAATTTGAGTTGATAAATCATGTCAGGATTTTGGTCCGCATCTGGGGATTCAAACAAATCCCTTAGAGAGCTTGCTTACGGGCACCTTTCACAGGATGAACACCCCACAGAGACCATAATGATTTTAGGGCATATTATGAGCCTTCTCGGGGCCCCGACCTTGAGTACTCATACCCTAACCATCATGAGCACATGTATCGAGTCACCACGGTGGGGAGTTGAACAATTTTATACTCCCAGACTCCTTGTCTACAATCACTAATGCAAACTCTCATGGAGCAAAATGCTAGGCTTGAACTGAATGCAATACATGACCATCCATATAGCAACATGCATGATCATCCCTTCTCTAGTGAACAATGTGCACAACCATTTAATGATTATTCATATGAAACATGCATACCCACTATTGAAGACTCTCCCTCCATTGAACAATGTCACATGTTCTTAAAGATGAACCGGATTCATTTAGAAAAAGAAGAATGGAAGGCAGTTCATGATAGAATGATTATTGTCCCTAATAAAGAAAATCTCGAAAATAGTGTTTCTCTTCCTACTCATGCAACGAACACTGAATATGAACCTAATCTAGAGGTAAATGAGTACACTAGAAATGCTAATAGGAAATGCATTTTTGTTATGATGATGATGATGATGAATATGATATGTTAGAAGAGCATGTGTATCCGAGAAAATATGATGGAATCTTTTGGTTCGAGAGACGTTAGGCGTCTCTTCCGTGAACCCTATGAATGATACCTCTTCTAACATTCATATATGTGATATGGATTCTGAGCTTGGCTTTGTGAAATTCTTCAGTGAATGTGAGCATGATTCACAACTTGTTTGTGACTTAGGACAGGATGAATCTTCTGTTGACACTAATGTTCTTTTGGATCATGATATTATTGTTGTGTCGATTCCCTGCCCATATCACAATATGTTGTCTGCTCGATGATTATGACTTGGTGATTGATGAATTGTTTATCTTTGGTGAACATGATTTACCCTTTACGACCTTAGGAAAGTGTGTGATGGTACAAATGATTTTATACATGAAAATAACTTAGATGTACCTAACCTCTCTCCTGAGTCACAAATTGATACTCCTCCACCAAACCTAGGTGTAGTTTGTCACAAAATTGCAAAACCAACACCGAAAATGCCTAACTTAGGCCTAGAACTTTGTGCTTCCCAAGTCCTCTTGGACTATTTTGCATCAAAGTATAACACTCTTAAGGAGCCACGGTTGGAATATGTATGTCACTTGTGTAATTAGCAAAACTCATTTTGAGTTAGACCTTTTGCATGATGTACCTTTAAAATTGCAAGATTTTGTTCTCACAAACACACCCGTTCACAAATTTAGGTTTGGGGAAACTCCTTCACATCTGTGAGTCTTACTTGCAATCTCTTGTTATATCATGTGTAAGGTTGTTGATGTTTGTATATATTTTCTATTGGGTTGATCCTCAACTCTTTAAATTGTTAGTTTATGGTGAATTTTTGTATATAATCCAGTAGGACTTGTTAAATTTTCTTTTCTTGATTCGGTTGAGTCTTCTTGCACATATATTATGCTAATCCGATATGATCTCCGTTGAGAATATTGGATTCTAGCCTTGACGAATGAAGCTCAACCTTGCTCCCGCCGACATCCGGTAATCTCTTCCCTTTTCTCTTATCAGCATAGTTCTCTTGGTATGTGACTGTTTAAATTCTTTCTATCTGTAGACACATTGAGGACAATGTTTGATTTAGGTTTGGGGGTGCATTTGCATTTAGAGTTTTTAGTTTTTATTTTGCATTTAGAGTTTTTAGTCTTTTATTTTACCTTTTATTTTCAACAAAAAAAAAAAAAAAAAAATCAAAAATCAAAAACTTTTTTTGTAAAAACCTCCAACTTTTAGAGATTTTAGAGTCACCAGCATGCTTCTAGCTATGTTTACATAGAGATTCTACCGAAATAACAGAACTTGGAAGTAGGAGAACGCTTTAATCGGGTTTCTTAGTTGATTAGAGCGTTAAAGTTGGATTTAACCATACGGGGGCGAATTAGGTCTTTGTTTAGATATTCGGTAGTAGAATTGTGATCAACCATAGTGGAGACTACCCATTTTACATCAAGTGAGGCACCAACCTTCAATTTTTTTGCAACTTTCTAGAAAAGCTGTTAGAGTGTGTGTCACCTTACGTAAATTCCGGGTAGGAATGGTGAGCTACCCAACTTCGCACCATTTTCAGCACTACTTTTGATCTCTTGAGTGCTAATTCCGTCAATCATGAGGGTGACGTCTAAAGATGAAAACTCCTTCTAAATACCGATTTGTAGTTAGCATCATTCTCTCTCTCAATCAGCAAGACCCATAGAAACACATCATCGTCAGCAAGCGGAGCATCATCAGAATATGGAAAGAAAAATTGATATAGTCCAAGGTTTTTGTGCAACAAAGAAAAGAAAATAGGATGAGAATTAATAAAATTTATAAAATCAAGACAATACAAGTTGTGGAAAAATTGAGTGTTAAAGTCCTTTGTCCATGGAGTTAGTTGTTTCATTATTTGTATTTTATTTTCACTTTTTGTAACTCAAAAAAAAAAAAAAAAATAAAATAAAATAAAAATATTGTAGTTTATTTTTGCTACCACCATGGTAAAGAAGAATTTAAAAAGAAAAATCCAAACAACAAGGAATTTGAGTAGAAAAGTTAAAAATTGTCAAGTTTTGTGAAGTTTAGAAGTTCGTCATCAACATTTGAAGACCGAAGACCGAAGATTGAAGACGTTTCTATGGTTCTTATGAGAGAGTGATATTAATTGCCGATCGGGTGAGAAGTGAGTGAGTACTCCCACCCCTTGCTAATGGTTGATTTCCTTTCTTAGAGATCATCGAGAAAAAGATTCTTTTTGTCCACACTTCGTGGAGTCTCCAATTTTATTTCGGAAGGTTATCCTTCTTACCTACAACGTGTGCATGATTTCTCTCTTTATTCCTGCCTGCACACATGAGAGACTAAAAAAGCGATCTTTTTGAGTGCAATTATCATAAAACCCTAATGGTAAGGCAGAAGTCGAGGCTTATGATCACAATCGAATCCGAATTCTTTCATATGGTATGGTTACTTCTCGCTCAGCACTTAAGGATGAGAATGCGTTCTTCGATAGTTCTAACTTCCTTACTAGCATGCGAAACTCTATGTCCTCATAGCTTCTTGGAGGCTTGAGACTCTTTTACACTCGAAGTTGGAGAAGGTTTTGTGGGTACACCTCTTGTAAACCCTCACGAGACTACAACTCGTCCACTAGGGACACCTAGGGGTTTAAAGGCTTAGTGCATACGCTAAATGCATTCGAGAGACCTACGACGGTGGTATAGTTAGGATTTCTTCATTTCTGTTTCACTTGAGGACAAGTAAAATTCGGGTTTGGGGGTATTTGATGAGTGCCAAATAGTGCATATTTATACACCTTTTATTGGCACTTTACTCATCTTTGCGCTTAGAAATCGAGATATTATCCCAGATTCTGTGTTTTCTTTGTTTTCAAGAATAAATATTTGTATTAATTAATTTTGTGTTTTTAGGTAATAAATAAAGTCCGGAGAAACTGAGGAGCCAAAGAGCGAAGAATTGGAGTCAAACATCTATGGAGCAGATAGCCAAAGCCCGCGCGCAAATCAGTTGCAACCCAACAAGGAAGACTTGGGCTAGAGCTACCCACGACCCGGATCCGAACCCGCTCATCCCGAGCCGTTGAGATCTCTATCTTCCACATCCAATGGTCGCTGCCTCCACGTGCATCATAGATCGCTGCTCCCGTGCAACACTAGATCAAGCCAAAACCGCTTACCTCCCTGAGCCGTTCAGATCGCACCAGCTTCATCCTACGCTCGCTAGGCCAGTCTCATCATTCCCCTGATGCACCTGCTCAACACCGAAGCCCCCATACCCTATACCCTATCGAGCTTTACCCATTTTCTTTTCTTCTTCTCTTTCTTCTCCCTCATACCTCTCTCGCAACTTCTTCTCCTCCCTTACCCACAGCAGGAGCGAGCTCTGCTCTTCCACCACGCAACCGCCACCTTCATCGTCACCTTTGGCGACAACAACTCCAGTAGTACCTGCTACCCCTCTCTACTTCGAGTTATCTCTCTCTTAGCCTCTACCAACCCTAGAAGCTAATTCAAAGATAACTAGAAGCTAGGGTTTCCACAACAACCACGCATGGAGCGCAGGAGACGATTTGACAAGAGAGGAGTGCGATTCGGAGTATAGGTTTGATTTAATTGTTATTTTAAATTTAATTAGGGTTTGTATTTTGGGGATTTTTGTGCATGTATAAATAGCAGGTGAGGGTTTGTGTAGAGAGGCACGCACTGGGCTAGGTGGTGCTTTGTAGAATTAATTTGTAGTTTGTTTATTTTTCTTGATGCTTTAATTTAAATTGCTAGGGTTTGAGATGAAACCCTAATTCCATGATTTGTGTATTAAACTTTGTGGAATGTTCTTGAGGACTCAATGCTTTAAATAGCTTGATTTTAACACCTCAACCCATTTCTCTCACAAGTGCATGCCAACGCCATGGATGCACTTTGTAGTTAGGCTAATCCGAGTTGAGTGTGTTTCAGCTCTTGTTTCTATGTTTAACACATGATTCTCTTGACTGGTTGTTCTTCATTAGACAACCGGTACTCTAGGATTAGTTATTGGTGATTATTGAAGGTTTACAAGGTGAAACTCTTAGATAAGTGGTAGCCGAGTGACAAGCTTCACTTATCGGTATAAGAACAAGAACTCAAACTAGTTGAGCACATATTAGAGGAGTTAGAGGTGGAATTGATAACCTTAGCAACCCCTTTCTCTTTGTTTACCTTAGTTTAGGATTACATTTCACTACTTGACCAGTATCGGCAAAACCATATGTTATCACTTGTTACGTCACTAGAATTCGGTTAGCAAGCCATAGATCATTGTAAGCACCACAAGTCTCTGTGGTTCGACCCGCACTTGCTCAGTCCTACAACCAAGACACCGTGCACTTGCGGTTATCACCGTAGGCCATCATTTACATACACTTTCGAGGCCTACCATTCATCATTGCGACAAGATC